>OZ007595.1:127197213-127797213 GCA_963931845.1 Maratus michaelseni
TTTTCAAATTGAGGAAGATTTACTATTTTTTTTAATAAGGAAGATTTTGTTAGTTCTGCTAGGTTTAGAGATCAATGGCATGCGCAGGCTACTCTGAATTTTGGTTGAGCATACAATATTTTTTTTTTAACCTTTCTACACAGTGTGCACACTTTAATAAAATCAGATGTATATAGATTGAGGTACTAGTTCAAAATCATGTTCTACTTTTTTGCACCATTGGTAGGCAATGCCATAAGGAAACTTCCTTCGCTTTTTGCCAGATAACAATTGGTGTTATGCAATAAATTGATATTGGTCTCAAAAAATTTTCGGTCCTGTTTCTCCTCAGTAGATTAAGTTTCATATGAAAAAATTTATTTAAATTCTTTTCAAGTTTTCGAATGTTGTTCTTTTCTTAAAAATTTTCCAAATTTCAAGTACATATTTTGATAACTCTTTTATTTTACAAAAATGTTAGGGATGTTATTTAGGCCCAATTAACTTCTCTGGAGGGATCTCATTATGTGCAAAAATTTGATAAATTTAAGGTTAAAGCTCTTCATGTTAAGGCTTTATTTATTTTTACGTGGTTTTTACAATGTCAAATGTACTTGGCAAGTTATATTAGGTATTTTAGAGAGTCAATTGTCAATATGTAAATTTATGCACTTACCTTGTGTGATATATTCCATTGAAGTCTTGGATGAATTTCTCTTGTTTTCTTCATGGTAAAAATTTTTTTTTTTCAACTTACCTGAACAGATTTTACTTGTGTGTAGATATGTGTGTAATATATTTTTTTTTTGTTTTGGCATTTATTGGTTTCTATTTTAAGTCTATAGCACTGTACATAATTTATTTAAGAAATCAATTTTGATGTCAAATTTTTTCATGGCTATTGTATGTGTTTTATGCGATAGTACTGCTATTGTTGATTTTGTTTTACATTTGTAAATAGTATATATATATTTTTCTCATTTGATATATAAGGGTTATGTTTTAGGTATGGTCAGGATTCAGCTAATTTTAAATTTTTCATTTAACTTGAAAGTTTCAGTTCAACTCCGTCAATAGTTTAAAATTTTCAAAATTCTTGTTTCGATTTGATGCCACAGCTTCAAAAAAATTTTTTTCTATTTTTTTTTCTATTGCCCGTTTGTAAATGTTATGACACGAACATAACATCTGCTTTTCTTTTTTTTTTAATTATTAAAATTTATTTATGCAAAATTAATTTATTTATTTTTAAATTTAAATAATTTATTTCCCATTTTTAATTAATTCCCATTTCCTAAATTTATTTTCATTTGATCGGCAACCATAACGCTAATTTCTATATTCTTTTAATTGTAAACAAGCGCCATTTTAATTCATCAGCGGTTGCCAATCGTATATTAACTTTTTCCATCAACGCACTAGCTTTAGCGATCGCAAACTTGAGTTGCGAGTCGTTACGTTTAATCTTTAAGCATTTTTCCTGTGGCATTATCTGCACCGGAGTTTTGAACGCCGTAGAAGCGTCGAGGTCTCTGATTGGCTATTAAAGTTTCGGCGCGAAACGGGGGACTTCAATGTATCTCCGTAAGCGTCTGATCTCTTCGCTTCTGGACGTGGGTGTGGAAACAAGTCCGCACTCCGCGCTCCTCAAAAATACTATTTTCTGACTGGCCTACTGTTGGACTAAACAGGTCCAGCAGTAGAGTCCTTTCAGTACAATCTCGTCACAAATTATGAGCAATCATTTAAGTTATAGTATGTAAATAAATTTAATATTGATACTTTGTAAAGACATCTATTATGAATCTCAAGTTTGGCTACAGAAGTGCGGAAGAAGGGACCGTTGATGATCACTGATTCAACGAAAGATCTCAAAGATGTCCTATTTCCAAAAAAAAAGAAGGTTTTACGGCTCATAGTGGCTAATATGAGCTGGACAGCATCCTCTTTCTCACGAAAATTATAGCAAGTTCTGGAACAGTGGTAATATTTTTTCATTATTAACTATTCTTATGATGCAGCTGAGAACAATCATTTTCAATAAGAAGATACTACATTTTGATATTTCTGTACTACAATGCCTATTGATATGGTATAATTAAGAAGAATCATATTAGTGATATTTGCTTATACAGAAATCTTATTATTGAAATTTCAACATCCATTTTTCGCTGGTACAGTACATACAGAGCATGATTTTTATTAAAGCAAAAAATCAATCGTCATTTATGATAAATTTTGCTGTTGATTTCTAGCCAATAAACTTTGTGATATTCGTAATAAACTTTTCATCTCATACTATCAATTCATCTGTTAATTTTTATTTTGTCTATATTCATCTTATATTCTAAATCCTAACGAGCTAATTTTAAAGTCAATACGATATTTTGTAAGGTTGTGCACATACCATTAATATTATACAAACTATATATTTTTAATTTTTATTGATATATGAATAAATAAGTGTTGTTCAACCTATGTCTCTTTCTTTGGTATTTTATAATTTATTATCAATCTGATATTTATAACGTATATTTTACAGAATGCCTTTAAAATTAAAAGCTAACTTTATAATCTTAAAAATAATTTAATGCCTCATGAATAAATATTATTTAATAATATGAAGATTTTAAAGTAACACCTAATCTCTAGTGGCACTATAAACATCGTATTTATCTGTTTTCAGCGATGCAGATCTTTCAGTTCAGGTAAGAAGTGTTACATTTTACTATGAAGAATTCGTTAATTTATTTTATAATATTCCAAATTTTTATCTTCTTTCCACAACGCATTGTTTTATTGTTTATTCTTCCCACTTTCGATCATTGGCTAAATTATTGCTCATCTATTTTAGGAAATAGCAAAATTTAAATTATGTTTTAATATTCAAAATTCTATCTATGATTTCTATGTCAGAAAATGCATTAATTCCATCTTTCCTATTATCTTCCTTTTTTTTCTATTTTTTTTCACTACACCATTCATAGTTCTTTTTTCCCAGATTTTTATTTTATTTTTCGGGAAGGGGGAAGACAGGAAGCAAGCAATGATATTTTGTATTAAAACAGCTTTTAATGTTTATTTCACTCACTGAATCCTTTTCTTAAAATAATATTTATCTTCATATGGCTTTTGACTTCCTACATTTCTCCCCTTCTTTTTAAAACAGTAAATTAGCATATTTTTAGAAAGAGAAGATGACCACCAAGGGAGCTTAGCTTACGCTTTTGAGCTTTAAGTTCACCTCAAATCTACATGGCAGAAAGCACCCCTTTTTTTCAACTTCTTTGATATAGGGAATCTTTGTTGTGCTGCCGAAGAGGAGAGTCCTTGACATGTTTATCACGTCTCCTGGGGAGAATTTCTTTTCTTGATTTTGTGCGCTTTGCTTCCAAACTTTTAAAGAGCAATAAAATAAATCACAACTAACCACAGAGCCTTTGGAAAAGAAAGACCTGACAAATAATTTATGACTCATCACAGAATGTGATTTGAACAAATCTTTAGTGCAATCCTGAGGGGCAAAGGTTTGTTATTTTTAGAGATCGTGGGGTTTACCCGGGGTTGGTGAATGTTGTTTGTAGGAGGCAGAGTCCCCTAGTTACATTGAATTAAGAAAGAAAGAGTGAGATTGTGAGGGAGGTTTTATTATTATTGCTGTTACCATTCTATTTAAAATTTTATGAAACTTGATTCATATTTTTGTGCAAGAAGGTAATTTCAATATACTTGATTATTTTTTGAAATATGACCTGTGTAGAAGTAGAGGAATTACTGCATATGAGAATTATAATGTTCTTTATTCCACATAACTTTGTTTATTAAAATTATATAAATTATATTTAGATTTACATAAGTGTTTGCACAATTTTTAAATTATTAATCTGCTATTTTTAACTTTGAAAATGTTGCAGATTTCCAAACATTCAATTTTTATTTATTCCTTATTCCTGAATTCAGCATTAATAAAAATATAATATTCAATTTTTAGTTAATGCTGGAAAACTGTAGTCACCATATATTTTATACTGAAAAAGAAGGTAGAAAGTGTATTAAACCTAACCATAAACTTATTCACTGAAACATGAAATAAAATTAACTTAAGTTTGTTATTTTATTGAGAGAAACTAAAGGAAATGTATTCTAAAAGAATTTAAAAATTCATCTACAGCTTTCTTTAATATAAAATTAATCATTTCACTAATTCCTAGTATAAACACAATCAATATCTGTCTGTGTATTGCTATTGCATTGTGCAAAATTATACTATTAAATGCCATTCATAATATCACTGACAATCGCAATATAATCAGTAGTTCTTGATAAATGATACTCTCTATATTTCAGTTGACAGTCAGTTGTCCCTATTTACTCATATGGAGTTTTATTTTTTAAATATTATCATTAAATAATAATGCAGTTCCATATTATTAGTAGTTAATAAATTAATGATTATATATTGTTTCTTTTATTTAATGCTTTTGTTTTTTCCTGACATTGTTAAAAATATTTTTTTTTTACTCAAATATATCTGAAACTTTCTCAAAAATACTATACAAGGAATATTATTTTAGTTATTTTATTTAATTCTAGCGTGCTTTACTGTTTTCTTTTTAAAAATAAACATTTAAATGCATTGTAATATTATTTAATAGATTTCTCGAGGCTTATGATAGCTGTGTAAGTGAAGATGAAAAAGAAAAATTAGTTGCCTCCGTTAAATTTGGGATGCAAAAAAAGTAAGTCAAGCTTAGTGATCCTGCATAGTAATGAATTTCATTGGTGTTTTAAAATTTAATTCTTTATTTTGTTGTATTATGTTACATATTTATAAAATTTTAGTTTGTCTATAATTAAGTAGTTATATAACATTATATAATATTGTATGTATAATTATATGTTAATATAAATGCTGGACGATTACACCATGAAATATTACAACATTAAAGAAGTGAATATAAAACATCACATATTTTTACTGAATGGTGTATACAAATTTAAAATTTTATACATACATTAATATTAAAAATATCGACGTTTCGACCACCATCTATGGTCATCTTCAGGAAAATTTTCTTATATTGCTTTTAAAGCTACAAATGCGAAAAACAATCCGCCCGTTGCCACATGTGGCAACGGGCAATTTTCAGTAAAAATATGTGATGTTTTATATTCACTTCTTTAATGTTGTAATTATATGTTGTTATTCTTTCTTATATGGTTTATATCAGTGTTTCCTAAATGCTGATCTGCAAAAACACAATGCCTGGCCATGTAAAATAAACCTGGAAAGAGTGATGTTTAATTTTTTGGTATCTTATTTTTGCTTGAAAGCAAAACACTCAATAAATTTTTCTAAGGATTATGAAAGTTAAGAGCCTACACTAGTAACAAGATGACACTCACAGGATAATGTTATCAAATTAATCATTTGCATTTCAATAATTGTAATTATTTTTTTTTCTTTTCCTTTTCAATATCTGAGATCTTATCAGGTGCTTTTTTACTTTGAAATTGAAAGTGTCTTCAAAAAAAGAAAAAAAAAATTACTGCAACTAAAATTGAAGTTAAAAAGCACCCAGTAAGACATCAACCTCAAATATCCTAAAAGAAAAAAATCATTTAAAAATATTAAAATGTGAATGAGATATTTGAAAAGAATGCTCCCATTGGCTTAACATTAGCTTGTGGGTGTCTACTATCAAAGGTTCTAAATCTGCAGAGATGTAAAATTTCCAGAAATTTTGAAGTGGCGGGAAAAAAACTAGTTTTTTTCTGGAAAAATTGATTTTATACAAATGTTTCTCAAAAATAAGTTACATTTTCTTAAAAATATAAAATAATAAATATTTTAAAATTTCTGCATACGAAAAAAAAAAAAAAAAAAAATTCACTTTACATGAGCATATTACAGAAAAGAAGAAAAAAAAAAGTCAGATTTCAAAAGTCAGTTCTGTATTAAAATTGAAATTCAATTACAGATTTCTGCAAATGAGGAATCTGGAAGTACAGAAATACTAGTAATAGATGATGCTAAGTTAAATGATATTTTAAATAGAGCTGGAATGACCATGAAAGCCAGTGAGTATGTGAATGTAGATAATGATTTGGCAGTTTTTTCTACTTTTAATACAATAGAAGAACTGATAGAAAGCAAGGTCAATGAGACTAAAAGTGATGACAAAAATGAAGCAGAAGATAATATGGAATTATCCCAAAATTGTAGCATAAAATCATATTCTGATGTTCTTTTTAGCTTCAGAGAAATTAAAAATTTTGTGCTCAATCAAAATGTTAACAAATTGTACAACAAATCTGTGGAAATGATTATCCATTTAGGAAAAGAAATGTGCTTTAAAAAAACAAAACAATTACGAATAATGATTTCTTTGGCATAAAATAATAGTATGTATTTTTTAACTGTAAAAATAAAATAATTTTGGTCAGTTATTTTGATTTTAATTTAATATAATTTTGAGTTTTTAAAATGTGGAACCTCTGAATAATGGCAACCTCCAAAGTATGGTCACTTTATCATGCTCCCAATGGTGGCTGCTATTCAGAGGTTTTACTGTATTATTATTTTTTATACTTGTGTGTATTATTATTAACATTCTGTACTGCCTTTTAAGTCTCCAAAGGAACAGCAGATGGAGGGATAGATATTGCACTGAAATATGACAATAAAACCTATGAAAACAAAACCTAACTATAACACAATTTTGTCTTAAATTGAAATTTTCCTGGTTTCAGTGAAAAGAATGTAATACAGTTTGGAAACCTGTGTTAAAATTTTTTTTTATTTTTTCTCAGGTCTTTTGCTATTCTGTCTTTGCAAGTTTTACTGTATTGTTGTTGTTACATGTAAGGTACTTATGTCTATCATTTAATTTCATATTCTTCTTATATTTGTATTTTTAGAAACATTGGACCAGCCTTAAGTCGATCACTCTATCAGTTTTATTGTGCAGAAAGTCCACCACAATGAAATATATCTGGAAGATGTAGCTCAGCAGAAATTTGGTGATAACTATATATGTATATATGTACATTTGTATAAAAAATATGTAAAGCATATATTCGTTTTTAACATTATCAAATGTGCATTTGTTTCCTTGTTACAGCATTGAGCTTTTGTTTAATGATGCTGTCTCTTCAATGAATGTATAATAAATTATTTTGAATATCATCTGCATATTTTTTGTAATTTGCATGTTTCTTCTTGTTCTTGAAAGACATCAAAATGTTCCATAATTGTGTAGCAGGTCCACAAATCTCAGCTATGCAACTTTCAGTACACACGGGTCAATGCAGGGTATTTTTCTTGGGACCCATTTTGTGAAAAGTTATTTTTGAAAAATTTATTATAGTTTTGTGAAAAATAACATTTTGTAATGAAAGATGAAATCCAGCTACTCAAATTCAAATGAAGCAGGGTAATAACATGGTAGTATGGTAATATTAACTTTTTTAAGTCCTTCTGTTAATGTTTTCCTTTCTGTTGAACTTGTTTTTATTTGCAAATTACGCATTTTAAAACCTAGCAGAGTAAAAATAATTAATGAAGAGTATGTTTCTATGGGATGAAATTTTTATGAAGGAACTTTTTTATTAAGAGAAATTGTGTGAAGGGTCCTGTTTGATTAAAAGGAATTTTGTGAAGAGGACCTGTTTTATTAAATGGATTTTTGTGAAGCGACCCTAAATAGACACCAAACTTATATGGATCAACCCCTGGTGCATAACTTTCAGTTTTATGATTTGTGACATTTTGATGTTAATCTAATTAAGTTAAAAATTAATTTACTTAACTTTTGATTGGAAACATATTTCTATATTAAATGATAGTAGGTATAAAAAGTACTAAGGGTACCTAAGTGATACAAGGTTTCCATCTTTCAAATGTCATAATTTTAGAACACGCAGATGAGGCTATGATTTTTCTTTGAATTTCTTCACAAGAAATTGCCATTACTCTATAATCAAACACACTGTAAAGAAGTTCAACATACTGAAAGTTTTCTTGCAAAATTATATAACTAATGGTGCTTTACCAGTGTGCCTATAAAATATTTTTAGAAAAGTAGAAAAGTTAAGTTTAGTAAAGAGTTGCGTCCCTTTTCTATGATTAAGATTAAATACAATCGATGTAACTATATATATTTTTTTGTAACAGTAATAATGACTAATGAAGAATCTTCTGTAATTCTAGATGACAACATAACAATAGCTGAAATAGTGATTTCTTGCATGATTCAGGTGCTGTTATATATATATATATATAACCTATTGTCATATAAAAATAAAACTTGCACATTTTGCTGTAAATTCTAAAAAATAATATTGTATTTCTTTTTTTTATACAGCATTTTGAGGAAACATGTCATAATATTAAATATGTTACATCTGTTGTTATTTATTTCAATGTGATTGAAAAGTTTTTTTATATTTAGTGAATTCATTTTGCCTGATAGTTGAACATACACACAAATTATTTTACTCTAAATTAACAGTTTTTAACTCAAAATATATAAAGTGTGTCTCCTTATATTATGATCATGCAAATGCAATGATTAGCTGATTTAAATCTGTAAAAGTTTTTATTAAAAGAAAAATAATAAAATAAATTTATTTTATATCTTATTTACGACTAGTCTGAATTACAAATTTTTGCAAAATATTTATTAATTCACGACATCTAAAGAATCAAATGAACTTAATAAAATCATTGGAAAGAAAAAATATTTTTATTTAGAAGTACAAGAGTTGATGCAGACAAAATTTGGGGCCTATTTAGGGCCCCTTCACAAAAATCTATTTAATAAAACAAGTCCCTTCACAAAAATCTATTTAATAAAATGAGCCCCTTCACAAAAATGAATTTTATAAAATGAGTCCCTTCATAAAATTCTGTATAATAAAACAGGCTCCTTCACAAAATTCCTTTTACTAAAATAGGCCCTTTCACAAAATTCTATTACATAAAAACTTACTATTTATTTATTATTTTGTGATGTTTTAAAATGTGTAATTTGTAATCAAACAAGTTCATCAGAGAGGATAACTTCAGCAAAAGGATTTAAAAAAGTTTTTGTTTATAAATGCTTGGTTTGAATTTGAGTAACTGGATTTCAACTTTCATTACAAAATGTTATTTTTCACAAAAATATAATAAATTTCACAAAAATAAAATTTACTTTTCACAAAATGGGCCCCCAAGATAAAAGCCTGCATTGACCCCTGATTAAGCAGCATATCCTAACAAATCTTTGCTTCACATATCAATCAATGTATAGTCACAACACCCCCCCCCCCCCCCCCCCCCCAAAAAAAAAAAAAAAAAAAAAAAAGTTGCTAGATTTCTTTAGAGATATGCAAGAAATACCATTTGATTGGGAAATGTGTCATTTTATAATTTATCAAATTCTTGTTTTCTTTGAACCTTGGATTGGTTATCCTTGCGGGTTAGGTTCTTTTAGAAATACCCCCATGGAGGGCACTCGTCTCCCCATGGGTCTATATCCCTCATGCAGGTAATCGGCCATCATTATTACACTACCACCATCAACTCAGTTTCTTGATTTTATTTTCATTTTGAAAAACTTTAAAATCATTTGAATTACTTTTGAAAAGAAGGAAGAGGGAGTCTGAAAAAAAAAAAAATAATAATAATAAAAGCTACTGAGATAGCGGAGAAAAAAAAAAAAAAGAGTTATTTAACCAAGTATAGTTTATCAGACTTCTTTCAAATTTCTTGTTGAATTAATTTATTAATGCAATAAGGTTGCTAAGCAAAAACTTCACAAAACATTAATATATTCTGGGTCTTGCTTGGTAATTGTATCTAGTAAATTATTCTGATCTATTTCATATATTAAAATAAAATAAAATATATAAGAATTGAAAAATTAATTAGAATCAAATGATTATTGTTTTAATCAATGTATTACATGTTCTATAATATTGTTTTTAGATTCAAGTAGTATAATACATATTTTCTATACAAATGCTGACTTTCTAGTATTTGGATAAGAATGTAAAGCACATATCTAAACAAAAATTAAAATATATTAAACAATAATTTTGTATAGATAGAAATTTCTTAGTGATTCACATTTAATAGTTCCAGCCTACTAAAATCTTTCAGCTTATTGATATAGTAGATTATTTATTGCCTATATTTTAACCGAATTCTCTTTTGACTTAAAAGAAATAAATAATGACAGTTTTATTTTTCACATCAGGATTGTTTATTTTCTAAAATATATTATAAAAATTCTGGGTGAACAAAAAGTTGCATAAATATTCACATGACTTTTTACAGATATTTTTCCCTACTATAAATTAATTCTATACATCTAAAAATAGTTCATTTGTCCATAAATGTTTGTCTCTTTTGATCATTAAATGCTCCTTTCTTGCATTTTCTTGATCATGAGGAATCTCTAGTTGAAAATCGGAAGCACCAGGATGAAAGAGTTGGATTCACCTCTTTAGTTTGTCTGTTTCGGTTGTATTCTCTCATTAGTTATGTCTGTTCTTTCCCTTCAGTCTCCTGGGTGGGATTCTTCTGGGAGTTCCATCTTGATGTCGGATCCTGTTACCTCTAGGTATTTGAGTACAATATTTGGCCAGTCAACTACTTTTGTAATAGGTCTTCCAGCAGTGAGGTTTTGTACTGGAATTACGAAAAAGAAGAAGAAAATTTAAATTTATATTTTAAGTGCATGAGATACAGTGTATAATTATATGAAATTTCAGAAGAAAAATGCCCAAATCACGTGTATTTATTTTTTATTCATACATGCTAGCAATTTTATTTGAATATTAAAATGCAATTTGCTCTTCACGGATGCTGACAGAATGAAATTAAAGAAGGAACAAGATTTTCGAACAGATGTGCCTTTGGTCCACACTTTTTACTCTTATTTTAGTTTATTTCATGTTAATATTCTCCATTTTAAAATGGAGAATATAAACATGAAATAAATTAAACTAAAAGTATTTTGTCTGATGTTTAACTTCAAGTAAGATTAATTAGTGAGGTCAAAGTTGAATAAATTTTCCCTTGGACCTTGACCTGTACTCACCAATGCTTTGCCACTGAGATACCCAGGTGATATCCAGTTTGACACAATTCATTCACTTGTTGGTATCATTAGATCTGCAAACCCGTAGCATTATCAACGAAAACTTGTTAAATATGGAAACTCCATTACATCATTTATAATAATTATATATATATATATATACAAATCAATCCTCAAAATTGAGATTGTTTAGCGGGAGGTAAAAATTGGATAAGCTTTCCCAACAGAGTGAAAAGTCCGGATTTGAACCTGAGACCTTTGCTATGCATGCCAATGCTCTGCCACTGAGCTACCCAGATGATATCAGGCCTGACATAACTCTGTATTACACTGTTTCCAGGTGTATCCTGTTTTAATTGGTAATGATGTGGGTTGGCAGATCTGATGATAGCAACAAGTAATTGAATTGTCTTATGCTGGATATCATCTGTGTAGCTCAGTGGCAGAGCATTGGTGCATCTAACAAAGGTAACAGGTTCAAATCCTGGCCTAGATACTTTTTGCTCTGTCAAGGAAATGGATTCAACTTTGACCTTCACTATTAATTAATTAATTAATTAATTTTAGTTATAAGGGCTGATATTTGCATATATATATAAATAACTTCCAGCAATCAAAGAACTGTCTTGTAAATAAATTAATAAATCTGCTGTCAAAAGAGCTGGCCTTTCAATCTTGTTATCAGTTGAGACTAAATATTGATATTTAAGAGGCAAATTATGTTTAAGACTAGGTATATTTAAGCTAGTTGTAAATAAAGAGTTCAAATTATTATTTTATTAGAAAATTAAAAATAGAAAAAAGAACCAGCTCAATTGCAAATATAGTTGACCATTTCAAAATGTTTTCTATGCTATATCTCATATATAATATTGAGATTTTACCTTGTTTTCTAAAAAGTAAGAGCAGTATACAAATAAGTGATTAAATTCAGATACTACTATGCTCATTCTCAAAATATATGCAAGAAACAAATGAATAAAATAATGATTTAAAGGGGGAAAACCCCAATCTATTTAATATAGTTATGAATGAAATTTTCAACACAGATTTCTTGTGAATAAGAAACATCACATACTAAAAACAATTACGTAAATAAAAGAAAAACTATTTAGGCTGGACTGTTATATTTTGGTAGGGAAATTTGATATTGAGAATGTTCAGTATGAACATGTATCTGACAGCAAGTATACCTTCTAATTAAAATGCATTTCTGACAACTACGATTCATGCTATTATTAGTAAGGCCAAATAATTTTTATGACAGTACTGCCCATTTTTGTAAAGAGGCATATGAGACATCTCAGGGTGCATTTATTTAAATAATCATTACGATCTGCAATCCATCCCACACCTCTACTGAATTCAGGTCTAATGATATTGAAAGTCGTAGAATATGCACAATTGTTTGTAGTTATAGATTGCTGTCTGTAAATATTGCATCTGTACCCATTACAGCAATGAAAAGATGAACAGTAGGGTATCACTGCAATATTGGGCCAAAAAAAAAAAAAAAAACTTTCTGTAGACATTTGTTGTTATTATTATTTGATACTAATGTAATAATAGTAAAGTATCTTAGGAGTTGCACCTCGGAATACAGCTACTTTAAATAATTTTTATAAACTTTCTCAATTGTGTTTTTTATAAGATATATTAAAAAGTTTACCCATTAAAAATTGCTGCTCTTTTAAATAATAAAATAAATAAATACATTCAAATTACACTATACCCCCAATATGGATTGGACATTTTCAATTTTAGATGCTTTTACAAATATCTAAAGAAATCTTGATGAAATTTCTTAAACTTTGGGGATGTAAAGAACATGTTTGAATACATATTTTTCAATGAAGTTTTGGTTGCGAAAACAATTGGGGAACCAGCAACGAATTGAATAAATATAGTAATATTTACAAACTACCCTGTATCATAAAATGTTTGAAATTATCTGTAGCTGTGACAAATGATTATATATGACCTATACAATGTTTGTGTCTATTTGTGTAAGAATAGCAATTATATTCATGAAAATATAAACATTTGTTTTAAAAATAAAAAATATTTTGCATGTCTTTTATTTATAACATGCAGAGTTTTCAGCCAAATTTAATACCAGTTTCAGAAATCTTGACAAAATGAATTTATTTTATTAGAAACATTATACTGCAATTGGAAATGAATGTATTGAATATTTGATAACATATGAACATTTAATGGCAATCCACTTATGGAAGATTGAAAGATATTACCTCGACCAGTGGCGATCTTTCATAATTGGGTTGCCATTCATTTCCCTTTGACTGATTGATGTTCACCAAAGGAACTCAGCTTACGCTTTGGAACTTTAGTGCAATCTGAGGGTGAACTTTGACTGCAGTACCTTAGATTTTTGTCGAATATCATCAGCGATATTTTTTCTGAATTTTTAGGATATTTGATTTGCCTTTTATATAAGTTACCCTGTATAGTTTATTACTTAATTGCAAAAGAAAAAATTTGCTATTTTTTGTACATGCACAGTTAAAACTTAATTTAAACAAATGCTCATATTTTATTCAATATATTAATTTCTTAATTACTGTATAATGTGTGTCATGCATTTTGTCAAGTTTTCTATAAGTGGTTACATTTGGTTGAAAACTCTGCATGTTATAAACAAAAAACATGCAGAATAGTTTTGAAATTTTATAAGAAACTTATATATTTTCTTGAATATATGTACTATTCTTACACAAATGCACACAAACATTCTACATAGCCTATATAATCACTTGTTACAGCTAAAGACAATTTCGAAATTTTTTGTTATGCAGGATAATCCCAAATATTATTATTTTTATTCAATTTGTTATTTGTGCCCCAATTGGCCTCGTGACCAAATCTTCACTGAAAAATTTTCGTTCAATCCCGCCCTTATCATATTTACATGTTAACACATCTTTAGCGGATAGTATTCATTTTTTAAACAGGAAGCTTTGTGCCTATGGACGTTACTCTAGCATAACAAAAATATTTTTACTATTTCTGCTTATATTAAAAATGAATGTATATAGTAATATTTCTAATCAAAATATTTATATGCATAGTAGACCAATTGTAAAAATATGATTATTGAGTATGTTTTGTAAGAAATAATGTTACACATAAAATGTAAAAGTACCGGTTGTGAGCAGAATTACATATATCCAAAAGACATGTTTTCGCATTTTCTGCTTTAGATATGTTAATATGATTAGGGGGGTCTTGGTTCAAACATGTTCTTTACTTCCCAAAGTTCAAGAATATTTCATCATGTATTCATCTAGATATTTGTCAAAACATCTAAAATCGAAAATGTCCATTCTTCTTAAGCACCACAACTTACCTGTGTACGTCATGAACTCGTCTATTTGAAATACCAGGATGTATGCGAGTACATCCTCATTTTAAGTCCAAGCTGCAATGTTCTAAGCATCTTTTTTTTTTTTGCATCGCTAATTGTTATAGTGATTGGTTTTGTTCGGGTTTTGTAGCAATGATTGTTTTCGCACCCAATAGATGGCACTACATATAGAAAAACAGCTCATTAATTTTCCTGCTGCTTTGTTTCTTTCTTTGTCATTCTTTTGTTTATGCGTTGGTTATTCTGTTCAGTTGTGTTTCATAAACTGTAGTGTTTCACTTTCGGTTTTGAGTTTTTTGTTTCTCTGATAGATAAAAAATAAAGATATAAACTACTTTTGACAAAATTTAATATATCTGGTATTCAGCATACAACCACTAAATTGAATATGGTGCTTAAGGGGTTAATGGGTAAACTTTTTAATATACTTTATAAATAACACAATTCAGAAGATTTTATAAAAAATTATTCAAATCATCTGGGTTTTGAGATTTTCATGTTTTAAGCATTAGCGGCACTCTACTATTTTAAACCATCTCATATGTAATAGTGTTTTCTCTGATATTTATCGTTCGGTATCATAGTATTTCTCTGTCTCCATATCAAAGCCCCCCTCCCCCTCCCCTCCCCAAGGAACACTTTGGGGTTTAAATCGAGACTCATTTGTAAACAGTAATTGATTACATAGATCATGGGCAAAACTCGAATATTCATTGGTCTACCTCTGATATGAAATTGTGGCAACCAACTGGTCGTTTTATAAACAATGCACCCAAGTTTGGTGTAGTTTATCGAGAATTGGGTCTTTATGCGCTAGCAGAGAGCTACAAATCTTACTGTTGTGCTGTTAGTATTCCATGAAGTTTGCCACTAAATAAATGCTAGGACATTTTAAACATTACTTTTATTTGATCATTTTATAATGAATCCAAAATCAGTTTAAAAAGCTATGATGAACTGATATATATAAATTGTTTCTCGCGGCATTGAGTACTCTTGAACCAGCTGGCAAAATTCCTGAAGTCTCCCATAGTATTATGTCTGGCAAATGGTTCTTTCTGAACGAGGTTTCTAATTTGGCTACCTTGTTAGAAAACTCGCAGATTGAGATTATAAGAACAAAATAGATTAGAAATTATTAAAAATATTTTAGAAATTTATTTAAATAATTTAATTTCTACTATGAGACTCCATTTTATGCAAATTTCAAGAGTATGTTTAATCCGGGAGTAAAGGTGCAGGGTATGACACTACCTATAGATTGCATACAGTTTTAACATTTGTCGCCACTATTTTTCGAATTTTGTTACAACATTTTGTTTGAACAGATTTTGTAACAAATGTCTACAATTGAATAAGGTGGCGAGTATTTTAATCTATTAGTGACAAAGTATAAATCGTACATACCCTGCATATGTGTGAGCATTTCAGTTTTAAAATCGGCGATGAAAACTCTATATAATGCAGTGATGGAACAGCTGCGCCAATTGCTCCAATTGCGCCAAAACGATAATGCTGCGCCATTCTGCGCCAAAACGATCATTTTTCAACAAAATTGCGCCCAACTGCGCCAATTCGATAATTTTTTTCTAGCAACATTTTGCCATAAGAAAAATTTCGTCATTCTTCGCGGTACGAAATCCCCTCTTTAGTGCCTGTTACGATTCGAAACGTGCTCGCGCGCGCCGATCAGTCGATCCTCTGATTGGATTGAGTTTCCTGCAAAGGAACCAACTATATATGACTAGAGCTTAGCAGCCAGGAAGCTCGGCTCGCGAGACACCAATCACAGTCTGCTACAGGGGTGATTCTGGTCCGAATTTTCCGAAAAATTAAGGCAATGGTTTCCGAAAAAAAAAAAATATATATATATATATATATATCGGTCATAAATCCGAAATTCGGACATAAAATGTATCGGTATTTCGGCAAATGATCGCCGAAAAAAATCAATCTCGTCATTCGTTCTAAGAAAAGTCGGCAATTTTGTCAAAGGATCGCGGGTAAAACATGACTTTCGTCAGAAAATCGCGAAAAAACGGCCAATTTCGTCAAAAACATTGCGAAAAGCGGCAGATTTCGTCAAAAGATCGCGAAAAAACGGCAAATTTTATCAACGGATCGCGGGAAAAACGTTACTTTCGTCAGAAAATCGAAAAAACCCGGCAAATTTCGTCAAAAACATTGCTAAAAACGGCAAATTTCGTCAAAAGATCGCGAAAAAACGGCAAATTTCGCCCAAAGATCGCGAAAAAATGACAAATTTTGTCAACAGATCACGGGAAAAACGTGACTTTCGTCAGAGAATCGTGTAAAAACGGCAAATTTTGTTAACACATCGCGAAAAACGGCAAATTTCATCAAAAAATAGCGAAAAAAACGCAAATTTTATCAACAGATCTCGGAAAAAACTGCAAATTTCGTCAAAGGAACGCAAAAAAAAGTGACGGGAGTACGTGCTGATTAGCTTTTGGTGTAAATCGCTCAACAGGTGGCGCTGCTATCCTGCATTTCTCGCGACTTCCGCAATCTCTATCTCAAGAACTAATCCACTTATTTTCACCAAACTTCAGATTCAGTTACACCTTGACATAAATAGATGCTGATTATATTTTGGTGTAGCTATCCCAACAGGTGGCACTGCTATACTACTTTTTTCATGATTTTCACGATAGCTGTATCTCAAGAACTAATACCCAGAATTTCATCAAACTTCAGATTCTGATAGACCTTGACATAAATAGATGCTGATTACGTTTCGATATAAATAGCCCAACAGGTGGTGCTGCTATTCTACTTTTGCATGATTTCACAACTATATCTCCAGAACTTCGTTAAACTTCATATTTTGTTAGACCTTGACATAATCAGTCAGGGGTGATTCTGTTCCGAATTTTCCGAAAAATTAAGGCAGTCATTTCCTAAAATTAAAAAAAAACGGTCATAAATCCGAAAATTCGGACATAAAAGACATCGCGTTTTTCGACAAATGGTCGCCGAAAAAAAATCAATTTCGTCAATCGTTCGAAAAGAAATCGCCAACTTGTCAAAGGATGGCGGAAAAACGACAGATTTCGTCAAAAAAATCGCAAAAAACCGGCAAATTTCGTCAAAGGATCGCGGAAAACGGCAAATTTCGTCAAAAGATCGTGGAAAAACGGCAAATTTCATCAAAGGATCGTGGAAAAACGGCAAATTTCGTCAAAGGATCGCGAAAAAATGGCAAATTTCGTTAAAGGATCGCGAAAAATCGGCAGATTTCATCGAAGGATCGCGATAAAACGACAAATTTTGTTAAAAGATCGCGAAAAAACGCCAAATTTCGTCAAAGGATCGTGAAAAAAACCGGCAAATTTCGTCAAAGGATCGCGAAAAAACGGCAAATTTTGTCAAAGGATCGCGATAAAACGACAAATTTTGTTAAAAGATCGCGAAAAAACGTCAAATTTCGTCAAAGGATCATGAAAAAACGGCAAATTTCGTCAAAGGATCGCGAAAAAACGGCAAATTTTGTCAAAGGATCGCGAAAAAACGGCAAATTTCGTCAAAGGATCGCGAAAAAACGGCAAATTTCATCGAAGGATCGCGATAAAACGACAAATTTTGTTAAAAGATCGCGAAAAAACGGCAAATTTCGTCAAAAGATCGTGAAAAAACGGCAAATTTCGTCAAAGGATCGCGAAAAAACGGCAAATTTCATCGAAGGATCGCAATAAAACGACAAATTTTGTTAAAAGATCGCGAAAAAACGGCAAATTTTGTCAAAAGATCGTGAAAAAACGGCAAATTTCGTCAAAGGATCGTGAAAAAACGGCAAATTTCGTCACTGGATAACGAAAAAACCGCTAATTTCGTCAAACCCGCAAATTTCATTAGAAGATCGCGAAAAAACGACAAATTTCGTCAAAGGATCGCGAAAAAACAGCAAATTTTGTCAAAGGACCGCGAAAAAACGCCAAATTTCGTCAAAAGATCGCGAAAAAACACCAAATTTTGTCAAAGGATCGCGAAAAAACGCCAAATTTCGTCAAAGGATCGTGAAAAAAACCGGCAAATTTCTTTAAAGGATCGCGAAAAAACGGCAAATTTTGTCAAAGGATCGCGATAAAACGACAAATTTTGTTAAAAGATCGCGAAAAAACGCCAAATTTCGTCAAAAGATCGTGAAAAAAACGGCAAATTTCCTCAAAGGATCGCGGAAAAACGGCAAATTTCGTCAAAGGATCGCGAAAAAACATCAAATTTTGTCAAAAGACCGCGAAAAAACGCCAAATTTCGTCAAAAGATCGCGAAAAAACACCAAATTTTGTCAAAGGATCGCGAAAAAACGCCAAATTTCGTCAAAGGATCGCGATAAAGCGGCAAATTTTGTTAAAAGATCGCGAAAAAACGGCAAATTTCGTCAAAATATCACGAAAAAACGGCAAATTTCGTCAAAGGATCATGAAAAAAAAACGCCAAATTTCGTCAAAAGATCGCGGAAAATCGGCAGATTTCATCGAAGGATCGCGATAAAACGACAAATTTTGTTAAAAGATCGCGAAAAAACGCCAAATTTCGTCAAAGGATCGTGAAAAAAACCGGCAAATTTCGTCAAAGGATCGCGAAAAAACGGCAAATTTTGTCAAAGGATCGCGATAAAACGACAAATTTTGTTAAAAGATCGCGAAAAAACGTCAAATTTCGTCAAAGGATCATGAAAAAACGGCAAATTTCGTCAAAGGATCGCGAAAAAACGGCAAATTTTGTCAAAGGATCGCGAAAAAACGGCAAATTTCGTCAAAGGATCGCGAAAAAACGGCAAATTTCATCGAAGGATCGCGATAAAACGACAAATTTTGTTAAAAGATCGCGAAAAAACGGCAAATTTCGTCAAAAGATCGTGAAAAAACGGCAAATTTCGTCAAAGGATCGCGAAAAAACGGCAAATTTCATCGAAGGATCGCAATAAAACGACAAATTTTGTTAAAAGATCGCGAAAAAACGGCAAATTTTGTCAAAAGATCGTGAAAAAATGGCAAATTTCGTCAAAGGATCGTGAAAAAACGGCAAATTTCGTCACTGGATAACGAAAAAACCGCTAATTTCGTCAAACCCGCAAATTTCATTAGAAGATCGCGAAAAAACGACAAATTTCGTCAAAGGATCGCGAAAAAACAGCAAATTTTGTCAAAGGACTGCGAAAAAACGCCAAATTTCGTCAAAAGATCGCGAAAAAACACCAAATTTTGTCAAAGGATCGCGAAAAAACGCCGAATTTCGTCAAAGGATCGTGAAAAAAACCGGCAAATTTCTTTAAAGGATCGCGAAAAAACGGCAAATTTTGTCAAAGGATCGCGATAAAACGACAAATTTTGTTAAAAGATCGCGAAAAAACGCCAAATTTCGTCAAAAGATCGTGAAAAAAACGGCAAATTTCCTCAAAGGATCGCGGAAAAACGGCAAATTTCGTCAAAGGATCGCGAAAAAACATCAAATTTTGTCAAAAGACCGCGAAAAAACGCCAAATTTCGTCAAAAGATCGCGAAAAAACACCAAATTTTGTCAAAGGATCGCGAAAAAACGGCAAATTTCGTCAAAATATCACGAAAAAACGGCAAATTTCGTCAAAGGATCATGAAAAAAAAACGCCAAATTTCGTCAAAAGATCGCGGAAAATCGGCAGATTTCATCGAAGGATCGCGATAAAACGACAAATTTTGTTAAAAGATCGCGAAAAAACGCCAAATTTCGTCAAAGGATCGTGAAAAAAACCGGCAAATTTCTTCAAAGTATCGCGAAAAAACGGCAAATTTTGTCAAAGGATCGCGATAAAACGACAAATTTTGTTAAAAGATCGCGAAAAAACGGCAAATTTCGTCAAAGGATCGTGAAAAAAACGGCAAATTTCGTCAAAGGATCGCGGAAAAACGGCAAATTTCGTCAAAGGATCGCGGAAAAACGGCAAATTTCGTCAAAGGATCGAGAAAAAACCGCAAATTTTGTCAGTGGAGTGCGGAAAAAAATCATTGTGCCGGGAGTGGATTCCCCCTCCCCCGTCTCCCTTGTTGTAACCTTTCAGAAAATTTGTTGTGAATTTCAGATTTTTTTTTTTTACTCAGAATTACCCCTGAATCAGATGCCAGTTAGATTGTGGTGTAAATCGCCCAACAGGTGGCGCTATTGCACTTCATTTATCACGATTTCTGAAATAGCTATATCTCAAGAATTAATGAACGGAATTTCATCAAACTTCATATTATGTTAAACCTTGACATAAATATATTCTTATTAGATTTGGATGTATACTGACCAACAGGTGGTGCTGCTATTCTCTGTTTTTCAGAATTTCCGCGATAGCTCTATCTCAAGAACGAGTAGATTGTCATTTAATTTTGGTTACAAACGATTTGATTGGTATAGAAAAAAGTTTTGTGATAGCTGTAACACAGTTTTTTTTTTTTTTTTTTTTTTTTTTGTATGTGTGTACGTTTTCTCTAAAAAGCTTTTTCATGCTTAAAAGAGAGGGATTTTGCAGCTCCATAATAGTTATTTTCTGCTGAAAAACCGTTTTGCTGCTCCGAAATGAGCGATTTGCTGCTCCGAAATGAGTCATTTGCTGCTCCAAAATGAGTCATTTGCTGCTCCAAAATGAGCGATTTCTGCTCCAAAATGAGCGGTTTGCTGCTCCAAAATGGTGTTTTGCTGCTCCAAAATGATGATCCTGGTGTTCCATCACTGTATAATGTCTACACTTTAAGTTTTAATTCAAAATAATAAATTAGATACAGCTATTTCTGTAATTGTTGCTAATATTTTGAATATGAGTATAATTTAATGATAAAAACTAAACTTAATGGATTGCTAATACAATAACCTAGATTACATACCAACTGGCATGATTTGTTGAGATCTTCTTGTAACCCGTCTTTGCCATTTTGCTGGCATGATCCTTGGGACTTCTCCCTTTTGGATGGCTGCTTCCCGCTTTGATTTCATCATGTGAATTTGTGGTTTGGCCCCTATAAAGTAAAATGAAATAAACAAATGAAAACTAAAATACTAGTAACTAAATTTTAAAAGCACAAGAGTACATTACATATCGGAAGATTCAAATTAAAGGATTGGGGATTATCTATTTATTAGTACAGATAAAATAGACCAAAAATTGAGTAATAGACGACAGCTAGTGACTATTCACAAAAATTTGGAAATAACTTCATTTAGGCACTTGAAATGAAGATTCGATGAGTCCCCGTAAAATAAAGTTTTTGTATCATGTTTTTGGGGGAATTTTAACTCAGGAGAGGGGGAAACTCAACTTTTTTTAAATAGGGTGAGTGGGGCATTGTTTACCATATATTTTAGGTAGATTTCGTAAGAAATACTACCTATTACATTCTCCCGTAAGTTGGAATTCCTGAAAAATTTTTGCAGATCTACACCGATCATGACTCCTAGAACCTAAAACTACCCCCAGTTCAAAACTTTATCAATCTATCTATCTATATCACTTTTTTATGGACACAATAACTTCCATAATTCTGCACAAATCTCTTCCAAATTGATACATAATATCAAGCGACATAAAATCTCGGTTATGTTAAGTTCGTTAATGAGCAAAATCAAACCAGGCGGGGGAGGGGGCTTTTTGTGAAAACAGGATAAAACCTATAACTTCTTAATTATGATACCTATCGAATCCATTTAAAGTTATTACTTCTAGGAAAAGGGCCAAAAATTTATGTATGACAGATTTTTGATTTCATTAAAAATGCCTCCAAGGGGGGGTGGGGGGATAGGGGTTTAAGAAGAAAAAAATTCACAACTTCGTCCATTCACAAGATATCAAATCCGCTTATATTTCTTATAAATCTTCTTAATATTATCTACAACCTTTATATTGACAAGTTTTTTATAGAACCAACTCTTACAGCAAAAAAATGAAAACAAAAAAATCCCTACTGGATCTGCCTACAGGGACAGGTATATTTCGAAGTAGGCGGTCCCAACTTCCGCATCAGGGCAAAAGGTCTTTCTTCTGCAATTCCCAATAAACAGGCGCCCCATGGTCTGCGTCTTTGAAATCTACCTGTGCCTGTAGGCCAAGCCGTCAAGGATTTTTTTATTTCTGAATCTAATGACACCATTTGCAAGTCGATAGAACCACTTGTTACAAAATTACGACAAGTTTTATGAATAAAAAGTCCAAAATACTTTATGTGAGAGCAGAACTTTATTATACTTATTTTACGTTCAAAACATGTTCTTTCTGTCATATTGAATAATCTTAAAATTATTAAATACCATCAAATTCAGGGTCATCTGAGACTTTTTCAAGGTCTTCGAAGTTGTGGACGTAAAATAAGCGTAATAAAGTTGTTCTCTCTCATAAAGTATAATTTTGGATTTTTTATTCATAAAACTTGCTGTAACTTTGTAACAATTAATTGTATCAACTTGCGAATGATGTCATTCTATTCAGTATTTAAAAATATGTGGTAAACAATATATCCATTCAGCCTATTTAAAAAAAGAAAGAAAAAGAGTTTCCTTCCCCCTCAGTTAAAATGCCCCCTCCCCCCAAACATAGTAAAACAACTTTATTTTTTGGGGACTCATTGGATTTTCATTTCTAGTGCCAAAACGAAGTTCTTCCCAAATTTTCGTGAATGGTCACCAGTTGCTGTAAAGCCCTCTATTTTACTTGTACTAAAGTATAGTTTTCGACTTTTTATTCATAAAACCTGCCGTAACTCTGTTGTAACAAATGATCATATGGACTTGCGGATGATGTAATTTGATTCAGAATTAAAAAGTACATGATAAACGATGCTCCACTTGATCTATTTTTAAACAAAGTTGAGTCCCCTCCCCCTCCCCCCTCCCACCTGAGTTAAAACATTTCTGATTCTCAAACATTTGAAAAAGTCCGTTAAACTTCCAGTATGACATCATATTAACCTGCTTTCTGTACTTAAACATACTCATACTCCTTGTATTATTGAGAAATGTTTGAACATTTCCATAATATTACCAATATGATGTGATATTAGAAAAAAAAATTATTGTGGATTTTTAATTGTTGGCAACTGCTATAAAGAAAAATGTTTAAATTTAATAGGAAAAGGCTGTTAGATTTTTGATTTTTTATCTCTCTATATTAAAATAATAAGATTTTTTCAAAATTTTATGGTTTTCAGCGTGACAGTAGGTATTCAGCTGTAAGTACACAAAATTTCAAGTCTATTAGTTATACAGTTTCTGAGAACCGGTTCTGTGACAGACAGACAGAGAAGCGGGACGAATAGGGTTTCGTGAGATGAACGAAACCATACAAACAGCTAAATTGGCAACATTGGTCGGAAGGGAAGGGCCTCCCAAAAGTTCTTGCACCCAGCCTCGCTTTCGCTAAGGACAGCTCTGCCCTGGGCGTGGGTGGTGTTACTTGGACCCACAACAACAACAAGATAAAACTAATGAGCGCCATCGGCGCCCGCACGGTGCCGAGCGAGCCCAACTCCTCATCGTCCCCAAGTTCTGAAGAACTTTTAACGCAGACCATGGCTTTGTCTCGCCAGGTCGCTACGATCGATTCAGAGGGTTCACGTTCCAGCGACGCCTCCTCATCTTGCCCCAGTGTTGACGACAGAGGTCGTTGCGATTCGGCGGAAGTTCCCACCATCAAAGGATACTTCCCCACATGACACCTGATCAGGCCCGTAGCTAGGTGGGGGCCAGGTCGGGCTTTGCCCGACCTGCAAAAGATTTTGCCCGACCTAGCGTGAAACTTTACATCCCGATTGAAACAACCGTAAATTTCTATTATTTTTTTTTATAATTTTTTGTCTAATCTAGTGTGAGACTGGACATTCCGATCACTTTATCAGCCACTATTTCACTTTAAATTTCCAATTTTTTCCATCTTCTTGCCAGATCTAAGTAAAGAGGATCCCCCCCCCCCCCCTTCCTCCTCCCAATTTTGTTTTTAAACTGGAAACAAAATCAGAAAAAATTTCATCTATAAACCTTCTTTTTTCTCTATTTCTTTAACATACAACAGACTGTCGAAGATTGTCCCTTAGGACATTCCTCGCTTTGTTGCTTTGTAAAAATTACACCGTACCGCAGGATATTCCTGCCCGTACCGACCCAGCAACAATTCTGTATTGACTGATATCCATAAAGCTTACTTTCTTTGTAGGATTGTCACCATGTGAAATTTATCTTAAGAAAGCGGGGTTGAAACCAAAGGCTTCTGAATCTGAAAATAAAGCGAAACAGCCTACAATAATGTTTTTGAATTTGTCGTACATGACAAGTTTGCAGCTTCTTTCCTGAAACTGGTTCCAATTCCATGAAACAGATTGTTATGTTTACTTGTTTGCTTTGGGAAGAGGAGACTAATGTCTTTCATTCTTCTGATCTTTCCTTACATATTAGTGAATGATAAAAATTTGTGAAACCTATGTCACAATAAAAAAATTATGGGAGGAGTTTTTCCGCATAAAGAAGAAATGGAATTACAATGAAAATATTATCTTTAACCAATAGAATATAAAATTTGTTTTAATTAAATGATATAAATTTAATTTATAAATAAGAAATTTACAGAATTATCTGTGAATTGTTTTGAATATACATGTGTCTTAAGTTATATATATATATATATTTCCCCACGGGTTTTACAAGTAGTGGTTAGTAGAGGAAATTATATTACCGCGTTACACGTTTGAATGTATTTCACTTTAAATAACTTTCATGTAACATAATCATAAATAACTTTTCATCTTAAAGTACAAAATCTTCAAGGAACAAAATAATATCAATCAATAATAAATCAAGGAACAAAAAGAAAAATGTAACGATATGATATTGTTAAGTTGTTAAGTATACTTAGATTTTATAAAATGTTTTATTTCGCGTAAAATATATTCTTTGAAGGAATTTATTTGCAGATATCGAAATAATATGATAAAAGTAGCTTAAAAAAGTTCATACTTTTGCTTACGGCTTGAAAATATTTATAATAATGAACAAGATAACAAATTAAATCCATCATAGGCGCCGACTACAAGGCCATAAAAATTCTCTGGAAATTTTCACAGGGGCATCGCCCCCCCTCTGGAAATAAAAATTAATAAAAGGTCTGTCCTTGTATCTGTTCAATCTACTCTTCCCCTACGCCCCCCCCCTAAAATTTTTAAAAGTTGGCGCCTCTGAAATAAACCAATCATTTTTTCAAATTTAAAGAACAAAATATGCCGGGCTACTTACGATTTTACAAATCCAAATTAGTTATCTTCTGACACATTCACAAAGTCATTCACTATTCTTAAATTCAAAAATTTTTCAGGTCCTCTTATTAAAAACAAAGAAATTAAATAGTATTTTCCATTTTTTTTTTTTTTTTTTTTTGTAAAAGCAAATCAGTTTTCAGAAAATGACCGTCAAAGTTAACGATATAAACCAAGTTTCTGGACATGACAGTCTGATAAAGTTCATAAGGGAGAAATCGATTACAAATCAAAATCTATAGAAAAGTGAAAAACGTTATTCGATTCTAAATCACTTTAGTAGTTAAAACTTGTAAATTTCATGCTTTTATGTATAAAAATGACAGTGCGAATATAGCAAAAAAGTTCCGTATTGTTCAGCCGGAAAAAATTGTGTATATATATATATATATATATATATATATATATAATATTTTTTTTGGAACCTCATGGTGGATATCTAATATGGTATTTAATTATGGGTAAATGTGACCTTAATGTCACAACAGTCTTAAGCATAAACAATATGCATAGCTCTTTTCAAAAAATATACGGCGATTGAAGAAATAGCGATGCTTTATAGGAAATGGACAGTGAAATAAATAAATTAAAAAATATTTTATATTTGCACAGACTCTTCGACACTAAACATTCTGCATAAATAGTGTTTATTATTATTTTTAATGTAGCAAGGAACAAACAAACAAGTTGGAAATGTACGTTAAACGTGACAAATGAGGTGCGACCGTACTATAACTAGTTTTACAATGTAAAAAAATTATCTTTATTATTTCTGTGAAATGAATTACAGTAAAATCTCGTTACAACGAATTTGTAGGGACCACCGTTTAAGTTCGTTATTCTGAAATATTCGTTAATGTGAAATTCCAATATGACGGATATAAAAAATTAAATTTGAATACATATTAAATACAATTATAATATTATTACTAAACTCATATTAAATTTCTAGATGCATGTCAATAAAGAATTAATATTCAGTATATTATTATGAACATTTTTATTATAAGATAAATATTAAACTCATTAAATTTGAAGATTTTAATCTTTACTATAAATAAATAAATTATAAATTGTTTTACATACTTGAGAGCTGAATAATTTACCCTAATATATTCCATTAGTGTAATTTTTATTTTATTTTTTTTACAGAAAAGTCATAAATTTTCCTTTTTCTCATGTTGACAACAAGTTTTTTAAGTTTTTCCAAAACAAAATCTCATTCAACGTTGTATAAAATGTATCACATTGTTTTGTGCTGGGATAAATACTTTTTAAAAATTCCAATGTTCGACAGAGCTTCTTTTGATCGTAGAACTCAATTTTCATTATTGGATAAAGAATTCCTATCTTAATGTTTACTGTCGTTTGCTTTCTTATTTTTTTATTACAATTTCAACAATGTTATTTGTAGTTAAATCATGTCATGTGGCGACTTTAACTGAAAATGTTAATTAAAAACATTTTTTACCTGTGGTCCAGAGATCAGCAGGAAATTGGATGCAATAAGTACACTATCTTCAGTCTTGTGTGCTTCATTTGTCAAATGTATAAGACCAAAATTTCTTCAACAATTTTTAATTGTGATAGAAGATAAATTTTTCCATGCAACCTATATCACCTAAGTTGCCTAACTCACATTCAACGGTTGCAGAAACTTAATTTTTTATGTCAGAAAAAGCCCTTCCTATTAGTCGGCGCCCGAAATTAACTTTGGAAATGTTGTTTTCATAATGCCTTGATGTTTGTGCTGCAAAATAGAAGTACAGTTAGAAGGTCAAAATTCTACTTTTATGATAGATAAATTTGCTGTAACCAAGTGTACAAGTGTACATTAATATCTGAGCAAAATTATTTTTCTTTTGATTTTGCTCATTTGTTCAGTCAAACTCCTAAGCCACATAAAAAAGACTATCTTAGTCATAAAAGCGAGACACTCAAACCCCAAAACCACCCTCGTTACAACGAATTTGTAGGGCTCATCCAGTAGTTTTCCAGATCATCGGTTCGTAGGCAAATGGCATAAAAGGTCTTTTTTGTTTTTTACTGAAACGAATGAAGTGCGTAATATTCACCATAGTTTTCTAAAGAAAAAATCCCAATCAATTCAATTCTTTTTCTAATGGTTTGTTAACATTAAGAATGAAAGTTTGAATGCCAGTAACTCCAAATAGTTGAATGCCAATAACTTCAAATATTTGACTGCCAATAACTCCAAATATTTGAATGCCAATTTACTTTAATAATGACATGGAAGTTTCATCACATTTTTAAATCAGCGTGGCTTGTAGATGTCCCGAAAGAGCTATAAATGGTTTTAAAGGACTTTAGCTTATTTATGCCTGTGGCATTACAACAGTACAAAACCGAAATCAACAGTGTAGATTTTTTTTCCCTTTAAATTTTTCAATTTTCATTGCTATACTTTCATTGCTATCAGTTGCGCTTATTAAAAGTTGGTACAAAAGCAATTTCATCGTCATTGAAAATATTCTCACGACATATGGGCACTTTTTTCTTCTCCAGAAATTTGTTTTTACGCTCTGCCATACCTATCATGAAAACGAAACAGCCAACCAGAACTCGCTTCAAATTTCACGATTTTCATGGCTATGAAACATATTATAGTTCCTGAAATGGACAAATTTGTTGTCTTTAAACCAAGTGGATACATTTTCATAAATCGCTTGGTTGTCCCCAAGTCGCATTGATTTCCTGTTTGAGCATATTAGACCAGAAAAATCTTCAAGGTTTTGTCCTGTTCTTTTAAAATGACAGCTAATGTCATTATAAAAGAAGTATAGCCACATAAATTACAGTTATAAGTATAGCCACATAAATTCTTTCTCGGCATCTACTTGCCTTATCCCAATACTTACTGCTTGTATAATATTACTTTTTAATTTCAATGAAAATTGCTTTCTTTTTCTATTCTCTACAATTTAAAAAAAGAAACAAAATCCAAATGTGAATTGTTGAATTGTTGCAGATTAGAAATTCACTAATATGTACAGATATTTATCACCAAATTCGAATGTAAAGGCCTACTTAAAAAATTAATTGTTTGGACTTCCTACATTTTTTTAACGAATGTAAATACAAAGCGATGGAACTATGAAGAAAATGAATTACATGTGAATGTAAAAAAAGAGTTTCTTAATTTTAGAGATGCACATACGACAACAAATTCTCTCCGTTTCTCGAAAAACAGCTACGAGATACGCTAAAAATCCGAAGATAGTGGGGTATTCAAAAATTTAAAAAAAGTTTTCCTTCGGAAATCTAGTTTTTCGATAAAGATTCTTTTTCTTGTGAACTCGGCGTTCGTTAAACTGAAATGAGCATTCTTTTAAAGACTTCAATAAATTCGTTAAATTGAAAAATTCGTTAATCTGAAATTTGTTAAAGTGAATATATTTATAATGGTAAAGTATAGGGGATTTTTTTCCAATCTAAATAATATTCGTTAAACTGAAAAATTCGTTGTAACGAGATTCTACTGTATATCGTCTGTTACGAGCGAAATGAGCATGCTTTTTTTTTTCTTATTAGTGATGCCACGTTTACAGATGCGAATTTTTTTTCGACACCCGACTGCTGCAAGATTCAACATGAGATATTGCTTTATGAATGATTACCTCCATGGTTTAATATTTCTATGACTCATGATGAACGAATCTTTTGTGTTTATTTACTTTAATGGATTGAGATATTCGGCTATTAACCTAATTTCTACTGAAGTTATCTCAGAATCTATACATTTTTTAATGTAACTCCTCTCTCGAGCAAACACTTTTTTTGAATGATCTTTCTAAAAATGTAACTTTTATGCAATTTTATTCGAAGAAATAATGTTGAATAATTATGACCGCTTGGCATATGAAAAAAGAAGTGGTTAGCAGGTTAGCCCGTATTCTTTTTCCTCAGTCACATGACTTGCGCTTTTATTATACAGATTACGTATGATAGGATTTAATAGAATAAAGAAAACTTTTTTAATATCTTTTTAATTTATGATTCGATTTTCACAAAATTTGAAATGACTCGACAAAATTTTATAACGATTCTATATATTAAATTTTAAACCATTCGGTTGGGTAGTTTTTGTTTTTTGCGGACGGACCAGACTACGACTATAGGTGCTACGCATTTATATAATTACAAACGCACCTAAACTGGGATTGTTTTGTCTGAAACAGAGACAGCACTGGGTTGTGCTAATTAGATCTATGTATAATAATCTATGTTTAATACTTTAAACATAAATGATTCCGTGTTATTGTAGCAAGTGTTGATGCAGTGTAATGTACCATACAGTGTTAACAATATTTACATTAATTCTGTATTAATCTTAATAATCTCTCATAAAAATCCATTAAAAAGAAATATGAAAATATATTGTTTTTATGCTATTTTTTTCCATAATTTACGGCTTTTTCAGAACTCGACACAGAATAACACATAACAACAGAAGGGTGAGAATTTTAAGACTTTATCTGTTTGAAAAACCGGAGCGTCCGTTTGCAATTTTGAATTTTCTGCCTCTTACAAGTTCCTTTTATTATTATTATATCTTCATTTTGTTTCATTTGTAATGCTTATAGTTAGGATTGCACGAAAAGTTTTTAACTTGACTTCAAGACTACTATTAAATCGCCTGTCACAAACAAGCGCCATCAAAGCAGCCGAATTGCTCAGCACCCTTTAGTACTTAAGTGATTTTGGACTTTGACTTTCTGACACATCACTGGACCACCTGTGGTGTGAAATTGTGTTACCCGTCCTCTGAAATATAAATAGAGAAGTAGTATGAACTATTTTCTGAAAGAAAGATTTTGGCAATTTTACAATGGTGCAATTTGTCGCTCCTGTGATTGTGCCGACAGCGGGCCTGTGTTTGTGCAAGACCACCCGGATGTTTTTGTGTCCCGTTCAACGATTTCGAGGAATAGATTTAGTGACTCTTGAAAATCCGCTTGTGAAAATAATGCATTCTGCCTTATTACAGTTTTGTTTAACCGTTGTGGTTTCCAGATGCTAACCAGTTTTTGGTGACAGTGGAAAAAAAAAGGTTCTCGTTTTAAAAGCTGTATATATTATATTTGGATAAGTATGTATCTGTGAACGGAACGGATTACTTTATCTGTGAATACAAGTTATATTTGAAAATATGGATATCCGTTCATTTATGTATAAGAAGCGTCGACTAGAACAGAAAATAGAGAGTCCTGCTCCTGAATATTGTGCAAATAGTAATGATAAAAATTCATTATCATTAACTGGACCTACTACAAGTAAACCAGATTATTCTCGATCTCGATTTGCCTAAAAGAGACGAGCCAGTTCAACAAATTATTTTGAAGGAATTCCCACGAAAAAATCAACGTTCTTTTCGAGCTGCATGGTATAAGCAATTTGAATGGCTGGAATATTCTGTGGCAAAGGACGCAGCATTCTGTTATGCTTGTAGACATTTTAACCGGTTCGGATCCAAAGAAGCCGCATACACCGAACATGGTTTTAAAACTTGTAAAAATGCTTTAGACAATGGCCGCGGTTTTCCAAAACACGAAAAATCAGAAGCTCACATCCAATGCTATGGCAAAGTGGAAAGAAAAACAGATTACAGTTAATTCCTCTACATCTGTATCGACTTTAATCAATGAAAATGTATTGGAAAAACATCGATGAAATGAAAATTTAAAAAAATATTTTTTCACTATCGGTAAAAACATCCTCGTTACTTGTTCTATTCATTTTATTCATTCTGTTTTTTCTTTCTCATATCTTTATTGCGTGATGTAAATATAACGAAACATCATTTAACCCTTTCCGGCGCGGAGTAATTCTGTTTTTAAAATGATGAAATAATGGACTGACATAAGAATTTACAAAAGAATTTATTACAAAATAAAAACCAATAAATTTCCAATACTTTATAAAAGGAAAAAAATAATTAAATATTCTTGGTGCCGTTTGTCAGTTTTGGAATTAAAATTAGGTGTCCTTTTTTGTGACCATCGCCCGCTAAAGGGTTAATAAATTGTACTTGAATGCATCTATTAATATAAACGAACATAAAACCTACATAAATTTAAATTACTTAATTAAAAGGAAACAACTTATTTACGTTATGTAAATGTAAATATTTTATTTATGTGTCTTTGATATATTTTTATTGTGTCTTGGAACAAACATTAAAAATTTCATTCTGGCTTTGGAGAGATCTTACGTTTTAAATGAGAAAAAAATTACATTAAAAGTACAGTACATATTTTTCAAGGTATAAGAGACGTGAAAAAAATTAAGAAATAATCTGCCCCCCCCCCCCTGAAAAAATATTTGCCCCACCTAGAAGTAAGGTCTAGCTACGGGCCTGCACCTGATGAACCGTAGAGACTGTCGGACGGCTTCATCGCCGAGCACCCATAAGGGAGTCGGGTCATCCACCATATGTCCGGCATCCCTACGGCCCTTGCTTTCCCACAGAATCCGATCGTGAAATGTATGGAAGGACAAGCCACTGGTCTCTTCTTCCGCGGGCGACACTACGTGTGCCGGAAGGTGCCCCTGGCCGACCCGAGACCACGGGGAAAATCGGTCTCTGTTTCAAAGACGAGACTTGGCTTGGTTGCCCTCGGTGAACGGCGCGAGCTTGAACCCGACTAGGCGAGACTAGACGGTAAGCCAGCGACTGAGTCCCTGACAAGTCAGAGACTCCCGTTACACCGAGTATGGCGACAAGCATATATCACAGAAACAAATATCACAAAAACATGCACAAACAAATTAAAAATCTAAAAACACAACAAGGAAGGAATCAAGAGGCCGCTATTGGACTCTGGAGGTCGCGGAAAGCTCCTCCAAACGCGCCAAAGAGGCGGGCCCGATCGAGGTTAGTGTTGGTTGAAACTCAGAAGACGAGCCACTCATCCGCCCGCCAGACGTGGAAATTCCTGGCTGCACGAGAGACGTGCTGGACTAGGTTTCGGCCCATGATTTGATTTCGAGCCCAGACACCGTCGTTTTACCGACGAGCCTCCGGTCCGCACTCCGTGGCCCTATCTCGAGAAAGGTCCCCCCCTCCCAGAAACCTTGCAAGACATTTATCGCAGGCTGAGTGCCGTGCTCCTGTGTCATTGCTTGTTCTGGTCGGGCAATCTCGAACCAGGCCTCGAAGGCGACTCCCAACTGATCCTGCCGCAGAGGACTCGCAAGGCGGTCTACGGGGTCCCAAACCCGCTTCGGTCGCAAAGTTCTTCACTAGGAACCATGCAAGTCATGCTCAACAGATCCTGCCTGTGCTCTCGTCTCCTCATAGACAAAGTTTGCAGCCGCCCGATCCGATTTAGTCAACCTTTGCCCTCGCGTCACCCCCCGGCAGCTCAATGCTCCGGGCACGAGGGATTGGTCTACGCGATGTCCTTTCGCCACCTCTGTCGTCCCGAGTGTCCCGCGGAACGGGCCTATTGGCCTCCCGTGAACCTGACGCCTCTCGGCGACTGCTACACGGGTTGTTCTACACATAGGACTCTCAAGAGACGGCATCGGCCTTCCTCCTGGAACACGAAGACCGCACCAATATGGAGGAGGGAGTTTCACTCCGGCTAGACAGACACCGCTTTCAAGCCGTCCCACCACGAGAAGGAATCGGATTCGTCGGCTACTGCTCCCCTCGTGTCGACTTCAGCTTCATGCGTCGGGCACCCGGTCATCTTCCCGATTGAACGGGCCGATTCGGAGAAACCCGACGAAGCTTCCGCGCAATGCTCGGCTTCCGGTCACCTCCCCTACCAAAAGGGTCGGGTCAGAATCACCGAGAGGGAGTTCGGGACGGCAACAACAAGATAAATTTAAATCCGTCCTTGTTTTACCGTGTTGAGAGCATTGACACAATAAACAATAATCGGTGAATCATATCAATTTTCTCAACAGTAAACTCATGGCTGATTTTAAACCTGTTAACTTTTCTTTATTCTAAGTAACCACACTCACTCCCCTCTAACGGTCTTCTTTCCAAATAACCCTAGTTTACGATACATAAAATTTGACAGTTAGATAAGTAGAAAACATAACAACAAGCAGAAACTTGTTGTATTTTGATAAGAGTTATATGACTAATTAGGCAATAATTTTTCATGGTCGAGGATATCGTGAGCTTTTTCAGATTTTTTAAATCGCTTATACAAAAAAAGAAAAAAACTTTAAAAAAGGTAAAATTTATGTCTGTAACTTATACAGTTTCTGAGAACCGGCTCTGTGACTGACAGACAGAGAAGCTAGACGAATAGGGTTTTGTGAGATGAACGAAACCCTAAAAAATGTAGTACAAAAGAGATAAAGTGTGACGTTTCTCACGGGTTATAGTTATGATTAAAAAGCAAACTTTAAATTGAAACATTTAGATGAAAAATATACCATCGATCATTCGAGAAGCATAGGTATTTCACGCATGACCTGAAAAGTATGCTTTGTTATGTTAGATTAAATTGTAATTTAAATGTATTTCAATTTTTTTTTGTCCCGTGTTTTTACTGCAGTGGATGACGTCATCCTGTAATGTAGTTAAATATAACTAGCTGACCCGCCCAGCGTTATAGTTATGATTAAAAAGCAAACTTTAAATTGAAACGTTTAGATGAAAAATATACCATCGATCATTCGAGAAGCATAGGTATTTCACGCATGACCTGAAAAGTATGCTTTGTTATGTTAAATTAAATTGTAATTTAAATGTATTTCAATTTTTTTTTTGTCCCGTGTTTTTACTGCAGTGGATGACGTCATCCTCTAATGTAGTTAAATATAACTAGCTGACCCGCCCAGCGTTGCCCAGGTAGACTGTCATTGAAAAATGTAACAGTGGAGTGAACTTCAGAAAAAAAAAGACTGAATAATATTTATTTGTACTAAAAATTTGTAAAAAAATTAAATCGGAGCTAAAATTTCAAAAGTATTAACAGCTACGTTTAAAAAATTAAACGGTCAGGGAAAATTATTACACTTACTTTTCCCTTTTTACTAAAAATCCCTTTTTAAAAATCATTGCTTTGTTTACATTTTTAATTTTATATTGCTAATTGTATTTTTTTAAATTATAAATATTAAATGCTTACAAAAATCAATGTTTCAAATGAAAATGTATAAAAATATATCTATTTAATTGTTCATGTTGACAAATCATAATTACAATTTATTTGCACTATAATCAAGAAGTCATTGTTTATTTCGCTTTTATTCCTGTAGATGGCAGCACCAAACAGTTAAATGTAAAAAATCTTGGCTGAATCCTGCCAAAGGACTTTAACACAATAACCAATTAGATGTGTTTCATTCGGAGGTTGCCATCAAACAATTAAAAAATAATCGCGATTTCTGTGCCACGTACGATAGCGTAATCTATACTTATAAAGGAGTAGCTTGATTTTCTCATAATCAACGCCGAGCCTCAACTGTTTGTCCTAGAACAATGAAATTTGGAAGACGTGTTCTTTACACAATGTAGGCGCATACTAAGAAAGGATTTTTGAAAATTCACAGCATAAGGGGGTCAAATAGGGGGTCGAAAGTTTTAGATAATTTCGTCTTTTCGACATATCTCAGCAGGAGTTTTAAGTAGGAGCATGAAATTCGGAAAAACAATTCTACTAAAGAATAGTTAAACATGTATTTCAGGCGATTTTAGAAATTCAATCATTAAGTAGGTTAAATGGGGGTTCAAAAATTTTTGGTGATTACACATTTTCTCCATATTTCATCAGCAGTTTTAGGTAAGAGCGTAAAATTCAAGATAACAAATCTAATAAAAAAAATAAACATATATTTAAGCGATTTTAGAAATTCAACCACCAAGGGGGTTAAATGGGGGTCTGAAGTTTTAGGTCATTTTGCCTTTTCGCCATATCTCAACAACAGTTTTAGTTAAAAGCACAAAATTCAGGATAACAAATGTACTAAAAGTTAGTTAAACACATATTTCAGCGATTTTAAAAATTCAACTGCTAAGGGGGTTAAATGGGGGGTCGAAAGTTTTTAGTCATTTCACGTTTTCGCTATATCTCAGCAGCAGTTTTAGGTAGGAACGTGAAATTCAGGGTAACAAATCTACTAAAAAAATAATTAAACACACATTTCAGCGATTTTAAAAATTCATTCATTTAGGGGGTTAAATGGGGGGGGGGGGGTCGAAAGTTTCAGGTCATTTTGCCTGTTCGCCATATCTCAGCAGCATTTTTAGTTAGGAGCTCGGAATTCGGGATAACAAATCTACAAAAAATATAGACAAACATGTATTTCAGCAATTTCAGAAATTCAGCAACTAAGGAGGGTTTAAATAGGAGGTCAAATATTTTAGGTCATTTTACCATATCTCAGTAGAAATTATAGGTAGAATCATGAAACTCAGGATAACAAATCTACTAAAAAATAGTTAAACACGTATTTCAGCGATTTTAGAAATTCAGACACTAAGGGGGGTTAAATGGGGGTCGAATGTTTTACGCCATTTCTATGATTTTTTAATTTATATTTAATGTAATTTTTAGCATTTTATTGGGACTTAAAACGGCCTATAGAGGCGCTGATTGCAGCCGTCGGTACAGGAAAATTGGCCCTTTAACTAATGCTAAAGTGCCATTGAAACCATTATTTATTGTAAACGCGTTTAACAGTGTTAGCTATTCAAATTCGGATAATTTTTACTTTGACATATAAACACAGAACACAAATAGCACATGAAATCTGAAATTGTGCATAAAAATAATCATTATGAACAAATTAAAAATGCATGTAACGCAATGGGATTGCAAAGGATTTTCCTGAAGGGAGAAGTTATATCTTTTTCCACCAGATGGCGTATTCGAGCGCTTGAATTCCCAATTACCTTCTGCTGCGATTTTTTGACATTCATAAAAGAAATTCGGTTTCAAACATTTAGTCTAATTGTCTAATATATTACATTTTTCTTCCGCAATTTCCAATCCGATTTTTTGACATTTGGGAAATAATTCCCGTTAGAATGTTTTAACCCACTATGTAATGTTATAACCGTAGTAAATTTGGTTTTCTGGGATTTTTGAATTTTTAGAGATTTTTATGCGACTTTTAGCGGAGGTTTTTACATTTCGCAGCGATTTTTTTTACATCAGAAAAAATGTATCCGGTTTCAATCTTTTAGCCCAATGTAGTAAATTTTGTCATCTTATTTGGAATTCGTACAGTGATTTTGGAATTTTTCTATGCGATATTTAGAGTTTTTTCCCGTTTTGCGGCAATATTTTGGCATTGTGAAAAGGGAATTCCGTTTTAAACCTTTAACCTAACATAGTCAGTTTTGTCCTGCTCGATTTTTGAATTTTTAGCGATTTTTTGCGATCCGCGGTGATTTTTTGACATTTGTGAAAGAATTTTGGTTACAATGTTTCACCTATTGTAGTAAATTTTGTCTTCTGAGATTTTTGAATTTTTTGCGATTTTTAATGCGTCTTTTAAATAAGATTTTTAGCGTTTTTAGTGTTCCGTGGTAATTTTTTGACATTTTAAAAGGAATTATGTTTCAAACTTTCAGCTTAATATAGTAAATTTTGTCTGTCACAATTTTTTTTTAATATTTGGTGATATTTAGCGTTTTTTCGTGTTTCGCATCGATATTTGCATTCGTGAAATAATTACAGTTACATTGATTTAGTACGCTATACTGAATTTTATTCTCTGCGATTTTGACATTCGTAAACGGAATTCGGTTTCATACTTTTAGCCTTATATTGTCAATTTTGTCCTCTGCGATTTTTGAATTATTAGTAATTTTTAATGCAATTCTTAGCATTTTTTCGAGCTCTTCTGAGATTTTTTGACATTCGTGAAAAAATTGGGTTTTAAACTTTTAGCCTAATATAGAAAAGTTGGTCCTCGATTTTTGAAGTTTTTTCGATTTTCATTGCGACTTTGAATGCAATCTGTAGCATTTTTTTGCGTTTCGCGTCCATTTTTGACATTTATAAAAGGAATTCGGTTTCCAACATTTAGTCGGTTTCAAACATAAATTACATTTTGACTTCCACTATTTTAATTGCGATTTTTAGCGTTTTTTTCACGCCGATTTATCGATATTCAGGAAAGATTTCCTTTTAGAATGTTTTAGCCCACTAGTAAATTTTGTCCTCTGCAATTTTTAGTGGGCGCCGATTTTCCCATATTAGTAAAAGGAATCCAGTTTTCATCATTTAGCCCAATATATTAAATTTTATCCTCGTTTCAATAAAGTTTATTCAGAATTCGTTCAGCGATTTTTGAATTTTTCGCGATTTCTTTTACATTTTTTGCGTTTCGCGGCAATTTTTCGACATTCGTAAAAGAAATCCTTTTTTAATCTCTTAGCTAAATATTTTGAAATTTTAGCGATTTTTTTATGCACCTTGTAGCGTTTTTCCACGATTCGCTGTTTTTCTACATTAGTAAAAGGAATCCAGTTTCAATCGTTTAGTTCCATATAGTAATTTTTTTGTTTTCTATAAAGTTTTTTCGGAATTCGCGGAGCGATTTTTAAATTTTTCGCGATTTTGTATTACGATTTTTAGAGTTTTTTCACGTTTCGTGCTATTTTTTGACGGGTCCGGGCAACGTCGGTCGGGTCAGCTAAGTTTAAATTACTCAGCAGATCAAAATACAATTATTTTTTAATATTGATTAGGGCGATATAATAAAAGATTTTGACAAAGAAAATTCCATGTGAATTAGTATTGAATTATTTATTTTACTGTTGATAGTTTTTTTTTCTTTTTTAAATATTACTAATCTAAGATTAAATCTTCATGTATGCAATTTCAAATGATCATGTAATTTTCTACTCATATCACAATTTTCTATTTAATTTGAAGAATATAATGCGTAGTTTGATTTAGTATGCTTATCTCTTTTTGGCTTGATAATGTTATTGCTTTATAATATTGATTTTTATATTGTAATAAATGACTTCGCCAAAGAAAAATCAGGCAAATTAGATCTTAAGTTTTGTCTTATTTTCAATAAATTTTTTCTTTTAAATATTACTAATATTCGATTTTATTCTTGTCTATATGATTTCAAAAAGATATGATTGTTATTGATATCATTATTTTGCTATTTGAAATTCATATACAAATTTTATACGTAATTTGATTGTTTTTAAATGCTTGACATATTTTGGATCAATAATGTGTCATTATAAACTTAGAGTCTTCATCTGCTGTAACTCTTATTTTTCTAATATTCATAAAGTCGATTCAATAAATCCAGTTTCCAAAGGAAAAGAACGGCGAATGAGATTTTCAAGTGTCAGTTTTATTCTTGATATGACGCTTGGTTGTAAATGTTATTGGGATAAGGTAACTTTTCTTTCATTTAATGTCAAGTTAGCTGATGTTATTTTTTAAAAGATGCAAAATTTCTTAAGTAATTTGATTGTTTAAATTTTTTTTAATGTAAATTAATTTGATACGTATTTGTTTTCTTTAAATTAAATTATAGTTAGCATATTAATTTACTTCTTAAAAAAGTTTGAGTAGTTGTGAAAAAACAATTATGGCAGCGGGACGGCAAAATAATGCTCGCCTCAGGCAGTAAAATGTCTGGCGCCGGCCCTGCTGGCTGGACTAATGTTGCTTGCAAATATTTGTATTCGTAATTTTTCTTAAAAGTTTTAACTTGCGTCTAAAAAATATTAGATTGCAGAGCGAAACACTTGCAGGGGTTCACTGGTAAAATACAAATTACACATGAATGTAAAATTTCTGTAATTATCTTACCCGTGATCTTTTTGGGGCAGCGGTAGAAGAGTTCTCCGAAAAGAGTGAAGAGGCAGATTGGTGACGGTGACGGTGAGGTTTTATTCATGTTGCGAATAAGTTTCGCTCGGCCGAACTTCCACTCTGTGTCAGATTGAGCTTGAATACGCTGATAGGTGTTAGACATCATGGCAATGAGCAAGTTGATGAGCACGATGACCGTGACCATCATATAGACCCCGAAAACCACTTTCATGATGGCTTTGGAGAAACCGGGGCTCAGGTGCATCGGTGGCATGAAGTCTGGCTCCACCAATCCGAACAGAGCGAAGAACAGCATTTCGAAAGTGTCGATTGGTGACTGGAATACTACCAGTGTGAGATCATCGGCTCCCTTAGGTTGGAATACTGGTTGGTAGATGGCGCATAAGTGTAGAGAGAATCCTACTAAAAAGATACCTAGGATGGCTAAAAACCTCATGAGGTCTTTTATCAGATCTCGGATGATGACAGTCCAAGGTCCAAACAAATGATGAAATGTTAAGAAATTAAGAAACTCAACGAAACACAACAAAAGTGCTACTGCAAGGAACTGGTTTCGAATATATAAACATACTAACATAGAATGATTGTCTGGTAGAAATAAAGCTATCACATGGGTTGCTATACCCATAGAACCAACAGTCATGATGATCACTTTTATGAAGCCCAAACCCTCTCTGTCTTTAGGGTTCGTTGCATCCGAAACCCACAGACCTATCAACCAGATGAGAAGTAACCATTCGTGAGGGCTTGGAATCAGGTTATGATCAACTGCCTTTGCAAGAGGTAACCAAGGATTAACGATCGTAAACGTAAGAAGAATGATAAAGAATATGTGGGAAACCAGATACGACATAAATTTGATGATTGGTATACTCGTATACCTGTGGCCTAGTGGTAAGGAGAATGCAATCCATATCAATGGGCACGCAAGGAACGAGAAAAACAGAAGGGACATCTTCCAAGATGCCCAATTGAGGCTGCCCGTCCATAGATCTGTTAGATATTTCTGAACAGCTGGATGAGCAACCACTTCTTTCTGCTGAAGTTCTATAAGTACATCTAAGAATGGCTGGTTTTGTGAATCTACAGATCTTAGTAAGGTGCCAGTGTTGTAGGATATGGCGGTGATGCCAAGTAAATCTGCAGCCATAGCTTCACAGAAGATACCCATAACTTCCAAGTCTCTCGCTCGATCTTTTTCTTTCAAGGACAGAAGTTGGTAACTTCGCGCCATTTTTGCAGCTGTTTCTATCGGTGCTTGAGACACCAACACAAACTCTAGGACTGGTTTGTTGTTATGCGCTTTGCTTGAAACCATCAAGTCGATTAAGAACTGCAAAGGAATATAAGAAATTATTTTAGAGATAATTTTGTTTTATTATATAAATTTAATTACATAGTTATTTAACATATACCCATGTCAGTTTTTGAAAAATGTTTTTATTAACGAACTGTATGACTCAACCAGCTCAAAGGTTTGAACTTTTTCTCACTTACATACTCATATGAACATACAGATATGGATGCAATGTATGCATATTAAAAATTTCCAAAATAAGTTATAAAGAAATTAAATGCGTTTAACATTTTTTCGCATTTACTTATTTTATAGAGTATTCGAATTTCTTGTGTATAAACAGTGATTAGTGGACATGCAAATGTTGATGTTTATAGTTATATTACTGGAAAACTTGTCACCAAATTTGATGAACTAAAGTTTCATCGTAGAAATCCAATTGTAAAAATATATTCCCAAAATTACCATAAAAAAATTATCGTTGTACAAAGAGAGAACTTGAATATTGACCCTGTATATCAATCTCGTTATAGACCATGTAAGAACACGCTACGCTATCAGCGAGACAAAAGATCACTTGAAGAAAGGTGCTCGGGTATAACTGTACTATCATCCGTCAGGCCGAAATGTCGGAGTATTGAGTCGCATAATTCAAAAAGTAACATTTAAATATAAAAAAATATTTGATTTTTATGTTTACTGTTTAATAGCATAAAAGTAAGTTTGCAATAACAGCTGTTGAAACTACATTTTCAAGTGTTTATATAGTCGTCAGTTGCCTTAGGTAGTGCTGAAATGTTAATCTATCAGCAAGTGTCCCCATTCTTCTAATTTTGTCAAAGCTACCCTTTGCGAAAGACACTTCAATGAGAACATACTCTAAACGACGAACTCTACTAAAAGCGACATATGTTGCTTGAATTAACAACTCCTTTGGACCAATGTCCACAGCCATTTTTGATAAAGTTAAACTTTTGGATTTATGTTTAGGTGCAACTGCTAAAGGGAACTGAGTTCATTGTTTTATTTCCAAAATTTAGTTATAGATGTGACAGGGAAAAGTCTTTCAGTGAGAAATGGCCCATTGTAATCATCAAAATGAATCATTACAGCTTATTGAAAGCCTAGAGGCCGAAATCCTAGGCCGTAGACAATATATTTTACTGTGCCAAGTGCACCATTTACTAATCCTTCATACAGATTGGCGGCAGATCTTGGATCCCCTTTAAGAAATTACCCGGGATGTTGCAGTTCACAAAGAGTGGAATAGTGCTACAAAATTATCCAAACTAAAGATAATAAACAATGAAAAGAAGAGTGATTGATTCCTTTTCTAGGAAAACAAATATAATTCGATTATTATTTTGTTCAATTAACAAAATCAGCATGGCTCAACCAAATGTAAACCATCTTCATCCGTTTTCTGCGGGTTGGATTCATGCTTTTGCAAGCTGGTCTTGGTTCGGTTGTTCAAGAAGGGTCTCAGTACAGACATAGATATCCCTGTTCTACTTTATTAATTAACTAGCTTATCCACCCGGCGGTGTTGCCCAGGTCCATGGTAAATGACCTTAAATATTCCTAAAATCGGTGTTGAACGTTTCTTCTAGTGACAGTGTCCAGTACTATGTTAAAAGATGGAGAATTGAAATACGTATCCAACTATTTAAAGCACTTTAAAGTCGTCCAGTAAGGATCCTAGATTATTCTAGCGGCAGTGTCCAGTACTATATTAAAAGATAGAGAATTGAAATACGTATCCAACTATTTAAAGCACTTTAAAGTCGTCCAGTAAGGATCCTAGATTATTCTAGTGGCAGTGTCTAGAACTATGTTAAAAGGTAGAAAATTGAAATATATATTCAACTACTTAAAGCACTTTAAAATCGTCCAATTAGGAAACTAGATTTATTTTTTGCCGAATCGCCCCGGCTTTTACTCTATGGGGCCGTGTTAATTATGGGATTTAATTAACATCTCTTCAAATTATCAAAAAAGGAAAAGTTCTAGCCTCAGGTACATTCAGACATGCTTTGAACTATCCTCATCCAAATTTTCATACCTCTACTTGCGGTAGATTTTCCTTGCCATCGCGGACGAACACGCACACAGACACACGGACAAGCATCTTTCTTTTATTAATATAGATAATGAATTTGTCACCAAATACTGACTGTTTTCTTTATCGTTTTTATTCGTTGGCTTTCAGAAAAATAAAATTGGTGCATTATTTGAAAAAAGAAGAATCATATCTATCACATACAAATGTTTGACAACTAAATGATTAGAAAATACATATTATGTAGTTTTTTCAATTATAATACTTACACTACTATCATTCATAAGAGTGTGTGTGTCGTGCTCTTTTTTGAGCAAATAGTTCAAGACGTCATAATGTCCTGCTGCGGCTGCTAAACATAGTGGAACTTTTCCATCCTGAAAATAAATTAATTGCAAAGTTGAGTAAATGATGCAACATTAAGATCAATAAAAACATGCATTATCTATTTTTCATATGTTGTCACAACCGACAACATATGAAATACATTTAATCTACCTACATGTCAACCTGATGTGTTGCATTTACATTGTATGAGATCTTTCGATTTCTCGAGGAAAAAAGAAATTTAATATTATTTTTGCATTTTTAGAAAAAGTTTGTAACATTACTTTTACAAAATACTAAATTTCAAACGTTGCAAAATAAAAAATCATATTTACAGTGTAGGTTAAACAGAAATTTCGAAAATTACATTTTGCAGATTACTTGATTTTTGATGCAAAATATTGTTTGTCAAAAGTATATTGTTCTTTTAAAATTTGGTTTCTAATTTCGGAGCTGGTGAAACAAAAATGACGTCATTTTGACGAACATATAAAAAACATTATAGTTTTTTTGAATTAAATGTTTTACAAGGGATAAAATGTCATTTTTACCCAATAAATATCCCTTAACTTTTAGCGCCCGTGTGAAACGTTTTAACCGCTATCTTTCAAAATAATTAATTAAAAATAGTATATGCTTTTTTTCTACAATTCAATTCTTGTGAATAGGGAGTCAATAATTGTTCCCCTAAGTGCAAGGAGCTGGAATTTTCTTCCTTGGTTGAATGTAAAGCTGAAAAAAAAATCTACGGTGTAATGATTTCTAAATGTCAATATGTCGACAGACGATTGTTGATTTTGAATATGTGAAAATATTTTTATTTCTTCGATTTTCTTGGAAAATTTAATTTAATCAAAATTTATTTTTTCATTATTTATTCAAATTTAAAATAATTTATCTGTTCAATTTTAATAAGAAAATGACGTCAATAAAAATATAATAATTCGTTTTATTTTCCCTTTTCCCTCTTTTATCGACAAAAATCAAAGCCACACATATGTAAAAAAAATTTCTGCATCCAAAAATGCAATTTTTGTAAAAATCGATCGGTAATTTTTCTTATTTTTTTGCAAAAAACTAGCTACTTTTTAAAAAGAAAATAAAATAAAGTGCAAAGTTAAACCAAAAAACGTGCCATTTTGTTATTAACCCCTTCGCAACAAGCGTCCTTTACGGAATTTTTAATCTTTTACCACCGGTTTTTTAAAACAGAAATTTTCGCTTTGTTGAATCGCAGAAATGCTACCATTAAATAAGGCAAAGCTTACACTAAAAAATAACTGGTGGGAATAATCGAGGATTCTGAGCATCTTATGCGTCATGTATTCGTGTCGCTCGTCCCCAAGGGGTTAATTCAAACATTAGCTCCATTTTTGTACGTTATGCAGTTTAACCCCATTGTTGTCCGCATCGTCATGACGCCAATGTTACTGATGCACATATTTGTGATTTATGATACAGATTGAATAATAACAAATAAATAATAATGATAAATAATAATAAATGAATAAAATAATCTTCTAGGGTGGCGAGTTTTGCCAAGTCCTACCTATCATTTTTAGAGGTTCAAGATCACTAACAGTTTCAAGTTGCATAAAGAAGCATAGACTTTGATCTGAATTTTACAACACGAAACCTACAGAAAATATGTGTGCCCTTCAGACAGAGAGAGAGTAGCAAGTTGACTGTTACAGGTTGGCGAATGTCAAAGTGGGGAAACTATTAAGTTGCCTCCTATTTGCTATCCAGATATACAAGATCCACTACAACAACTGTTCAGTGACATCGATTTTAAGACACTGACACCTAAAAAGCTTAAAGGATGAGCCGTACTAACAGTGTGACAAACAATTTGTCAACTGAAATTAATAATCGTGTTTTACAATACATGACAGGAACTGAAAGGGTTTAGGAAAGCATTGACACCATCATAAGTGATGATCCACAAGATAAACTTGCATTTACTGAAGAATTTTTAAACAGTTAAACACCAACTGGAATGCCACCTCATAAAGTGAAATTAAAGCCAGGAGCTATCATAATGTTACTAAGAAATTTAGTACCTTCTAAAGGTCTGTGCAGTGGTACAAGGCTTATAGTTAGTAATTAGCAGAATAATGTTATTGAAGCAAAAAAAAAAATAAAATAATTTCCAACTATAATAAAGAAGGAAGTTTGTGTGTGTATCTGTCAGTCTGTTTCTCGGTTGTGTTCTGAAGAGACCGCTGTACGCAGAGCTACAGAATTTGGTGGGAAGGTACCTCTATGCATGTAGTTTTGCACCTTGAAGCCAGATTTTGGAATTTTTGAATAGATTTTTTTAAATTTAATTTTTAATGCGATTTTTAGTGTTTTTTCACGTTTCGCTCCGATTTTTTCACATTAGTAACGGGAATCCGGTTTCAATCTTTTAACCCAATATAGTAAATTTTATCCTCTGTTCAATAAAGTCTATGCGAAATTCGTACAGCGATTTTTGAATTTTTGGCGAATTTTTCCTTCGACACTAAGAAATTTTGCCAGAATGCTTGATTGGTTCGGTGGTTGCGCTTCCATTTCAGCCTCAGATACGCTCAGAATCGTCATTTTTTCCTTCACTTTAGCTCGGAGAAAGTTGATAATTCTATACAGATAAAAAAATAATGTTTTGAAAAATGTGATTTTTAGTGTTTTTTGACGTTTTGCTGCGATTTACCAACATTAGTAACCGGAATTCGGTTCCAATCTTTTAGCCCAATATAGTAAATTTTATCCTCTTTTCAATAAAGTCTATGCGAAATTCGTACAGCAATTTTTGATTTTTTGGTGAATTTTTTCCTTCGACACTAAGTAATTTTGCCCAGAATGCCTGCTCAGATACGCTCACAATCGTAATTTTTTTTTACTCTTTTTAGCTTGTAGAAAGTTGATAATTCTTTACAGATAAAAAATCATAATTTTAAAAGGGAAAGGCGAATTATTTATTATCCCGATTTTTTGTTAGATTTTTTCTTTTAATTTCATTTTTTATGTGTTTTTTTTTAAACTTTTTTTCATGTTTTGCAGCTTTTTTTGTTTCAAATGACGTCACAAATCGCCCACTACAAGTCAAACACCATTGAAGGGCAGTTGTGATTGGTAGCTGATAGAATTGTAGGCACAGCTGGAAGTGAACCGGGCAGTTGTGATTGGCAGATGAAAAGGTTGTCAGCTGATTGCAATTCGAACAGCGAGTTGTGAATTTTTGCGGTTTGTTTTATGCGATTTCTAACGTTTTCTCATGTATACGTCATTTATGTATTTGATTTCAGAAATTAACAACGGTAACTTACTGTTTTTGTATGTTAAAAAAAAAAGTCATTTTGTTTCTGTTTAGAAAGTTAATTACCTAATTTTTCAACGTCGTTGGTTTAATTCTGTGGGGAGGGGGAAGTGAGTGTTTGGTTGTAGTTTAAATATTGCGTTAATGCTCTGATCGAAACTCCCTCCTTCCCCCTTGGCTCCAAAATTAGAACAATTTTATGATTAGTCCTATTCAAACGAAACCTTTTCTCAGGTCCCTAGATACTAGATAAACTTCGGTATCATTTTTTTAGCCCTTGGTTACCACTATTTCTGCACATTAATGACCAGGGAGGGGTATTTTCTCGGGTTCTATGGGCCCAAATTCAATGAGAATTAGTTCATTCAACTTAACACGACCTAATTAAGGTATAGATAACTAATTAAGATACAGATTTAGCGCCACCTGCTGGTAGAAAATTGAACTAAAAGATTTTGCAGCGCTTGCGCAGCACGCCTGCTATACGGTGTCATAGGCAGCAGGGACATGTGCCGGAGTTTCGATCTTAAAGAGTTTTATTTAGAACTGAGTGCACCTCTAGCGGTGGGAAATGAAACTAAACAATTTTGCATTTAAAATTTGTCCGATTCAAACAAAGGGCCCGATTTCAATGACAATTGATTCATTCAAATTAACATGGACTAATTAAGATACAGATAACTAATTAAGACATAGATTTGGCGCCCCCTGCGGTGGAAAGCGGAACAAAAAGATTTTCTGCACGTGCACAGAACAATTTCTATACGTTGTCGTAAGCAGCGGGGACACGTGCCGCAGTTTCGTTCGGAAAGAGGTTTGTTTAGAACAGAGTGCACCCCCTGGCTGTGGACAATGTAACTAAAAGATTTTGTATTTAATCTTGGTCTGTTTCAAACGAAATATTTTCTGACATTTTTCCGAGTTCTCCCAGATACTAAATAAATTTCGGAATCATGTTTTCAGCCCTTGGTTACCACCATTTATGAATATTAATATGCAGGGGGTGATTTATTTTCTCGGATTCTGTGGGTCCGATTTCAGCGGGAATAGGTTCATTCAACTTAACATGAACTAATTAAGATATAGCTAATTATTTAAGACATAGATTTGATACTCCCTGGTGGTGGAAAGTGGAACTAACAGATTTTTCACGCGTGCTGCTTACGGCCCCTTCTACACGGCAGCAGGAACGAGTGCCGGAATTTCGTTCGGAAATAGCTTTATTTAGAACAGAATGCTCCACCTGGTGGTAGAAACCGGAAGTAAAAGATTTTGCAGCGCGTGCCTAGCTATACACGATATCGTAGGCAGCGAGGACACGGGTGGGATAATTTGTTTAGAACAAAATGCATCCCCTGGCGGTGGAACTAAAAGATTTTCTTGTGCGTGCGCCAAAAATGACTATTTTTATTGAAACCGCAAAAGAAAGTTACCGATTTGATAATCCCCGAAAAGTTTCATTTTCACTCATCCTCGAGTATTAAGAAAAGTATTGGATTATTTGAATCGAAACTCACAGTTTATGTTTCTGATTCCGAAAATGCAAATTTTGTGAAAATCCGACGGTAACATTTTTAAAATTTTGACCAAAAACTGACCCGTTTTGAATCAAATGATCCAAACATTTGAGGAGGTGGTATTAAATTTACTTCCGCTTCGGGTAAATTTCTCTATTTAATTTCCGAAAGGCAGAGTTACCAGAGGAAAGGTTTCGTGCAGCGATTTTTAAAGTGATTTTGCGTTTCGTATTATTTTTTGACGGGACCGGGCAACGCCGGGCTGATCTGCTAGTAATAATAATATTCTAATATTAATGAAACTTTTCTCATCCCTCGAATATCACTTATTTCATCAGACAATAATATGCCTTTTACATTTAAGCGTATACAATTTCCTATACGATTAGCTTTTTCAATGACTATAAATAAAGCCCAGGGTGAAACTTTTGAAAAAAAAAAAATGTTTAGATTTGTTAAAACCAGTTTTTAGCTATGGTCAGTTGTATGTGGGTATTTCAAGAGTTGGATCTTTTGATTCAGTTACTGTAGTATCTCCGAGCTCTGAAATTTACAATTATGTATATAAAGAATTTCAATGCTGAAAAAAAAAAATGTTTTGATAATTGTGAATGGTGTAGATACTTTCAATATAATATTTAAACACGTTTTTAATTTTAAAGAGTATCTAGTAACTATTGTTTGCATGCAAAGGTTTTTATGTGCATGATGCTAAAAAAATTACCTCTGTTTTCATATTGCTAAATGGTGTCCATATCTTATGATGTGTATATATATTTTATTTTAAAGTATCCAGTCACTAAGTGGATAAGTTTTTATGCATAATATTTATACATATAATGCTGAAATTCGTGTATTCTAATATGCATAATTTAAAAGAATATAGACACTAGAGCGCAGTTGCTCTGCGCAGGATCGACATGTTTCATTTATTTCCTAAATAGCACTAAAATAAAAAAAAATCGTAGATTGGCTTTCCTAATTCTATGATGTCTTGATACTATGCAATACACACAGGTGCTTTCATAGTACCCTTCTTCTGCAGTTATGAAGTTCTGCCAGCGCAAGTACAGTTTCTGAAAACATTCATAGAAAACTTTAGCCTAGATCATCTTCATTGCGGCCATCGCTGCTTATTCAAACTTAGATGCATTAGAAGGCACTATCTGGAAAAATCTTGCAATGCGGACATACTTCTTCCTCCGCACTATACCTCACTTAACATGTGCCTCTTTGTCAAGGCAAAATAGTTCCCGTCTCCTTCAATCCGAGCTGGAGATATTAGCACAGTCTCCGAACTTTTAATCCTAGTAGTAGTAGGTTATTTCACTTAACCCTTTGAGGGGGTATATATTATATACCATCTAATTTTAATCCGATTCAAACCAGAAACTTTTAATTAAATTTTACTTTTTTAACTTTGACGAGAAAAAGTTGAAAAATTGCTTATTCTTATTTTGAACTAAATTCTTTCCTAAATTCCGGTGGGAATTCAACGTTACAGGAGCACAATTGCTTGGCCCTGAAAGGGTTAAATGGTAGACAGAGACTGGTTGCTTCGTAAATATTGTTCCAAAATTCGGGATCCGCGTGACTGCAAGCCGATATGTAAATAGTGCCACGGATGCCACACTATATTTATTTACAGAATATTCCAGAATATCCAAGTATTTTCAGTAGTAGAAAAAGACTATTACACAACAGTAACAGCGTGGTAATGATAGAATCCACAGGAATAAATTTAAATATTCAAATACAGATGTCTAACCGTCTCTAAATGAACTTCTAATAACACGCTGTCACGCGAAATCAGTTTGATTTAATAAAACTCATTATACAGAAATTTCTGGTAATAACCAGAAATAACATTACGAGAAATCAGAATGTCTCAAAGCACGGCTAAATAGCTCAAAGAACGTAGCATGGCTAGCCGGACTGTCAGTTGAAATTAGAGTTGCAAAAATCCGGTTTATTTCCAATAGACCCGGTTTATTCCCAGGCAGTGTTGCCATAGTGGGCTACTTTTTTTTAATTCAATTTTCTTGATTGCCACCAGTTTTTTGAGAAAGTAAAATTCGCCTTCTTTAATGATAGATTAAGTAAGGCGAAAACAAGGCTAATAATACCATTTCAAAAAAGTGGTGCCAATCAAGCAATCTGAATTTTATAAAAGTAGCCCACTGGCAACACTGTTCCCAAGTTTATACCCAAAAGACCTGGTTTATTCCTAAAAAACCCGGTTTATTCACAAAAAACCCTGTTTATTCCCAGGTTTAAACCGGGTTTTTTCTAGCCTTTGCAACTCTAGTTGAAATCGATTCGTTCAATTCTATTCATCCATGTTGCGCGGAATGTCTACGGTTAGGAGGATTCGAGACATTTCTAGCAATATCTCATCTCCGAAATCTCCCCTCTAGTTCCTGCACAAATTAATAGCGTCCTATCTTTTCATTGCTTCAACGCCGGTAGAAGGCGATCAAGTAACCTCTATCAACGAAGGTCAGCCAATAAAAACTAAGCTTCTTCGACCATTCCGAAAGCACCAATCCAGATTGAGACACCTTGAGTCTCGCCCACTTGTAAAGAAAAATGAACCAAATCTGTAACAATATACAACAAATTATAATACCTAGTAATAATACACTTATTTTAATTGCTAAAAGGTGTAAAATAAAAACTTTAAAACAGTAAAAATAGGTTTTAATAAACTGCTTACATGTTTCGGCTCCATCAAAGACATTATCAAAACAAATACGAATATTCTATAAGTCGCGCGATCTATGATGTAATGATTTAAAACGGCATCATATCATTCCGTTTTTCATGTACTCTCTCAGATTACGCACGTTATTTTTTTGTATTTTCCTGGGAGTTTATTTCCATGCTCGTTATCATGGAGAAACCTTTTTTACTGTTTTAAAGTTTTTATTTTACATCTTTTAGCAATTAAAGAAGTAGGGGAGATGGGGGATGAATGGGACAAAGGATGGATGGGACATTCTCAATATTTCAGGCAATAAACTTTTTTTAAAGTTGCTTCTTATCCTCATTGATTTCACTACCATAGTGTGCTTCAGAACCAAAAGCTAGACCACATGGCTGTTTTCAGTTTCCTTCATATTTGCATTTCCTGAAAACTCTGCTTAAAAGTAATTTTTTTTTACATTTGAAGTTACTTAAATATCTTATGCAATATAAACAATTAAGATATGTTGTAGTTTTTTATTTCAAGGCTGAATATTGGTAATTAAAATGAATGAACATTAACCATTTTGACAAAATGGCTGACAATTGAATATATGCATCATGGGGATGATTGGGACATTTCAAATGGGATGAATGGGATTGTCTTATTCATCCCTAAAGGATGCTGAAAAATATATTTATTAGCTAAATAATATTATATAGTTTGATAAATTAATAATTTATGGTAATTATTCTTTTAACATTTCATCCTCATTTTAGCCATCGTCTTCAGCCATTGAATGCTTCCATTTATGGGCCTTTTAAGGGACAGCTGAGGTGAGTCCAAGATGATCATATTGCAATTTACAATCTCTCAACTTTTGCCAGGGAGGCATTTTTGTCAGCTTTTAGTCCTTAACATTGAATAAAGGAAGGAAAATATTTGTGTCCCATTCATCCCTGCTGTGGGGATGATTGGGACATGCAGAAACTTTTTTTTTTTTAATTTCATAGTATATTTCTGTATAATAACAATCTTGAATAAATATTGTGCATAAGATGTAGTCAAAAACTTAATCTATGAAATGTGATATATAATATTTATAATAACTTAAATAAAATATATAAAATAAATATTTTTGTGAAAATGTCCCATTCATCCCCCATCTCCCCTATACTGTAACAATATGGTAAACGAATTAGAATATACTTGGTGAATACATAATATGCGAAATAAAATAAAACATGAAAGTAAAAATAGTAATTTTTTTTAAAAAAAGAAAGAAAAGAAAAAAAACACTCTTTTATAAGCATTTAATTATTATCTTAAAAATCACGCGTAATTTCATGACTGAAATTCATGTTGTTGTTACAAAACATGTTACAATACGTTCGTTACAGAAATGTCCGCTACAATACGTGTAATTGGCGCGGGACTCGAATGTGGAAAATTCGCCGCTTTTAATTATGCTTGGTAAACAGCGAAAATACAGCAAAAACTAGCAAAACAGCAAAAACTAGCGAATTTATTTAAAAAAAAAAAAATTATCAGTTTGTTTTTTGATATGACAACACGAAATAAAATAAAATTCTTAAAAAACTACTGAGAATTTATGAATAGTTTTCTCAATGTATAACCATGATTTAATTAATATTAATCTAATAATTGATAAACAAGTTCTGGAAATATGAAAATATTGTAGTGTCGTCAGAAATATACAATTTCTAAAACTATCACATCAGGAAGTGGGTGAAAAATGAATTACAAAATTCCATCTTTACTTTATATACATGAAACAATTTAAGTTAAATAAAAGCAAGTAAAATAATAATAATAATAATAATAACAAGAAAACTTTAAAATGCAATTGTTACAAGATTTTTGTAAAGGAGCGTTTCTGTAGCTCAGACTGAAAAACAGCTGGAGCAAATCAAGCTTACTGTTGCAAACTTGTTTATATTTATCATCATAAAACAACTATATCGACGAATCTTAAAAGATTTCATTGAAGAAGAAATTAGAACGAAGGAAATTGAAGAACAGAGTGGATTTAGAGCAGGAAGATCATGTATGGATAATATATTTTGTCTTAAACAAATTGTTGAAAAAAAAAAAATGGCGGTGGGAAATCAAACTCATCTTCTATTTATTGATCTTACGAAGGCATATGATAACGTTCCAATCGCAAAATTATGGAATGTATTAACGGAAATGAATATAAATCAATATTATTATTAGAGCCATTCAAGAACTTTACAGACAATCAAAAACAAAGATTAAAATAGGCCAAAGATTGTCAAAAGGTTTTATAACAGATAAAGTATTCAGATAGGGATGTTATGTCTACCCAAGACTTTTTTTAATTTATGTTGAAGAAGTATTGAAAATTTGGAAATAAAATTGCAGAGGAATGGGACTTAATGTAATGGAACGTCATCTGAAATTCGCAGATGACCAAGTTATAATTACAAAAAGTAAAAATGAATTAGAGAAAATGGCGATAAAAAATTAAGAAAGAATATGAGAAATGGGGACTTTACATGAACGTTAGTAAGACCAAATATCAATGTATAGAAGGAAATGAGACAGAACTAAATTTAAATAATAACATAAAAATAGGAAGCTGCTAGTATTATATATACCTTGGTATAGACAGTAATAGAGAAGACAGAGACTCTTGGGAAATTAAATACAGAATATGTCAAGGAAGAAAGGCTGTAAAACTATTAAATTCTAATTGGTGAAGTGAGGAGATTTCCAGGAAAAGAAAGTATAATATATACAATTCTATTGTGAAGAGTATATTGTTGCTATATGGAGCAAAGGTATGGAGAATTATGGTTACAGAAAGAAAGAAATTAGCAGAGTGGAAATGGAGGCTCTAAGAAAATCATGCACGATATCAAGAATAGAAAGAATAAGAAATGAAAGAATCAAAGAAATGATGAAAATAAAGGGAACCATATTAGACGATCTTCAAAAGAAGCAATTAATCTGGTATGGTCAAGTTAAAAGAATGAGTGATGAGAGACTACCCAAAATCGTATTTAATTATAGAACAAATCAAAAAAGAAAATGAGGAAGACCATGAAAGAACTGGATGGACGGTATAAAAAAGGCTATGAAGGATAGGGGTCGGGAGGAGGAATCTACCCATGACCGGAAGAAATGGAGTGGTTTCTTGTAGATATTTCGGATGGCGGCACCTGACGCCATAAACCGAGTTTATAATATATAAAACAACGTCCCTCCCTCCCTCCCCCCCTTCTTAACCTAATGTTATTCGACTTAATGTTAAATCCATATTCACAACAGTATTTTTAAGTCAATGAAATGAAATATGGTTCCTGACAATACTTACTTTTGTTGCTGCTGTTGGTGATGCGCCGCTGTTGACGAGGAGCTGAACTACGTCCAAAAAACCGTGGCGAGTTGTGTAGTGCAATGCTGTCCATCCATTCTGGAAAGGAAACATTCCATTCAAATACGAGACAAAAATAAAGAAAAGAAGATTTAATTTTTTAGACAATGCCTATCAGTATTGCCAAATCTGGCGAATTTTTTATTAAGAAATTTGGAATTCATACCAGAAACTTTTGAATAATAATTTTATGTTATTTTATTCAGGAAATGTCGATTATTACATAAAACAAAAAGAACTATTCAAACTTTCTGGTGAAAATTTGCATTTTCCCAATAAAAAGATTTGGTAACACGTATGCCTATTTATATTCAGTTATTACAAATAAAAACAACACTCTGATTAAAATGAAATCAGGGCTGGCCTTTGTAGGTGCGGGGTTCGATTGGGAACAACTTTGGTCGACGCAAAGTTCCCAATCAACTTGCACAAAGATTTGTAAAATCATAAAAATATAATTTTTTATATAAACTTTTTGTCTTTGTGGTAGAATGGAAAGCAATAAAAATGTTTTTAAAAAATGCGTACGAGTTAATAGACCAAACACATCTAAGCTACATTTTAGTATAAAATTTTAACATGTATGCCTACAAGATCTGTAAAGTAATCTGCAATATTTTTATTTATTTATTTATTTGCACTGTTTAAAGGGAAGTTCTACTTCTTTGGGCCAAAATTTTCGATTTCTTTTATTTTGCATTTTTTGGCGCCCCTTAAGTGTGTAGATTGTTGCCCTAAGGCTAATGTCACACGAACGATTATTTCGACGCTCACGGTTGTCGTAAGGCTCCCACAATACGGGCTGACTCACGCCGCCATTTAATTGCCCGTAGAAGAACGATTGGACACGCGGAATTGTAGGAGCCTTACGGAAACCGTAAGCGTGGCCAATCGTTCTTCTACGGGCAATTAAATGGCGGCGTGAGTTAGTCCGGACTGTATGAGCCTTACGGAAACCGTGAGCATCGAAATAAACGTTCGTGTGATATTAGCCTAAAGCGGTTTCGCGATATTCCAATTTCTTACAATCTCTTTAGCTCGTTGAACGTAATGCGTAACTGTACTGTAAAACTTTAAACTTGTTTTTCTCTATACAATGTTCTTCAAACTGGGTGACCGTTTTTCTCGATACAATGTTCTTCAAACTGGGTGACCGTTTTTCTCGATACCGTGTTCTTCAAACTGGGTGACCATTTTTCTCGATACCATGTTCTTCAAACTGGGTGACCATTTTTCTTGAGAACTATTCAACCGATTTCCTTTATTTTTAATTTAAAAGAAAGCTAATCGTTTTTGCTGGAGCTTATACCCCCGAAAAGTACAATTTTCATTGATTAATTATTTTTTAGAGATCGCAAACGGTAAAAAAAAGACGAAAATGTGACCTTTCTTTGTTCTACCGCCATTTCACCAAAAATCGACTTTTTAAATTAAATGTTAGTATAAGCTCCAGAGAATTTAATGCCTTTTCATAATTTGGAGACCCAATTGGTTTCCGAAACTTGTGATCGGAGAAAAATGGTCGCCCGATTGGTGCGCACCTGCAGGTACTTGTCGTTCCACAAGGTATAATATTATTATTTTGCCCAAAAAATTTAAATATATAAGAAGAATGTCCAAAAGATGTAATGCAAAGCGTCTGAAAGTTATATCTTTTTTCTTTGTAACTGAAAAAAATCGTAAAAATCCTGTGAATTTTATGTCAAAGACGTAGAACCTTCCCTTGAGGTGTTTCTGATGTTTTATGATGCGATAAATTCAGAAATAGCGAGTTTTACCTCTCTATCACATAAGATTACCCCCACCCCCCTCCCCAAATTAAAGATGAATATCCAGAAAATTTATACAAAAAACCTATCAGAGCCAAAAATTTCAATATGCTAAACACTTAAAAATAAGCTGAATCTTACATTTTAAAAATTTGTTATGTTTAATCTATTATTACATATTTGTTTGGTTATACCTATCACAAAGCCAAAATTATTTAAAAAGTTTCTGTTTTCTCTCGAAGCTTCTGTTAGAACTCAGGGCTCCCAAATGGTCCGCCAACTGAATACCAATATTTTTTTAACAGAAAATTTATAGGTTTCTAAAATAGGTTTCTACAACATTTCAGAAAAAATTTACCCCGAAGGCGTTTTCTGCGAAATTTGCAAGTAAAATCTAAAAATAAAATTTTTATAAAAAAAATACCGGTAGAAAAAGCGGACCATTTGGGAGCCCTGGAACTGTTTCTCTTGTGTACAACTCAGTGTTGAATTTAGGGGGTGGCCCAAAGGGGGGGACACCCCCCGGAGCATTGAAATGTCCCCTCCGAAAGATTTGAGATTTTACGCTTTTAATGGTTAAAAAATATATTCCCCCCCCCCCCCCCCCGGAGACACAGAAATCCCTCCCGGAGAAAAGTGTATGAGTTCAACACTGATACAACTTCCAGCTGCTTCTTAAGTAGCAACCAGAAGTTGTGATCTATTTTGTTGATTGGTAACCAGCAGCCTTATAAATAAATTTATGATTTACAAAGTAGACAGAAATTTTCGATTTTTGTCAATACTCTGTACATGGTAGAATTTTTTTAGTGTTTTTTTTTCTTCCGTAATCGTAAGCCCCGTAATCGTTTCCCACTTCCATAAGCGCCAACTTCACGGGGACGAATTATGATCAGGCATAGTTCTACCACTAATTAATTTTTTTGGTCCTAGTTAATCACTGTGATTAATTAAGACAAAAATAACATTTTAAAATTAGTGGTGGAAGTTTGTCTGATTTGCCCACTCCGGCCCCGTCGCCTTTTCACTTCTATTTATTATTATTATTTTATCGCAGACCTTCGTTGTTAATCATTATGAACTAAATAACAATTATATGAACTAATTTAATTCTAGCATTGTCTTTCCTTTGTCAATTTTGATTAAATATTTCATTTATATACAAATGTGCAAAGCACGAGTTATATTTTTGACGGCATTAACATTATTATTATTATTATTATTATTTAAATCAGAGCATGCAGAACTACAAAACCAGAAGTAAAAATGCACTCAGAAATAGACGTTACATAATTCAATTATGTTTGTTTATAAAACACCATAAACTTATAAATGAACATGACGTCATGTTCATTTATAAGTTTATGGTGTTTATAAAAATGTCTTTCAGTTTAACTATTAACCCTTCTTTGCATGAGTTTTTCTTTTACAGTTTTTTTTTTATATACATATATTAAATATTAGACACCAGAAATTTTAAGATAGATTTTTAACTTTGTTCAGCAACATAGTTCTAGATTATTATAGTTCTAGAAATTTACTACATTAATATTTCTATATAAATATAGTGGTGGCGAAGAAGTTGATTTATTTATTAAAAGTTAAATAAACAGTGATGGAAATTTCCATCACAATGCAAAGAAGAGTTAAACCAGATTTTTAACAGAAAACTTAAAAATCTACTACCAAGAACTCTGAAAGCTACTGAAAGTACATACTGTAAGAATTAATAATTTTCACATTGTGTGTAATTATTCTTTAACATTCCTCCCACAATGCCTAACTTTTAATATTTATGTATAATAAAATGAATGAAATGTGAATAAAAAGTATGTAGTTATAATTGAATAAAATATAAATTCAGCAAAAGCATTAAAATACATATTGATATTCTTATTATTCAGTTACTACTGCGTGATCTTTCAAAGCAAAAGAAATTTGGGATCTTTTGAGAAACGTTTATTAGTAATATTAACATTTATAAACATTTCTAGGCATTATTATTTTTTTTTTTATAGCAAGCATTTCATTTATTTTTCTTTAAATCTTTTATTTATTTTTATAGTAAGTATTTCATCTTAATAAAATCTTCACTAGAAACTTTAACGGGACAACAACACTTAGGAAATTATATTGAAAACAGCTGATATTGAAGATTGAAGGACACTTTCTCGGTACGACTGTAGCGATTTCAACAATCGTATATATTATTTCTGTTGTCAGCATCTTTTTTTCTATGCATTTACAAAACGCACAGCAATGAATGAGGTATCATTCGAAAAGTTTTTGAACCGGCTTCTGACTAACACTCACATTTCGCTAAACCATGTTTTTTTTAATTTAAAATTGTAGTTAATTGAAAATTAAATCAGTATTGTTTTCATAAATGAAATGTTTTCCTCAAATCAATGTTGCCACAAATATAAAATACCACATTGATAACATTGAACGATGATTATTAAAAAAAAAAAAAAAAAAAAAAAAAAAAGTACAAAAAAGATAAAGTGGGACATTTTTATTGCATGGGTTTATTTTGTTTTTATGATTAAAAAGCAAAATTTAAATTAAAGTACATAGAAGAAAAAGACTCCATCGATCGGTCGAAGCAGTTGTATTTCACGTGTAGCATAAAATGTATGCTTTGTTGTATTAAATTAAGTTCTATTTTATATGTATTCAATTTATATTTATTTGCATTGTCTTATGCTTTTTCCGAAGCGGATGACGTCATCCTCTAATGCAGTTAAAATACGATTGTTATTATTATTATTATTATTATTATTTCGCGTGCCTTTTGCTATCTTTGATCAGTTTTTACTGTAACTTTCATGGAATGAATGAGATTCTGGCTTGACTACTGTTGTTTGCAGATATTTTTATCCTTCTTTTTTCTTTAGAAGTTTAAACCTACATCTAAAAAATATTAGACAGCAGTACGAAAGCCTCGCACCGGTCAATTGGTCATATATATTATTTCTGTTGTCAACATCCCCTTTTCTGTGCATTTACAAAACGCATAACAATGAATAAGGTATTATTCGAAATGTTTTTGAATCGGCTTCTGACATAGTACGCTCACATTTCATTAGCACACATTTTTTGATTAAAAATTGCAGTTAATTAAAAATTAAATCAGCATTGTTTTCATAAATGGAAGAAAAAGTATTCCTCAAATCAATGTTGGCACAAAAATAAAACACCGCATTATATTGTACTCAACAATAATCATAAAAAAACATAAATAGTACAAAAAAGATAAAGTGGGCGTCTTAGCACGGGTTTATTTGGCATTTATGATTAAAAAGCAAAATTCAAATGTTTAGAAAAAAAATACGCTATTAATCGATCGAAGCAGTGGTATTTCACGTGTAGCCTAAAGTGTATTCTTTGTTACATGAAATTAAGTTTATTTTATATGTATTAAATTTATTTTTCGGTATTTTTCCCGAAGCGGATGAAGTCATTTTTAATGCAGTTAAAATACGATGCTTTCTTTCGCGCGTGCCTTTTGCTATGTTCGATCAGTTTTTATTGTAACTTTAATGGAATAAATGAGATAATACTCTGACTTGACTAATGTTGTTTGCAGTTATTTTTATCGTTAATTTTTCTATAGAAGTTTAATCTTGCGTCTAAAAAATATTAGATACTGCTAAAAAATATTAAATTGCAGTGCGAAATCCTCGCACGGATCCACTGGTGTTTTTTTTTAAATAGCTTTAGTAGTAGTTAAATAATAAATTGATTGTTCAGATAGAAATAACAATTTAACACTACGAATTTCTACTCAAGTTTAAAAAAAAAAAAATCACAGAACCGTAGAAAATTTTATTCAAGTTTTATAAAAAAAAAAAAAAACATTTCACCCCAGAATTTTTATTTAAAACTATTAACTTACTTATGTAACATAAAAAAAAAAAAAAAAAAAAAAAAAAAAAAAAAAAATCAGTGGTACATATTTAACTTATTTTATTAAAAAGTTTTTGGTTCGATTCGAAATGCTGTTCTACTTCTAATGCAAAAAATGCAACAGTTACTCTTTCTCTAACAATTTCTTTTCGAGTTTTATTATTATTATTATTATTATTATTATTATTATTTAATCAGCGTAACAGATGTGGGTAAGACACCAGTGTATTACGTCGTTTTAAAGTTGAACCCAGCAGGGTCAAGATTTATTACGCCGTGTTAAGGTAGCTGCATGGGAGAGATTAACGTTACTGAAACTGAACTGATTTTGCAGAGAAACAAAACGATCGAAATTTAGTTATTTATAACACATAAACAAGAAATCGATTCAGCAGTTACCGAGATAAAGACACGACAATTTCAGCTGTTTTCTATAGGATTTAAAACTGTTATTGCTCCTTGAAATTCATATTTACCGTCGACTTACATTGTCAGCTACGTTTATGTCTGCACCTTGTCCGAGCAATAGTCCCACCATTTCTCGGTGGCCTTGGGCTGCTGCCATGTGGAGGGGCGTCCTCCCTTGTTTGTCTGCCGTTTGCAGTTGGTCCGTCGACCGACTCAGCAAGAGACCCGCCACTGCCAAGTGACCGCCCCTGGCTGCCAGATGCATTGGAAGAATACCCTGCAAAGGAAAAGTAAATAGCTTTTTAGAGTGGATACGTTGTGATAACCTTACGCTTTCTCTAATCGGTACTTGAAAAAATTGAAACTTAATTTTGGAATTAAGTCGAGAATTGTGCATAAGACATTTTGCTTGAGGGAGCGCCGTTGCAAATGTCACAGTAAACTGATGTTTGTTATTTTGTGTTTAGTAAACTAATTTTGGAATAAAGTCGAGAATTTTGCAAAAGACATTTTGCTTGAGGGAGTGTCGTTGCAAATGTTACAGTAAACTGAAGTTTGTTACTAACTTGCGTTTAATAAACTATCATGATTTCCTACGTATAACCCACGGATAATCAGCTGAAAAAGTACAAAATATTCAGATATCGATTAGCTGATTATTATCATATTTATTCACTTATTATTTTTTTTTTCAGAACAGTCGAAAAAACAGCGATAAATGCTAAAGTTTCACTTTTCCATATGTGTTTCATTAATTCGTTTATTTTAAAGACTCAGATTTTTGTTTTCGTTTCGTTTTGAGTCGTATTTGAATGCTTAGCATTAACCACGGCGCACGATTTTATCTGGGAATTATTACATGTTGCGGTACTGCAAATTATCTGTAATTTATTTCTTCTGGGGACCATATACTTATTATGCAAAGTTGCGGCTTATAGGTAGGGAACAATGGTAAAAACAAATTATCTCAGCATATTGTTAGGTTTACTGTTTGTTAATATTGCTGAGAGCAAAATCAAATATTCATAAATAGTAAAATTTACAGCGACCTGTCGAATTTATAAAGGTGACAAAATTGTTAGTTGATGTGTTTGGTACAATGTACTATGTTGAAGCTTATATTACGACCCATATATACAGGGTGTTTCACAAAAGACCCCTAACTTTAAAAATCAATAACCCGGAAACGGTGATAGATAGAAACATGAAACCAGTGGTATATTTATTAAAAAAATCGTAAGAATCTTATACGTAAATCTCAAAATTTAGTTAAAAATAGCACCGATAGATGGCACGGAGAGCGTTAAGAATCCTTCTAAAAAGAGTTCAGAAGCATAGAAAGACTAGTCGTCGAAGATTTCGTCATTGAAATCTGGCCGCTATTAGCGTATAGTGAAAATAATTCCGAAAGTGGTGTATACCGTGGAGGAACGTGTGTTTATTGTGTTGGAGTACCACCGATTAAATCAGAGTCCTACTGTCACAAGGAGAAGTTTTCAAACACGATTTCAAGTCGCAAAAGGCCCAGATGGAAAATCAATTCGTGAGCTTTTTAAAAAAATTCAACAGACAGCAACGTGGCCGATGCAAATTATTTCCACTATACCAAAATAGCGGTCAAATTTCAATGGCGAAATTCTCAACGGTTAGTCTTTCTATGCTTCTGAACTCTCTTTAGAAGGATTCTTAACGCTCTCAGTGCCATCTATCGGTGCTATTTTTAACTAAATTTTGAGATTTACGTATAAGATTCGTACGATTTTTTTAATAAACATGCCACTGGTTTCATGTTTCTATCTATCACCGTTTCTGGGTTATTGATTTTTAAAGTTAGGGGTTCTTTGTGAAACACCCTATAGTTTGAAACATGCGCAATTTTATTTTATGATGCAGCAAATTCATAAATATAAATCACAATTTCGAAGAAATAAGCATCATATTACTACGTACAACATTTAACTTAAAACATATTTTTTTCACAGAAAACATTGGACAAAGTAAAAGCTTAATCGGCTACAATTCAGGGATTGTATGCAACACTTATATGACATATATTCCATGTAATTCCAGTTATTAGACGACAATTTTAAACAATAAAGCGTATTTTGTTTTAGTATTCTTAAGATGTCATAAGTTTAAAATGAAATCAAACGGGTTATCTCACTGGAAAGTTAAATCTTCTATTTATTATTATTATTGTTATTATTATTTGTGTCATCTATGTCAAAATAATCTAAAAGGTATATAATTCAGCGCTTTTGATATATAATATAAAAAACTGTCAAAGGAATTTCAGCAATTTAAAGAACAAGATATCTCTAATTTAAGTTTTGATCATCAAGGTAATAAGATAATTCCAACATAAATTACGTCCTATCATTTCCTCCTCATATTAACCCATTTCTTGCCAAATTTTGTCGGTCTACTGTTTTCGAAAAAAGTATTTTGTGATGTAAAAAATAAAAGGAATGCATGCAAATTTAAAAATTAATATATATATATATATATATATATTAAATTTAATATTTAAAAATACCCATTCAAATGTGTGTGATATAGTTTAAAAAAAAAAAAAAAAAAAAACTAGTCGTTGGGAGCCACCGTACTACTTACCCATCATGGATATGCGTAAGATAAAATATGAACATAAAACATGTGTAAACTATTTATAAAATGCATTGCAATTCCAAAGTAAAATTTAAACGTATTTTTAAATATTTTTAAAAGGTTTATTCATATAAATAATTATACAAATCTGTACACTTAATAGGCTTTGTCGCACTATTACATTCGAAGTACATACCGAATTTCAAGCCTCTATCTCAATTTGTTTGGTAGATAGATTGTTTAAAATCGTGGCTTGATGACGTCAAACTTTAAATGCTCCATTACTGAATTGCGTAAAAGAAACCTCCTTATAACTACAAAAATGATAATCATATTAACTAACAGTTTACTGCGTCGGATTAAGCGTCTCATTCCCAATTAAAAAATATTTTTAAATTAAAATTTGAACGAAATACAGTGTCATGAAAAATCGAAGAGTGTGGGAAATATTATTACAAATTTCTCGGCACCTCATCATCCGTTCGACTTCATTCTTTATGCAAAATTTGTTTTTTATTGTCTTTTATATTTACTTCTTAAAATAAATTATTTCGAAAATTTTATATACCTTTTATCAGAAAGAATATTTCGAGAGTCCGAAAAAAATAGTTCCAGATAATCGAGGTTAATGAAATTCAATAGGCTTATTCTCATTATTACATACTAAGTACATCCCAAATTTGAAATCTCTATCTCAATTTGTTGGGAGATACAGCGTTTACAGATACACACACACAGACAGACGGGCGGCAATTCTTTTTCTAAAAATATGTTTTTCGGAATCTCCAGTGTCTGAAACGTGTAAATCCGCCATTTTTTTTTTTTTTTTTTTTTTTTTTTTTTGATTTTTAAAACGATTACAAGACTTACCCTATACTACGTATGATGGGTAACTAAAAAGTATCAAAAAAGTTTTATATAAGATATTTAAATATATATATATATATATATATATATATATATGTAAGGTATCGGTGCGCCTCTGTATAACGAGCGCATCTCGGTATACCGAACGCACATCGATCCCTCTGTAACGACGGACGGTTGATCGCCACTACCACACATCCCAGTAAGGTATAACGTCGTTGATGTAGTCGGGCGAATGTAAGAAATCAGCAGGCATTTTCCTGGGAACTAGCTTTTATTCCAACTAATTACAAGGTCTCTCTTTAAGCTAGGCCCAGGGGACAGTTTGAAGAGTCTTTTACCGGGGAAACATCGTCTTATCGTTCATATTTCGGCGAATTGCCGGACTTACACCGGCAAGGATGCCGTCGCACTTCGAAGAATACTGGCCGTAGTTTTTGTGGAGAGTGATTAGAGTCAAAAGCCATGCAAAATACGTGCTCCTGACATTATATACGTCCGGACCACCGCTAGAAACCGCTTTGCAACTTATGAAATAATGTCATTTAATTGGCTAATTAGCCCTTGACTCATATCTGGGTAAGCAGCCCAGATAATTAACATGCAAGATCTAGCCATCGGGAGAAGAGAGATGCGCTACCGTCAGCACTTTTAATCTTAACGAGGATTCAAAATTGATATCTGTTCGTAATAAATGTATCGTAAGGAAAGTTAAGTTACAGGGGCAACTAGAAATGAAGGCAAAACTTTAAAATTTTGACACACGATTTAGGGATTTTAAACTTTGAATTTTTATATTTTAGTTTCTGATTTGGAATGGGTTTAACTAACTATCCTTTCATATCAATCCACATTCGTTCACATTCAATATTCTTTCATACTTTTTCACATTCATTTCATATATACAGGGTCTGATTACCAACGGGGCACACTTCCACTAGCAAAGGAGAAAGAGAATAGAATTTCTTTTAAAATTATTTATGGCAATAATTTTGCATAAATAAGGCGTTTTAGTAAGACGAAAATTTCTATTAAATTTTACTGATGGAAGAATGCAATTATTCCGTTTGCTTTGTATTTTAGATTTTTGATACTTTCCGGCTGTTTATTGAATGAACCATGTTTTTCTATTCACTCTGAAATATCTCACATGAAAAGCTTTTATATATTAAACTACTGAAAAGTATATCCAAAACTTATTGCCTTGAACACATTTAACCTAAAAAAAAAAAAAAAAAAATGAAAAATACAACCTGGGTACCAGAAATCTTAGAAAATACATCAATCCCCAACTGGGGACCACGAAAGGAAAGAGCTATTAACTAGTAAATAGAATAATTTCTTTAAATACATAATTTATTAATGATATGTACAGAATCATCATATTCTTAAGTAGGGAAACAGTATCCATAGGATGGAGGGGAATTCAAATGAAAACGAGTCATCTTGCGCATGTTGGTACGACTGAAATTTGATTGTTAAACTGACATCTGGTGGCGACTCGCGAAAGCACAGTTACAACGTCCGATTAAACACGAGTCTTTTGTTAATTGTACTGGAAGTAAGTAAGGTTAGAGATACGTGTGTTCGTTCAACATCAGTGATGGAGGCAAGTAACGAAGAACAGCGAGATGTAGTGCGATTTTTGACTGCTGAAAGAATAGGAGGACGAGAAATCTATCGTTGCATGTCTGCTGTTTACGGCGAACACAGTATGTTATGTTCACGTGTTAGAGCGCGACCTACGTTATACACGGCCAGTGCATGACGTTTAAAACGTCACATGGAATAGATCAATTTTACACAGCGATTGGTGCAAAACGGTGGGTGCATCGCTTTGCACCAATCACCGGGTAAAAATGATCCACTCCATGTGACGTTATAAACGTCATGCACCGGCCGTGTATAACGTAGGTCACGGTTAGAGTGGCACGGCACAATGGATTCCGCCAGTTGCGTGTGTCACTCACAGAGTAAGGAGATTTAAACAGAAAATCATCTCTCATACACTACAATGACAACTTCTTTAACATGGGATTACACACAGACAGTGGCGATTGCTGCGGGAGACGCAGAAACTACGGCCATAACAGGAGCGAGGTTTCTAATACGGCTATATATCGCTTTCTTGGCGACAAATGAGGGAAGGTGAAAAAAAAAACGGCGACAGCTTGTTGCTGCTTGTTTTTTAAATCTCATTTCTCATACTATTTAACATCGTACAATCCGCAATTGTTATTTTTTCAATTGCATGCATATTTATAAGCATATAAAATTCTTCGAATGTTCCAGAAATTAGAATCATTAAATTAAACACGGTATTATACAATGATATTCTGAAATTCTGATGAATTGCTTATTCTTTTAATTTTTTTTAAATAAGCAGGTATTCACCCCCCCCCCCCCCCGTAGTCTCATTAAATTTACATTCGTTTTGATTTAAAAAAAAAAAACGCTTTTAAAAGTTGTAAAAAATATGAAAATAAGATGTTTATATTTCCCGAACACATGCAAAAACATTTTCAAATATTTTAAGCAATTAATTTCTAAATTCTATTAAATTTATTAAATTTATCGGCAAAATTTTAAAATTATTGGAAATCCATATCGAAAATTTAGCATTCATAATTTTACGTCTAAATTCATTATGCAAATGTTCCATTTTCATTTTAGATAAAAATGAAATTTGAAAAATCGTCTGCATCCCCATAGGAAAGCAGTATGACCTAAAAAAAATTGTTCTATATTTCCCGAACGAATGAACCAAATTTAACCAAAAACTGTACTGCTAATTCCGGATATCTCGCCAACATACATACCAAAAATCAACCTAATCGGACCATTTTTATGGCAAACAGACAGATGGAAACCAAAAACTTTTCGCGTCTTCACAGTGAGACTTAACATGACGTTTCGGCAAAAATCTGTCAACACTGAATATATATAAAATATCTCATACGTTATGGAACTTGAAAAGTAAGAACAAAAATAACACATGAAAATAAATCACAACTTACCGATCCTTGGGAATAAAAATCTTCGTAGCATTTTGAAGTTTTGAAGAATTATAATGCCTATTTGATTTTCAAAGAATAATTTTAATAATAAATATTAATCAAGATTCAAAAATCAAATAGCGAACACCGAAAATGTGCACATGTGAAAATGACAACAGCAAAAAACGCCAAGCAGAATAGGGTTACAATTAAACGGAAATCGCGAAGATAAAAATTGCCAAAGCGATGATTTAGTTTTTAAGTCATCCGCTACAGGCGCTCTTTTCAGTCGAAGTTGGGTCTCTGTTTAAATCTCCTTGCTCTGTGGTGTCACTGAAAGACGATGCTCGTCCAGGACAAGCTCATCGCGTCATCACGCCGTTTGTTATTGCAAAGGTTGATGGTCTCATACTGAGAAATCGACTGGTAACTGTTGAAGAAAGACATTCGTGGACATCGTTTTGCATCGGACGAAGACGTGTGTGACTGAGTAAAAAATTGGTTCGGTAGACAGACCACAAGTTTTCCAAGAATGGGATTGATCATCTTGTCTCGCAGTGAGATAAATGTATAGTTTTGGAGATTACTTTTGAGATAATAGATGTTCTATTATATTTTTTGGCACCTGACACATTTTCATTTGACTGTCCCTTATAGGAAACTAGCATCCTAATTCTACCAAACTACGCATACATATAAATAAATGTGCAGTAAGAATAGATTTAACTAATATGAAAGTGACATTAAAATTAACATAAAATAACGCACACAGTCCAATTTGCTTTTACGCTTACAAGAAAGGTCTCCTTAAAGCGCATACTCAACATATTTAGAATAAAGGATCAGTTAAACTTAGCTGTGGAATTCAATTCGAAAATCTGAAAAAAAAATACTTTCGAGTATTTGGCGCAAAAAGACGCGATTTGGCGGTCAACACTTTTCCCTTGCCAAATGTAAGTGATTTTAATTCATTTGGAAATTGCTTGTATGAGTGTTTAAATGCGCAGTACTTAATGAATTTAAATTTTATCTCTATAAGCTTACGTAATATATACAGCCTGCGTGTTGCTGCAGTTATTTAATTTTGCAACGACGGCTAGATAAGTTTTTGGTGTACTTTAAAAAGTATCTGCCTGATTAAGAATTTTTTTTTATACATTTCGATATTCAATAAGTCGTTATTTCCATGGTAACAATACTGTTTTATTTTCTCTCCGACACAAACAATATTGAATTCGAATTGGAAGCGCTCAGAATCGGACCATAATTTTGAGTATAAAACAATTTTAATCAATTTAAATTTTGTTCTAAACCGTATAATACGATCATTAACTTTCATTATATATACATGTTAAATGTATATGACAGAACTATAGTTATAAAATTGTATTAATTTAATTTAAATTATAGTTATAAAATTATATTTATTTAATTTAAATTTACTTAAACTAGATCTGTATGAAGAATAGAAAAAGTATTTCCTTAAAGAGTATTTATCATAAAAACGTATTTTTTGAAAGTTCATTGACCAACGATAAATCTCAATAGAAACGAAATTTTCATCCTTTTTTACGGACGCTATATCGAGGTTTCGCAGGTTTATAAACATATATATCCCCATGGAAAGAATGTTCTGTAATTTTTTCTAATTTTTCTGAGTATGAGTTTATGGAGACCTTTCTTGTTATTGTTAAAAATTCTAAAAGTAACTAAAAATGCAATTTTAAAAGGAAATTTGATTTTGAAAATGAGTGAAGGAGTTATTTTGAAAAGATAAAATAAACTTCTGACTTTTGTTATTGAATAGCATAATGTTTCTGATTTTGCAAATATTTCAATTAATTCTGTCAGTGGGCGGAGTTTATTCCAAGATATATTGCTTTTTGCATGTACAGTTCGTAGTTCCGCTAAATGTCTTAGATGGGGCGGCGCTATAGTTATACAATAATTGTAGGTGTGGCCAGTGGTGATCGCCCTTTCGAGCATGGTAAGTTGGTGTGGCCTCGGGGAAATGTTAAAAAAGCCGAATCGAATCTTTTTGTTTTTGTCGGTCTAGCGCCAAGGCCGTAACGTAAAGGCCGAAGTCCATCCCTCTGGAGACAGTCAGTTAAAGTTCTCAGTTCAGTTTTTCGACTCTGTGGTGGAGAAGTTTGTCTGAGCAGGGATGTACTGAATGGTATACTGTGGTATACGCCTTATACCTTCCGTTAGCTATTGCGTATACTCTCTGGTGTATACCCTCTGTTTTTTTTTCTTTACGCTGTGACAGACTACGTGGTAGTGTTTATCTGCTTCGATGAAATTCTATACTTTTGGGGTTATTCTTCAAAATAAAATAGTGAAAAGTTTAAAGGACTATTTTCGTACTGATTTTCAATCACATCGACTCGGAAGTTTGGAACAATATAAATAATTGCTGAATAAGAACACTAAAACTTTCACTGTTCATGCTTAATTGAATATTTTGCTTTCATATTATTTTTATTTTATTTTAAAGTAAAGAATTAAATAAATATTATGACTGATACCAATATTTATTAAAATTGTAACTTGGTCTTACCTGTACAACGGTTGCTGCATCTGTTTGCACGCCAGAGCTGTTCAGGAGAACCCGAACGACGCCTTCGTGTCCGGATTCTGCGGCTAAATGGAGTGGAGTGAAGCCGTACTGCAAAAATAAATAAATAATTAATAAAGACCAAAAAAAAAAAAAAAAAAAAAAAAAGTCAAATATAATATTCAAATGTTACAAATTTTTATTGTTTCTGAGTTTCCTCTATGTTTTGTACTTAATAAAATAGTAATATTTTTCTTTAAACTACATGTATGCCATTAGGATTGCAATTCCTGTCCTTTATCATCAAGCACTGGAAACAAAAGTTGATAGTCTTCGAGACGGGTCATGTGACTTAAAAGTAACATCTTCATTTAAAAGGAGTCGGGGAGGGGGGGGTACCTTTCCACTGCCCCTAATATGTGTTTCCTAAACTTACTGAAACCTAATTTATAGCAAAAATTACAACCAGTTAAAATCTGTCTTCCATTAATCTGAAATCGGTATGGAAATTGAAAAGTATTACGAAAATTTGCCATTTTTATTTTCATTTACATTTCTTCACTTTTTGGGATCAGATTAATTGATAATACATTTGACTTACTTTCTACGAATTAAAGATTTTGGTGCCGAAGTTTGCTAATTAAAACATGCGCAACCCAAATTGGGAGATTGTGTAAGGTTTTCAGGAATTATCTCCCATTTTAATGAAAATTCACAACGTTTTTCTTTTAAAAGTCCTCTCAGAAAGCCAGGGCCGGAGAACCCAAAAGGAACATGAAGCGTGGCTCTTCTCCTCCAAAATTTAAAATGGGTCCCAAAATGACTGTACAACAATGAGGCCTCTAATTCCCATTTTTATTTTTGTACATTGCTTTTTAATTTTTTTGAGGAAAAAGTTTGTCTAATGCAAGAGAATATCCACACTATTTCAGAAAACTTATCTAACCAGGAAATCTGAATTTGATCAATAGGCTGTTAACCAATCATATGACATCCTGATATGCTGGTTAAAGAAACCACCCGCGTCACTGAACATACGAGAACTATAAATATTATAAATATATTCTATCTAAAGTATATACAAGGAACATAAAAAAGCTTTTTAATAAAATATACATAGGTGAGCTCTGCTAACTCACTCCTAGTCATAATATTTACGGAATTGATGAATTTCTATGTATGTAGAGTTTTCCCGAATGAAAGGGGGCCCAAAAATGATACTGTGCTTCTTCTAGTTTCAGAGATTAATTGGACCCTGCTGAAGGCTTTCCACCTACGGCAGTACTATTGTCAAAATATAGCCTCATTTTAATTAAAACCATTTCTTTTTTACTTATTCTTTCATTTATTATAAATACTTCATCTTCTACTATCCCTTCCCTTTTTGAAATGCAATGAATATGAATTTTCTTTAAGGTGTAGACCAGTGTTGAATTCAGACACTTTTCTCCGGAGGGGAGGGCATTGCAGAGTTCCGGGAGATAATTCCCCATTTTAACCATTAAAAGAATAAAATGTCAAATCTTCCATGGGACATTTCAATGCTCCTGGGGGAGGAAATGTCCCCCCCGGGCCACCCCTGAATTCAACACTTGTGTAGACTTTCCTTAAATAGATGCTTTAATGCCAACAAATATTAAAACAATATTAATGAGCACTTAAATTATACATAATCAACTCCTCCCTCTCCCACCATAAAAAAAAAAGAAATCTTGTTATGCTACGCCTAAGAGTATGAGTAAGGCGCGGCTTATAGTTAGCCGTGAGTAAGGTCATCGGGTTTTTCCACATTCGACAACAGAACTCAGTATTGAATTCAGGTGGTTTCCCGGGAGGGGGACATTCACCCCCGGAGCATTGAAATTTCCTCCTCTGGTCAAATTTTATACTTTTTATGGTTAAAAAATTCGATTTCCCCCGGAACTCTATAATGTCCCACCCCCGGAGTCACAGAAATCTCCCCCCCCCGGTGAAAAGTGTCTGAATTCAACACTGACAGAACTGGGCGGCAACTTTTTTACTAGACCCTACAGTTTTTTTTCCGAAAAATAAACGTGGAAATTATGAAAGACTCACATCATCACTGAGACTAGTATCTCCTGGTCTCTCACTGGGAATAGTTGCTGGTATCTGGGTCAACATTTCTTGCACGAATTCCGTCTGGCCGCAGCTAGCCGCAACGTGCAGAGCAGTCATACCCGTCTGAAAAGAGAAAGAAAAGGAAATTTGTATTTTATCAGGCAAATTTAAATATTAATAAAATTAATGTTTCTCAGCAAATTTTGAATAACTTACTTTTTTACTGCACACCCTCCAGGAAACAGAAGATTTTAATGTTTGGAGAACTTTAACATGACCGTCTTTGGCAGCTAAGTGTAGTGCTGTATATCCATCCTGTAAATAGGGACAGATTATAAGACTAAAAGTTCGGAAATAAAATACAAATAGTAGCCAAATCTAATGATTTAGTTACTATGATGCTGTTGCTCTATTGCATGAAAAAAACAAGAACAAAAAATCATGCGTCAAGTGTAGATTATGTAACACTTTCCAACACTTCCAATATAATTTTACAAGTCTTTACCGTTGAATAAGGTGAAAGATGATATCTAAGTAAAGAATTTGGAAAACGAATAACATATTTTAACGCATACCAAACCCAATTTCAGGAATTATCAACACTATTCGGAAAGATATCCGAACGCTTTTGTGAACCCTGTATATGATCTATAGATTTCTATATATGTTACATAGAATGCTGAAATTTAATTCAGTTAGGAAACGCGTAGCACAGTTTAAAATTTTTCTTCTGGAATTTTCGTCAATAAACAGAAATGTACTCGAGAACTTTTGTGCTACCCTGTATATGATTTATAGAATTTATGCACATCAAGTAATAGACAACAAACAACAAATGAGTTAAATTTTAAAATGCGTTCAGCAACTGAAAACGCACTTCCAGTAATTATTGTTAACGGACAGTAGCGATTTCTTTAGTGTGTCCCTGTAAAGGAACGATGAGTGCTATACACACAATATTTTATAGTAAGGCTCTTGTAATCCACCTTAGTGCAATATATCAATTTCAATATGTTTGAAATAGTGAAACATTATTAACCACAAACGATTTTCTCCATAGACCGTAATGTAACAGAATTCTTTTGAGTGTCCCTGTAAAGGAACTATAAGTTCTATGCACACCATATTCCATTGTAAGCCTCTTCTAGTACACATCAGTGATATATATCAAATTCAATATGTTTGAAATTGTGTAACATAAGTAAAATAAACCGCAAATATTTCCCCCCATAGACCGTAATGTAACGGAATTCTTTTGAGTGTCCCTGTAAAGGAACTATAAGTAAAGGAACTACGCTAAAAAACAAAACTATAAGTGCTACACACTTCATTTTCAGTACCGAACATGTCATAGTAAACCTCAATAATATATATTAATTGCATAAGAGTCCGAATATATTTACGCGAGCTAGAGTACGAATGGACAGACTGACAGATCGAATTCATAAACACTTTTCAACTATGTTGGAAAGTGTTAAGAACTAAAACTTTTATTCGAGAATTTGATGTCAAATAAAAATGTAATTATACTACAATATGCAACATGCAATTATATATGCAATAAATTGTTATACTTTTACAGTTCTTGTAATCGTTATAGTGTAAAGTTGTCGTTATCTTTTATTTTAACACTTTTCAACAAAGTTTCTATGAATTCGGTTTGTCTGTCTGTCTGCCTGTCCGTGCTCTAACTCGCGTAAATATATTCGGAATGTTATGAAATTGATATATATTATTGAAGCTTACTATGGCATGTTCGGTATTGAAAAAGAAGTGTGTAGCACTTATAGTTCCTTTACAGGGACAATCAAAATAATTCCGTTACATTACGGTCTATGGAAAAAAATCGCTTTCGGTTATTTTAATAATGTTTCATTATTTCAAACATAATGAAAATGACATATATCACTAAGGTGCATTACAAGACATTTACTATAGAATACTGTGTATCAACCAAAAGATATTGTGTGTATCAATCACGAATCATTCATCGTTCATTTACAGGGACACCGGTATTTCCTCTAAATGCGTTTTCAGATGCTGAACGCGTTTTTAAATTTAACAAATTGTTTTGAATATTACTTGATGTGTATAATTTTTATAGATCATATACAGGGCAGCACAAAAGTTCTCGAGTACATTTCCGTTTACTAACGGAAATTCCAGAAGGAGTATTTTAAACTGTGCTACGCGTTTCCTAACCGACCTAAAATTTAGCATTCTGTGTAATATATATACAAATCTGTAGATCATATACAGGGATGCACAAAATAATTCGACATTTTTCCGAATATTGTTGGTTATTTCTGAAATTAGATTTTTATAGATGTAATGCGTTTTTCAAATTGTTTACTTAGATATCATATTTCACCTTATTAAACTGTAAAGATTTGTAAAATTATTTTGGAAGTGTTGGAAAGTGATACATAATCTATGCTTGCCGCATGATTTTTCGTTCTTGTTTCTTTTTCCAGTAAATAATTTTGCAAAAGTTTTCGTAACATGGTGAGTTTAAAACAGACAATGTATTATTAAAGCGAACGAAGGCAAAAACTTTTTTTTTTTCTTTGTATACTTAAATTACTTTAAGTTAACTTAATTACTTAAAGTTTACTTTTTATTTCTTGAATACTTAAAGAAAAAAAATCCTTTAGAAACGTGGCCTTAGAAACGTGGCTATAAAATTATGTAATACAAGTTATGGAAAATAGAACGGATATTTCTTTGAACCGAATAAATTTCGTAACATTGGAAAGCATTTTATAATAAGAACAAAACATTTTCTGTCGAGACGATTTCATGTTTATGTCTAAACTACATTAATGAAATCTGGGCGTGTAATGTACGTTCAATGCCGCTGAAAGTGACAAAACAAATGCATTGTCTGTTTCACTAACACTTTGTTTTGGATTTTGTTTGAAAATCAGAAGAAAAAGGATTCTTATCCGGAACTGATTACGGGTTAATTTATCTATTTTCTCGATAATTGAGAATCGACTCATTTTGGACTTTTCTTGAACCTGGGCGGTGAAACTTGGACCCACAACAACAAGAAGATAAATTTAAATCCGTCCTTGTTTTACCGTGTTGAGAGCATTGACACAATAAACAATACTCCGTGAATAATGTCACTTTTCTCAACATACTAAACTCAGGGCTGATTTTAAATCTGTTTACCCTTTCTTTCTTCTAAGTAACCCCCTCACTCACCTCGCACGGTCTTCTATACAAATAACCCTAGTTTACGGTACATAAAATTTTAAAGTTAGATAAGTAAAACACTTACAAACAAGCAAAAACTTGTTATATATTGATATGACTTATATAACTAATTAGGCAATAATTTTGCATGGTCCAGGATGTCGTGAGCTTTATCAGATTTTTTAAATTGTTTATACACTAAAAGAAAACGGCTTAAAAAAGGTTTAATTTGACAATTTATTTTGTATAATTTAACATTACATCAAAAATGTAATAATGATCTTCTTAATATAATATTGCAATCCAATCCATCTTGGATACTTAATTTTAAATGTTCTACATTTAGTGAGTTGTGCAATAGAGAATATTGTTAGTATACAGGTTCCTAATGTAACATTAAGCTTATGAAACAACACGGACCGATGACATCAGTTGTTTAGTTCAGAGTTAGGCAAATTTGTAATTGCAATTATCTGCAATATAATTACAATTTAATTGTATGTAATTTATTATATTTACACACATTTAAGCACAGAAAGTTCGTGAAATAACGGGGTGGGGGGCAATTCCGGCTACAGTGCAGCAAAAATCTTTTTCTGCATACAATTGTAACTATAATTAATTACATACGATTAAATTGTAATTGCATCGCAGATAATTGCAATTACAAATTTGTACAACTCTGACTGAGTTCATTATATCACTAAAATTCATATAAATAGAACAACGGCTATGCACATTTTTTAACCAGCCATAAAATTTATGCAATACATAGTTAGATTTGAATCTCATGCATTTTATGAATGATGATGCTGTAAAAAATTAACTTGAACACACAGAGCCTAAACACAAAGTTTGGAAGAAGAACTGATTTCGTATAATTTGTAGAATACATGCTTTTAATCACTTAGGGCACCGGTTCCAAATCTTTTTTCCTTTTACGTACTGAGAGTTTTCATTTAAGAGTACCCCCTTCTGTCATAATTACGCCCTCACTCACTCACCTAACGCAAACGCTTGTTTTTTTAAAATAGTAATTTTCATACCAAAATATAAAGCTAAATAAAATTCGATTCAAACATGCTACTAATAATAAAAATATTCAAAAAATGGGATTACGAACACTTTTTTTTTTTCAAGCAATGGTTACTATTATTATTTTTTCGGAATATTTTGTGAAAACAAATTATTTTTCTCAGTACACCTAATAAGAAAATTGCTAATGCATTCCAAATATTTCTAATGATAAAGTAACTTATGAAAACAAATTTATAAGATGCAACATATGACAAAATAATAAGAAAGATTAAATATTTGTGCTCCATTAAATATATCCAAATTTAGTTAATTAACAGCGGTTTTTGGATAAAAAATAGTGGAGAAATTCGAGGAAATATTTGTCTATAATAGTTTATAAATAAATGCCTAATTGAATTATTAAAGAAATTTGTGTTACGGAAGGGGAAAAAAATCAAGACTCTTAAACGCAATTTTTGTTTGGAATTAAATTGATGAAAATTTAATAATTCTAATGAAATACACGAAACCCACCGGGAAAAAAAATGTACTTTGTAATATAGAATTTTTTTTTTTTTTTTTTTTTTTTTTAAATTAATTAAATAAAAACTTTATTCTCTTATTACAAAGTTATTATTTTAATATCAGTATGCAAATGATAAATCACCAAATTAACAAAGCTTATAAACGTTTTTGTGTAAAACTATTTAAAAAAAAAGGCTGTATTCTACACATTATAATGTGTCCTATCTAAATTTACTAGCAAACTGCCAGTAACATAAGGATATGCAAAAGATAATTATTTAGCAAACATTTTTAGCTAAAGTATATGTCATTAAATTATACGTTAATAACGCGAAATAATGTAAAATGCATCAAACAAATTATTATTTTCAATACGAAAAATCGTTTTAGTTTATTTTTAACGTGAAAGTCATGTGAACAAAGCTCCTTAGACGGTAGAGGGAAATCAGACCGTACCGTATAGTCCAGTCAAATTAGCCCATTTCGGAGCAGTTTGCCATAATAAATGCTAAGGAGATAAAAATTGGTCCAGTTGTTCATTGATGGCTACTGATGACTATGTAAAAAGTCCCCATGGATAGGAGGTGAGCGGGGGGAGGGGGGGCTAAACAAAGTATGTTTTTTTTTTTTAGTTTTTTACAAATATCTCAGAAATTGTTGTTTTTCATGAAAAAATTACTCAGACATAAATTAAAGAACATAAAATTATCTACAAATGACAGGTATATACAGTGGAACCTCGATTATCCGTCAGTCAGAAGACCGGAGCTTTGACGGATTTTCCCCCCAAAAATATCACTTAATTTCAAATTAATTTATTTAATGTCGGCATAATAAATTCTACAGAGATAAAAATTTGTCCAGTTGTTCATTGATGGCTACTGATGACTATGTAAAAAGTCCTGATGGATGGGAGATGAGCGAGGGTAGGGTGGGGGTCAAAATAAAGAACTTTTTTAGTTTTTTACAAATATCTCAGAAATTATGTAGTAATTTTTTCATGAAAACCAACAGTTTCTAAGATATTTGTAAAAATCTAAAAAAGTACTTTATTTTGCCCCCCCCCCTCCCCTCACTCACCTCTTATCTATCAGGACTTTTTACATAGTCATCAGTAGCCATCAATGAACAACTGTACCAATTTTTATCTCTGTAGCATTTATTATGGCGACATTAGGTAAATAAATTTGAAATTAAAGGGATTTTTTTGCGGAAAATCCGTCAAAACTCCGGTCTCCTGACTGAAGGATAATCGAGGTCCCACTGTACATACCTGTCATTTGTAGATAATTTTATGTTCTTTAATTCATGTCTGAGTAATTTTTTCATGAAAACCAACAGTTTCTGAGATATTTGTAAAAAACTATTAAAAAATGCTTTATTTTGCCCCCCCCCTCCCCCCGCTCACCTATCCTTCAGGACTTTTTACATAGTGATCAGTAGCCATCAATGAACAACTGGACCAATTTTTATCCCTTTAGAATTTGTTATGGCGACATTAAATAAATTAATTTGAAATTAAGTGATTTTTGGGGGGGAAATCCGTCTAAGCTCCGGTCTTCTGACTGACGAATAATCGACGTTCCACTGTATATACCTGTCATTTGTAGATAATTTTATGTTCTTTAATTTATGTTGGAGTAGTTTTTTCATGAAAACAATTTCTGAGATATTTGTAAAAAACTAAAAAAAATACTTTGTTTAGCCCCTCCCCTCCCCCCACTCACCTCCTATCCATGCGGACTTTTTACATAGTCATCAGTAGCCATCACTGAACAACTGGACCAAATTTTATCTCCTTAAAATTTATTATGGCAAAAAAACCTAATTTGACTGGACTAGTAGACGAAAACCCAGTTCAGGTTCTGGAAGTGAATTCTACCTGTATTCTATCCCCACCTACTATATTAATGGATTAAGCTACTAGTTTTGAATATTCGGAAATGCAGCAATACTTTCCCAAGATTTTGGGAAAAAGAGTATTATCATTCTACTGTTAAATATTTTGAAGATAAATATATCCAAGAAGTTCAGAATATCAGAATCTCATCAACAAATAAGGGGAAAAAAGAAAAAGAAAAAAAAAAAAAAAACTCATCCTGTACAGTTGTCAGATTTCAATATTTATGGTCAATCAGAAAACCAAGTGGAAACCCAAAGAGTTTTTATCAATCCTTTGATTCGGCCTAGCATTCATGCATACAAGATTGTTTTTTTTTACCTTGTTTATATGACTAATTTTTAAATTATATTCTTCAGGATTTTTAATTGTTATTTGTGTGTCTTGTTCAACTATTATTATTTACTAGATTTGAGAGAAATGATAATTCAGGTATATCACCTGATAAATTTTTGTAATGTAATTGACTTTTACTATTGGGATAAATATAAGTAGTTCCCATAATACTTCCATATACCAAAAATAACAGCAATAACTTCCGTTCTGAAAAATATTTTTTAATAGATAATACAATCAATAAAACAATAATACAATTTTTGAATAAAATTAAGATAGTAAAAATTACCGAAACTACTATTAGAATAGCTAAAATAGTAAAACGATATGAACTCTTTTACACCGAGAAAAAATACATTATTTTTATTGTTATAATGTTTTTGGGGCTTTAGGTTAATCTGGAGATGAGAGTCTATTCTCAGGTTCCAAAAATTTCTCACTTCTTATCAACTCGTTTGTTCAAGCAATCACAAAATATGTAATAATTGAAATTTCATTAGATCTTTCATTAAAAATACTTTCGTAACAGATTTTCCCCATAAAATGAAAAAATATTGTCTGTTAACTATTTAAAAAAAAAACAAAAAAAAAAAACATGGGGTTAAACCTAAAAGTTTGCGTTTGATATTGCCAGGATAAATACACAATGACAACACGATAAAAATATTCAACTGAACCCGGTAAAATTAAGTACGTACATATTTATATATATTAAATATGTGAAATAGTTCGATTATTGTAGTTCTTGGCAATTTAAAGCAACGAGTGAGCGCCTGTATGGCATTAAGTTCTCCTCGTCGAATATTTAAAAAGATTCATGCATCACTAAATAAATCTAAAAATGTTCTAAAATTAGAAATTAATTTATACTTTATGAATCATTATCAAGTTTTCAGGTTAAAAACTGCACATTTTCTCAAAAAAAAATGTGTGCATAGTTTTTTTTTATTTATTTATTTTTAATGCAAGATTCTCGAAAATCTAATTTCTTAATCCAATTTCGTCAGACACATTTAAAATGGTTATGGAATTTTTCTGTAATCCTAAACTAACGTTATATATTTCTGAAAAAAAAATATCAGATAACTATGCAAGTATTTAAATTCCTTAATTAAATTTAGATCTCAACTCTGAAGCATAATCTTACAAAAAAAACTTGAACGTTATGCCTTAATTTAAATAATCTTGCAAGTACTTCTCCATGGGAAAACCACTTCTGTGTGGAAAAGCAATATAGTACGGAGGCAGTGCATCGCTTCACATAAAGATTTAAACAGTCTGGAGTTTGTTGAATTGACCTTAATAAAATTACCATATTTGACGGATTAATGGAGAACCTCATTCAATGAGACTTGAAGGGATTTTTTACTAGGCTGTGTCGATGTATACAGTAATGGTTCTAAGCTGCTTGAAGTGCAAATTCTTTGATGAGACCGTGTAAGCTTGCGTAATACTCAGACATAGATCTTCCACTATCAGTGCAAACACTACAGCAAATAGTCCACCAATTTCTTTTTCACAGAAATAACTATGAATAACAATAAACTTACACTTTCCTGTACTTATTTCTGTAAGAGGATAGCAAATTAACAATTTTCTGCAAGCACGTTATCATTCAAACACATACATTTACTATCGCACCTCCGTGCTATATGCATATAGTAAGGCAAGAATAATTAAATTTGCAGATTGGAGATACCCGTACTCCCAGCCACCCGTATTAAAAATGAGGGACAATTTTATTCTTTCAATCAACTGTTGATTCAATATCGTCAGTCATGACATTAATTCTTCGAGGAACTTTACTGTTTCAGAAAAAAATATATACTGGTATATATATTCACATAGTCTTCAGCGAACATTCTTTGAACAGCATCATTGATACAAGGATTATATCAAACTTTCAGGAATTGTATGATTTTTACCGCTTTTAGCAACATGATAATTTATTCAGTACATCTTCCACAGTATTCTCATATTTTTGTTTGTAGTAAACACTAAGATGCTACATTAGGGCCGTTTGATATCACTGAAAGAAACTGCCATCATTTGGTTTATAAATTAGCTGTCTATAAATGAGGCATTAATAAAGATGTACCATGCTATCATTAGACAATATCTCTCCACAAACGATACACAGAGGTTTTGGGAAGTTTTCTTCACGGTTGAATTGAAGGGGTCGGGGCAAGAGAGTGCCAGGCCACATATTTGAACTTCTGAGATATTTCAATTTGAAAATTTGATCAAATACTCAAATCAAGAACCTAAAGTTTTTCGCCAATGTCTTAGTAACATTTGAGATATTCCCAGTAACAAAATGGCATTACTTTAATGATATTACTATTACGTTTTTTGTAAATTAGCTATCTTCATTGGGGGCATAAACAACTGGGACAAAAACGAAACCTGTCACATATGCTGCCACCAAGTGACATTAGAAACAAATTATATGTTGGATATTATAATTTACATTATTAAGAAACAGATTACAGTGTAAATTTATTTCACCGAAAATGTGGCTTGACACTTTCTATCCCCTACCCCCTCAATTAAAGTCCATATTTCAAGTATTCATTATTTTATTTTATTTCCGTTAATGGGGCGCTAATGTTTTGAGTTTTATTTAACATATTGAGTTTATCCCTTACCAGAACAGTTCTATTAACAACTTCACTCAGGTCCTCTTGCACTTCTAAATAATAAGATTGTTCCTAAGTGCTAGCAATTCTCGAACCAAGAAGTTGAATTTCAATCCCAGTGACTGTTCTCTTAAGAGTTCCATATTTTAACCAGTTATCAATTTTAACCACAAAACAAGCTCACTCAAATAATTAGTAAACACTTCAAGTTAAATACTCATTAAAATGACGGAGCTTTCTAATTAATATACGTTAGTGAGGTAACTCTGTCTATTCGAAAACGAAGAAGTGGTCTGCTTTTCAAGACGTTTTAAAATAAAACATTAAAACCATATGCTCTGAGGGATTTTAGGCGTTCTGCAATTATAAATAATAACGGAATAATAGGAAAAAGTGGGGGAATAGAATATTGTGTATGATGAATGACAGTTTCCACGAAGATGAGTTGAAACATATTTCATTATGCAATATGATTAGGGATAGGCGGAGTTAGTGACAGTGAATTATAAATTCGGTTCCCTCATTTGGAGAGTAACATATTAGATTACACATGAGACTAACTTTGTAATCCAAACTTATTTCCAATCTTAGATCCAGATTTTCTTATCCAATTTTAGATCTGCTGTCAGACGTGAGGCACAAACATTTTTTTCCCCATATATTCTTTGTATACTTAAAGAAAAAAAAATCGCAATTTTTAATGGAGACCTTTGGAAACGAGGTTACCTAAAATATTATGTGATACCAGTTATGGGAAAGAGAACGAATATTTCTTCAAACCGAATAAAATTCATAAAATCGGAAAAAATTCTATCGAGAAGATTTTATGTTCATGTCTAAACTACATTAATGCGATCTGGGCTATTCAATGCGATATGGACATTCAATGCCGATGGAAGTGACATGCTCAGATCATTATTTTTTAATGAAAAACAAATGCATTGTCTGTTTCACTAACACTTTGTTTTGAATTCTGTTTGAAAATGAGAACAAAAAAGATTTTTACCCGAAACTGATTACTGGTTAATTTAAATATTTTCTCGATAAATGAGAATCGACTCTTTTTGGACTTTCCTTGAACCTGGGCGGTGTTACTTGGACCCACAACAACAAGAAGATAAATTTAAATCCGTCCTTGTTTTACTGTGTTGAGAGCATTGACACAATAAATAATATTCGGTGAATCGTGTCAAATTTCTCAACATAGTAAACTCAGGACTGATTTAAAACCTGTTTACCCTTTCTTTCTTCTATGTAACCCCTCTCACTCCCCTTATACACTCCCCTATTACAAGGTCTTTTTTTCAAAAGAACCTTATTAAACATAAAATGTACAAAAAAATTTTACAGTTAGATAAGTAAAAAAACATAACAACAAGCAGAAACTTATTATATTTTGATAGGACTTATATGACTATTTAAGCAATAGTTTTTCATGGTCAATGATGTTGTGAGCTTTATCAGATTTTTTAAATTACTTATACACTAAAAGAAAACGACTTAAAAAAGGTTTAATTAGACAATTTTTTTTTTTGTATAATTTAATATTACATCAAAAATGTAATAATGATCTTCTGAATATGATATTGCAGTCAAATCCATCTTGGATTATTAGTTTTTAATGTTTTACTGTTTAGTGAGTTATGCAATACAGAATATTGTTAGTATACAGGTTCCTAATGTAACATTTAGCTTATGAAACAACACGAACCGATGGCATCAGTTGTTTAGTTCAGATTTAAGCAAATTTGTAATTGCAATTTCCTGCAACGTAATTACAATTTGATTGTATGTAATTTATTATAGTTACGCACATTCAGACACGGAAATTTCGTGAAATAACGGGGTGGTGGGCAATTCCTGCTACAGTGCAGCAAAAATCTTTTTCGGCATGTAATTGTAACTATAATTAATTACATACGATTAAATTTGTACAACTCTGACTGAGTTCATTATATCACTAAAATTCATATAAATAGAACAACGGCTATGCACATTTTTTAACCAACCATAAAATTTATGCAATACATAGTTAGACTTGAATCTCATGCATTTTATAAATGATGATGCTGTAAAAAATTAACTTGAAAACACAGAGCCCAAACACAAAGTTTGGAAGAATAACTGATTTCGTATAATTTGTAGAATACATACTTTTATTCACTTAGGGCAGAGGTTCTTAATCTTTTTTCCTTTTACGTACCCCTTACTGAGAGTTTTCATTTAAGAGTACCCCCCTTTCTCATAAATACTCACTCACCTAACTCCAACGCTTGTTTTTTTTTTTTTTTTTTTTTAAATTAGTAATCTTCATACTATAATATAAAGCTAAATAAAATACGACTCAAACATGCTACTAATAATAAAAATTCTGAAAAAGTGAGATTATTGGGTTTTTTCCCCTTTTTCTTTCTTTCTTTCTTTTTTAATGCAAGCTATGGGTAGTATACGGTTATTATTATTATTTATCAGGAATCTATTATCTACTAAAAAGATTTTGTGAAAACAAAATATTTTTCTCAGTACACCTGATAGGAAAATTGCTAATGCATTCCTAATATTTATAATGATAAAGTAACTTATGAAAACAAATTTATAAGATGCAACGTATTTCCAAAATAATAAGAAAGATTACATATTTGTGCGCCATTAAGGATATCAAAATTCGGATAATTAAAGCAGATTTTTTGATAAAAATAGTGAAGTGATTCGAGGAAATATTTGTCTGTAACAGTTTGTAAATGTATGTCTAACTGAATTATTAAAGAAACTTGTGTTATGGAAGAAAAAAAAAATCAAGAGTCTTAAATGTAATATTTGTTTACAATTATGAATGATGAAAATTTAATAATTCTAAAGAAACCCATCGGAAAAAATGGAAGAAAAGGTGCTTTGTAATATAGACTAAATATCTAATATTAATTAAATAAAAACTTTATTATTTTTTTATTATAAAGTTATTACGTATTTTAATATCAGTATGCAAATGATAAATCACCAAATTAACAAAGCTTATAAACGTTTTTGCGTAAAGCTATTAAAAGAAAAAGCTGTATTCTACGCATTATAATCTGTCCTATCTAAATTTACAAGTAAACTGACAGTAACATAAGAATATGCAAAATATAATTATTTAGCAAAAAAGTTTTGCTAAACTATATGTCATTAAATTATATGTTAATGACGCGAAATAATGTAAAATGCATCAAACAATTTATTGTTTTCAATACGAAAAATAAATGTTTTAGTTTATTTTTAACGTCAAAGTCGTGTGAACAACGCCCGTTAGACTGTAGGGGGAAATCAGACCGTACCGTAGCCGTAACCCGAGGTCAAGGGCTGGACGTGAATTCTTCCGGTATTCTATTCCTTTATCCCCACCTATTGTATTAATGTTTTAAGCCGCTAGTTAATGGGCCAACTTCGAAAGAGCTGCTAGTCCTTATATTGAGGAATTTTTGGAAGAGCGGCAATACTTTCCCAAGATTTTGGGAAAAAGAGTATTTTGATTCTACTTTTAAATATTTTTCTGATAAATATATCCAAGAAGTTCAGAATATAAGAATCTCATCAACCAATAACGGGGGGGGGGGGGGGGAGCTCTTTTTTTACCTTGTTTGTATGACTAATTTTTAAATTAAATTCTTCAGAAATATTTAATTGTTATTTGTATGTCAATTATTTGTATTTACTAGATTTGAGAGAAACGATAATTCAGGTATATAACGTGATAAATTTCTTTAATGTAATGACTTTTACTATTGGGAAAAATATAAGTAGTTCCCATAATACTTCCATATACCAAAAATAACAACAATAATTTCCGTTCTGAAAAATATTTTTTAATAGATAATATAATAAATAAAACAATAATACAGTTTTTTAAATAAAATTAAGATAGTAAAAATTACCGAAAATACTCTTAGAATAGCTAAAATAGTAAGACGATATGAACTCTTTTACACCGAGAAAAAATATATTATTTTTATTCTTATAATGTTTTTGAGGCTATAGGTCAATTTGGAGATGAGAGACTATTTTCAGGTAGCTACAAAAATTTCTCACCTCTTATCTCTCTATAAAATTTTTCTTTAAATAATAATAATAAAAAAAAGCAAACTAAATACATTATCCCGATGGGATCCCCTATTTCCAGTATCATCGCTGAGTTTAAATTAAGACCATTGGAATAACGTATTGTTGAAATGTGTATCCTAAGCCTACCTTTTGGTTGTGTTATGTTGGTTACATTTTCGTTATTTGGGATAAAGGAAGACAACCTTTCATGAAATTCTTTGATGATATCAACCACATAGACAGAAATATTATGTTTACGATGGAATTGGAGAATAATAATTCGCTTCCGTTCTTTGATGTTCTTCTCCTTCAAGAAAACAATAGTTTAAAACGAAATTTTTTTTCCGAAATCCATGAAATAATACAGTGTTATCCCGGTCACCGCAGCCTCTCCTTGGGATTTCAAGATTGTCGCCTTTGGATCGTTTATACATCGGGCATTTTTGGTTTGTTCAGGAGAATTCTTAGAAGAAGAACTTAATTACATTATTAATGTTGGTATGAAACATGGATATAAACCGCGCATTATTCATAAATTAATCGATAAATACAAAGTTACAGATGTTTCTTCTCCTAAAGTAAGTCCTATTTATAGAAAAATTCCATATGTCCCCATGCTTGTTGAAATATTAAAGAAGATTTTCATGAAATATAATATACAACTTGTAGCATCCAATTCCAAGACCTTCTCTGGAGTATTTGAAATTCCGTTTGAATTACCGATGGTACAAATTCAGCATATATTGGTATGACAAAACGTTGCATCGTAGAAAGAGTTAAAGAGCACAAAGGTGATTTGAAATATAATAAACTTTCCACTGCCTTATCAAATACTTTAGTTAAGGAACAGATTGTTAGTTGATTTTGAAAAGTTAAAATTATTTCCAGACAAGACAATCTATTTAAAGCTTATATTCGTGAATCTCTAGAGATTTCATTAAGAAAGCATGAAATTTCTAATGATAACACATCATTTTTTATTCCAGCTATCTGGAAATGTATTTTGAGTGAACTTTAATTTAATTAAACATGGTTTCTAGTAAGGTAACTGGTTCATAGATGGCGCCACAATATGTTTTTGTAAATTTCCGTTAATTTGGTGGTCTTTTCAGTTGGACATTTTTCTCAATTATGTAACATGTATTTAATTTTTAGCTGTTTGTTTTTATGAGAATTTTCTCCTGAAGATGGTTATGAAGAATAGCCGAAACGTCGAGAATTGTTTATTTATGAAGTTTTTAAAATAGCTCATATTTAAATTAAACGAAATATACGTTGAAAGCAAGTGTTTTATGTTTGTATTTATATTTGCAACGTAAAATCCTTATTAATTACACGGGGTTAAACTTGAAAAATTGCGTTTGGTATTGCCAGGATAAGAACACAATGACAACACGATAAAAATATTCAACTGAACCCGGTAAAATTGAAGAATTATTTATTAATGAAATAAATATGTGAAAAGTGATTTACATCTAGATGAACAAAGCAGTGGGTGTGTTAAAGCAACGAGGGTGCACCTATGTGATATTAAGTTCCTCTCGTCGGATCGAAGATGGTTATGAAGAATAGCGGAAACGTCAAGACTTGTTTATGTAGTTTTTAAAATTGCTCATATTTAAATTAAATGAAATATACGTTGAAAGCAAGTGTTTTATGTTTGTATTTATACTTGCAACGTAAAATCCTTATTAATTACATGGGGTTAAACTTGAAAAATTGCGTTTGGTATTGTCAGGATAAGATCACAATGACAACACGATAAAAATATTCAACTGAACCCGGTAAAATTGAAGAATTATTTATTAATGAAATAAATATGTGAAAAATGTTCTATATGAACAAAGTAATGGATGTGTTAAAGCAACGAGGGTGCACCTATGTGATATTAGGTTCCCCTCCTCGGATCGTTGAAAAGAAACACTCTCAACTGAAATCGGAAGTGCTCCAGCAGCGTTCTCAGATCTAGGGGAAAATCCCTAGATCTAGGGAAATTCAGGTCCATTTAGGGATTTAGGGAATTCCTTCTTATTTCTAGGGAATTTTCAAAAGATTGACAATATTTTCCCGTGTGTGATGAATGAATATTGAAGAGGAAGTAAAAGCAGTGGAGAGAAATTATTTTCAAGCAATTCTTTGGTGAACAGAGGAGATGGACGGGGTAGGGGAGTATGAACTAATGGTCTTAACTGGTGCGGTGTCCGACTTCCCTTTCTTTTCTCAGAACACGGTTGGTTCCTAGATGGCTAATAAACGATCACCACCTGGATCAACAGTTGTTAATTATTTCAGATGCGGACACCTTTTATTTTGTCATCCAGGCAATTAGAACAGAAAAAATCATTTGCAGATATTTCAGCATCTGGATTTGATAGAAGCTTTTTTTAAAAATGAAATTGGAAGAGGGTGGAGAAATGGGGCGGGGGTTACTGCTGGCTTTTCTTTCTTCTAGCAAGTAAAAACAAATAAAGAAACAATCCATCCGACATCCGAATTCCTTTTGTTAGAAAACCCTGTATTATGAGAATCGGGAGAAATCGTTATAATTACATTCCTAATGAAGTAAAGTACTATGTATTATTATATATGTAAAACATATAAATGTCAGATCAAAAAAGATTAGTTGAAAAATTAAACATTTTGATCCTATAAAGAAATCTTTTTTTACACCTTTTAAGTATTAACCGAAACAATAGCTGGCATTTCTGGCAAATAACATAAAATACAACAAAATGAAATTAATATATTTTTTTCAGATTATCTTTTTTTTTTTTTTCACGTATTCATTTTTATGTGCGTTCGTAATTGTATAAACACCGTAGCATTTATTGTCGTTATCTGGTCCGTCCGTCTGTCCGCATATAACAACGCAAAATGAATAAGTATGAAGTTCAGCTTATGTTTGAGTAAGCATGTGAATTCTTAAATAATATATAAATGGATAAATAAAACTAAAAAATTGTAATTATGAGATCTTTAGTATACTTATAACATAACTACAGAAAATGATTTAGTTGTGTAATACTTAATGCATTATAATAGTTACAAACTCTTAATAGAATTATTTTTGTGGTCTTTTAAATTCTAAGATATATACCTAATAAATATGCAGTTTATGTGCTAAGAATAAACAATATCTTATATATAACTATTTTATATATATTATTTATGTATTAAATATTTTAACTTAATTTATTTCAGTTAAAATTGCAAAATTGCTAATGGGTCATTCTCAGATAGGGAAATTTTATGTCCTTGGCTATAAAATGTGAATTAATCAAGTCAACTTTAAATGCTTAAATTTTTTGTAAACATTTCTGTTCAAGCACTAAATTGTGCACTAATTTAAATATAAAAATAATAATAAATTAAATATTTAAAAAAATTGTAAAGTTGTAATTCTCATTACCAAGGCTTGTCCCAAACTTCAAAATTTTTAATTGAAACTCTTATTTCTATGATCTGAATGCTTTAGAGCAAATGCAATGATTATATATGTATATTTCCATTCAAAGTGAATGGAAAAATATACAGATAAGTCACAGTCACTGTAATAATTCTAGTAACAATATTTACATGGTACATTCGTGAAATATGTCTATCCCTTTCTCCTTCAAATAAAAAAAAATAATTATCAAAGTTAGTGTATTTGATTTTGATTAAAAACTTGTGAACGATTTTTACTAAATTATTTTGTAATTTCAAGCATTAATTTGGAAAATCTAAAAATATATCTACGTGTGAAAATACAAAATAATAATGGAATGATAAGGACAGCTTTTTCTAAGTGAAATATCATCTATCTTAAAACTTCCGAAATTTGTGGTAATAAAACTTGAATACTTGTCAAGCAATTTTTATATTTCCTTTTGTTTAACCACTCACAGAAGAATTTAGAATTGTAATTTGATATAAATTATATGCGCATGAATATAAAATAATAAGAATTATAGTAATAATAATCAGAGCTGTAATGTCAGTTACTTCGTTATTTCAACGATTTTCTCTAAAATATAATGCTAAGAGTATGTTTAATTAAAGCTACTTGCCTTAAATAAATATCAATTTATATTCTAAACAATGATTTGAAAATTATATAATAAGATTTTGTCATCTTAAAATAAATGTTTGTTTTTGTTTTTTCATGTCATAACATAACCCACCTATGTTCATAAATCTCGTATGTGCTTCCGTGCGTGACAGCCAATCAAAATACAGAATTTCTTCCATATCACGTGACTTTAGAATCTAGGGAAATCTAGGGAATTTTTATTGTGTAGCCTAGGGAAAAAAGTAAAATCCATCTGAGAACGCTGTGCTCCAGGAAAGTAGAAATCAATTTTTACTTAATGAGTTATTATCAAGTTTCAAGATTAGAAACAGTAAAGTGTCTCCCAAAAACGCATGAATGTTTTTTATTATTTATTTATTTATTTTAATACAGGATCCTCAAAAATCTAATTTCTTAATTCGATTTCGTCAGACACCTTTAAAATGGTTATGCAATTTTTCTGTAATCCTAAACTAAGTTTATATATTTCGGAAAAAATAACATATAAGTATGTAAGCCTTTAAAAAAATTCAGAACTCAACTCCAAAACATAATAATAATAATAAAAAAACTTGAACGCTATGTCCTTAATTTACATAACCTTGCGAGTATTTCTCCACGTGAAAACCATTTCTGTGTTCACTTCTGTGTGCAAAAGCAATATAATACGGAGGCAGGTCATACCTTCACACACAGATTTGAACAGTGGAGTTTGTTGAATTGACCTTAATAAAATTAACATATCTGACGGATTGATGAAGCACTTCGTTCAACGAGACTTGAAGGTTTTTTTGTCATTAGGCTGTGTCTGTGTATACAATAATGGTTCTAAGCTACTTGGAGTGCAAATTCTTTGATGAGACCACGTAAGCTTGTGTAAGGCGTAGATTTTCCACCATCAATGCAAACACTACAGCAAATAGCCCATCAATTTCTTTTTCACAGAAATAACTGTGAATAACATTAAACACACCATTTCCTGTATATATTTCTGTAAGAGGATAGCAGATTAACAGATTTTCTGCAAGCACGTTATCATTCAAACATTTTGCAAGAACAAGTAAAATTCGTAGATTGGAGATATCCGTACTCTCAGCCATCTGTATTAAAAATGAGGGACAATTTTATTTTTTCAATTACTGCTGAATCAATATCGTCAGTCATGACAGTAATTCTTCGAGAAACTTTATTGTGTCAGAAAGAAATATATACTGGTATATATATTCACATAGTCTTCAGCGAACAGTCTTTGTACAGCATCATTGATACAAGGATTATATCAAACTTTCTGCGATTGTATGATTTTTACCGCTTTTAGAAACATAATAACTTACTCTTTACATCTGCAACAGCATTCTTTTTTTTTTTTTTTTTTTTTTTTTTTTTTGTAGGAAACACTAAGATGCTACGTTTGAACCGTTTGATATCGCTGAAAAAAATGGCCAATAATTTGTTTATAAATTAGATGTCTCTAAATGGCGCATTAATAATTCTGGTGATGTTTCATGCTATCATTAGACAATATTTCTCCACAAACAACACACAGAGGTTTTAGGAAATTTTCCTCACCGTGAATGAAAGTCCATATTTGAAGTATTCATTATTTTATTTTATTTTCGTTAATGGGGCGCTGATGTTTTGAGTTTTATTTAAAGTTTTGAGTTTACCACTTACCAGAACAGTCCTATTAACAACTTCACTCAGGTCTTCTTGCACTTCTAAATAATCAGATTGTTCACAAGTGATAGGAATTCTCGAACCATCAAGTTGAATTTCAGCCCCAGTTCCCAGTAGATGTTCTCTTAAGAGTTCCAGATTTTAACCAGTTATCAATTTTAAACACAAAACAAGCTCACTCAAATAATTAGTAACCACTTCAGGTTAAATACTCATTAAAATGACGGAGCTTTCCAATTAATATGCATTAGTGACATAACTCCGCCTATTCGAAAACGAAAAAAGTGGTCTGCTTTTCAAGAAGTTTTAAAATAAAACATTAAAACCATATGCTCCGAGAGAATTTAGGTGTTCTGCAATTATAAATAAAACCAGAATAATAATAATAATAATAAAAAAGTTGGTTAATAGAATATTGTATAGTGATTAATGACAGTTTTCGCGAAGATGAGTTGAAACGTATGTCATTATGCAATTTGATTAGAGGTAGGCGGAGTTAATCAACTTTGTTTTTGTGTTTTCAGTTGAACCATTTTTGTGATTTCCGCCATTACCGATATTATTTTCATATAACCGCAACAGACCCGCCGCGTACCCCCAGGGGTACTCGTACCACAAGTTGGGAACCGCTGACTTAGGCGAAAGGGAGTACAGATGAACAACGTCCGTTTCATCTATTTAACACGAGATAAAAAAATCTTTTCAAAATTGTTAATAGTTGATAGGATTAATATAACTATTGACAATTATTAACATATTTTTTTCTTATGTTAATTAGGTGAAATGGGCGTTGTTCAGATGTCCTGCCCATTCCCCTATTTAAATATTCTCCATTCCTTTTTAACTCTTCTCCATGCTCCAAAAGTGTAAAAATGTTCCTGTAAAAATAATTTGTATTTATTATTTCATAATCCTGTTTTATGTTAGTTCTAATTAGGTTAAAATTAAAAAAAAAAAGTCTGAAAGCTATTTTTTTTTTCAAAATTGAAATAAACGATAAATAACATTATCTGATTACTTGATACATTTTTCTTTGACTAATCGTAGGAATATTTAAAGAAGCAAAACAGTCAAATATTAACAATAATTCGATTGGAAGTGAATTGGGACTTACCGCGTTCTCCTCTGTCGCAGATGATCCAGCTTCTAATAATACTTTAACGACTTCAGCATGACCGCCAGATGCCGCAAGATGCAAAGCTGTATTGCCAGTCTGTAATTTAGAAATTTAAAATCATTAAATATTCACAATCACAAAAAGAAAAGGGCCAAAGGGAGGATTCAAGCGATATAAGGAAGACTCAACCATTGTGTCAACCTGTCAACTCTTCTCTGAAGGAACATTATAAATATTAAAATAAAATAAATACTAACTTAAGCTTAAGCTCCATGAAAACTATTAATGTATTTCTGTAGACTCCAAACGAACTTACCAAGTTTCTCGCCGATGTGACCATGGATCTGTTGAATTTCATAAGCTCTTTGATTACGGCTACACTTCCTTTCATGGCAGCTATGTGAGCACAAGTGAACCCGTTCTGAAAAACAAGGAGGAAAAAAAATGTATTATGTGGACCCCATTAATAAAAATGTCAATTTTTTCCAGCCAAAAAATATATTAATTATGTGAAGATTTCATTATTTGTACATAAGAAAACTTGCAATAGAGACTAAAGAAACAGTTAAAAGGCAAAGCTTTCTTAGCCTTGAATCGAGTTTTTTAAGCATGATTTCTCCGAATATCAATTTTTGACGATTTACTTGCATAAACTGATTAACCCTTTCAAGGGCAAAGGACTTCTTTTAATAAAATGTTGAAATATTTGAATGACACCAGAATTAACGATCAAATCTATTTGAAAATAACTAAAAGATTTTCTTTGCGTATATTATAAAAGCAAAATTTTATTACAAATTTCTGGGTGTCACTTGGCAGTTTGGAATTAAAATTAAGCGTTCGCGCCTTGCAAACATCGCCCTTGAAAGGGTTAAATGATTCATGATTAACCCTTAATTGCATAGTCATGTAAATTTCCATCACTTTTTATTTAACTTTTGATAAATAAATCAACTTCTTCGCCACCACTATATTTATATAGAAATATTAATCCAGTAAATTTCACGTGAACTATGTTGCTGAACAAAGTTAAAAATCTATCTTAAAATTTCTGGTGTCTAATATTTAATATATGTAAAAAAAAACACAGTTGTAAAAGAAAAACTCATGCAAAGAAGGGTTAAATTTCGCAAGATTGGACATTTAGTCGACTAATGAATGGACTAAAAAAGTACTCGATTAATGCCAATCCTGCCAATTAGCAATTTGTACTCAATAAGACAAAAGTATCGGCGTACGAAGAAAGAATGCTACAGTTGATACTATATTTTATACGAAAGTACATCGCAGCAGGAGATGAAAATGGTTCCAGTTGCACATCCGACGAACGCACAACGCTTTTACAAAAACTAGATTTATTTAACTCCAGAAGGGAAGAATTGAGAGTTATATTATTCATAGAGTTTCTGTGTGTGCGGAAGTAAAAATGCTAAATGTATCAGAAAGGCAAATTCGGAACAGGTAATATGCATATGCAGCCAAAGGGAGAGGGAGACGATAGGTTCCCTCGCCAAATAGGTACACCAATGTACCGTGACACATATGAGTTGTAACGATGCGTTCATCAGAGGATGGTAGCAAGAGAATGTTCAGAATAGTGTATTGCAGTTGTGGGCCATTAGTGGATGTCCACGGCCATTACTATGCGAGAAGATACAGCGATTATTTTGGCTACATCTAAGCAATAGATGTATCGTTAACAAATATCCCGCAGATCCAGCAGGGCCGTAGCTAGGGGGGGGGGGGGGTGCCAGGGGAGGCTCAGCACCCCCTGAAAATTTTTGAGCCATCCCTGGGAATGTTTGAAAGGCCACCAAAAGAAATTCTGTTTCAAAAATCCAAATGAAACTCTCTTCAAAAATTGAACTTAGTTTTGGGGGCTTTTTACAGTTTTGCATAAATACTAAATTGCAGCATTTGTTTAAAAACTGCAAATAAGTGCTTCAATATGTGCGCATCCTATCTGCACATACTCAGAATTAGCAACCTTTTGCTAATGCAAACATTCACTTTTGCATTAGTTATATGCTAAAATTTTTCATTTTGTAGCGTTTTCCATTATTAGCATAAAACAAAGTTATTCTAATGAGTTATAGCCAATTTAAATACAAGTAGTTTTAGCTTTTGACTAGACACAAAAATAATTTTAAAATACAAAATGCACCCTTGATTGTTCTAATGTTTTTTATCATATGAAAACATAACTTTAGAATCCTTAAGGGCAAGGAATATTCAGAAAAAAAATTAAAGGTTGCAACTCTTTTGAAACAGGTGAACTGTCAGCTTTTTATTTACTTATTGACATCATCACTTATTATTTCACTAGTATAATTATACACTGAAAATGTTCATTATGCAGCCAGTGATGTAATAATAAAAAAACCAGAGGGCATACGCTTTAGGCAGAGGGTATACCTTAAAAAGTATATGCTATAGTGTTTTTGAGAAGAGGGTATACGGTATTCCTTAAAATAATCCAAAAAGTATATATCCACCATATATCCTCCATTACATTGTCTGCAGCCTTTACTTTTCGTAGCATCAAATATAGTTATAAACAATTTAATAAGAAATATAGTGCCTACAATATGAATATACACTAATTTACCTTTCTATATAATACTTTGATCATATATATCTGTGTTTGTGCGTGCATGTGTCAGAGAGAGAGAAATAGTATACCCCCCCCCCCTCCCCCTACATTTTCTTGAGCACCCTCTATTGTTTACTTCTAGCTACATCCCTGAGATCCAGTCACTGAGACTGCGGTGTTAGATTAGACCTTAAGGGATCGAGATCTTCACTGATGATGCCTAATACATCGCTCAGAATTATAATTTTAATGAGCCTTTTCAGAAACATAAGTAGAGCACCTTGGTCAGAATTAATCTATTAATATTGATTTATTCTATGACCGGAAGACCTTTGCGTGCATGTATGAAGGTACCTCTGGTAGCGACAGGATCCGTTTTTTATTATCTGTTGACACATATGTCATTAAACTATTGGTATGATATGGGATGCAATTCCATTTGATAACCGAACTCTCCCGCTAGTAATCCAAAACATTTTCATTGAATAATTTTACGCCTATCTTGTCTATACTATTTGCTGTTTTGTCGCAGCTCCTGGGGATGATTTTGCAGAATGATAAAGCCGAACTGCACACGATATACCTCGCGATGGATGATCTAATTACGTGTGAAACACTTCCCTGTCCAGCCTGATCATCCAATCTCTATCTTGTTGAGCATATTTTAGCCCCGTTGAAATAATTCCGATTCCGCCATCAGTGGTCATTTTAGCCCAACAATCGTGATTGATTTGGCATCCTGTCTTTCAATACATCCTCGAAATCTCTGTTTATCTAATCTATACCATATTAGATTACCACCAGCAAATAGGTCAGTGGTGGAGCAATGCCATAATGACTTGCAGGATTTGTACCCCTGTTTCCCGGACGTCATGTTTGGTAAGGGTACAGCGCCTAGAATGCATTGTGTGGAAAACGGTTTTACCGTTTTTTAATTGAATATTTTCGAATTCAAACCGGAAATTCTGAAACAAGAATTTTTACTTTAAGAAATCACGAAATATCTGCCATTAAGTAACCAAAATAACATTATATGGAATTTTTGGTATGAAAGCGAAATTTCGGAATAAAAAAAAAAGCCAAACTGGTAATGCTTTAAAAGTGCTAAAAAATTGTAGCCGATAAACGTGCAACGATGCGGTACAATAATAGGGCGATCGCAGCGACATCTGCTTTAAAAATAGATTTACCTCTAGCGAAAGTAACGAACCGTTTCACTATTGACAACATGAACATAATTTCTGTTAATAAAATCTTCTTGTAAGTGTATATTTCAGATGTAACTGATTTTGAAGTTAGTTTTTTATCATATCAGGGAATTAATCTTTTCCACTCTTCTAGCAGAGATTCATCCTTCAGACTTGCCAAGCCTCCGGCTTTTTGCATACCAGTATTACCTTAGAGAAAATGTTGTTCTTGTAAATCGCAGAATGTTCCGATTACATAAAACAACATTTGCTGTACTAAAATACTGGTGTCCAAAAATCCGGAGACTTGGCAACTCTGATCCTTTGCTATGCTAAATAGGGATAGTTTCTAGTTTGCTGTCTTGTATCGAGTACTGCAACCAGGCACAAAAGAATGCGTATCATGTTTTTTGGCCATGATCAATATCATTCATATTTTCAAAGCTTATGAAAATCACTATCCAAGGATATAATTGAGAAATAGGGTATAATTTAATTATTTAAAATATTTACCACTGGCTGAAACGTTTTCTCAGTTCGATTCTTATACAATGTTTGCGTTGAAAAGAGCAAGCAGACAGTGGCGTAGTCAGAGAGGAATTATAATAATCTGGAAACCAGCAATATTATAAAGTTTTCTTCGACTTCAGTATCGCAGAAAATTCTCCGATTAGAAAAGGCAAAAATATGTTTATAAAATTAGTGGTATCCAAACCATCTGCACCTCCACCCTGTCTACACCACTGCTAGAAGATGTCGTTGCGATCGACCCGTTAAATTTTCAGCATCGTTCTACATTTATCGGATTCAATTTTTTAGCACCGTTGTGTTTGTAGCCGTTTTCCACACTATGTATTCTAGGCGCTGTAGCAAGGGCATAATTTCTGTACCATGCAGTGATCTATAAGCATACAATAAATGTGTCAAACTTAATTGAAATTGTAGGCATCATTGTAGGTGAATTTACACTTTTGTCATAAAGTATGTACAAATATTTGTTATCTTATTTTTTAAATATTTTCTCCCCCTTAGGTTACGGTTTATTGAAGCAACATTGTGCACAACGAATTAAAATATTTTTTTGTAACCTTTTAAACTAAATGTACCAAAATCCAGACATTTGACCAGTACCAAATAAAAATATGTCGATTCGAACAAGAATATATATCATAAAATAAATAAAATATAAATCAGACTGTCATAAATTAAATAAAAAGTTAAGTAGTTTTAAATAAAAATTTTAGTGTGAAATACTTTTATAAAGTTTTAAAGTAAAATTTCCGGTATGTTTAGTGTTAAAACTTTCAAATAAGTACATTCGTCGCTACCTTGTCAAACTATCGAATGTGAAAAATGCATTTTTCAGTACTTTTTAAAATGGACCAATTGTCACTACTAAATTTTATCAGAATTCTTCGACTAGTAAGAATACTACTAAAATTTCTGTGTAGAACAGGGTTGCCAGTTTGACATTCTTATTTATTTAGAGATCAAGAATTCATACCGGAAATTTAGAGAGAAAATTTTTTACTGAAAATACACGCGAAATGTCTCTCATTAAATAAAGCAAAAATTTCTGTTTGAAATTTCTGGTATGAATTTGGAATTTCTGATTGAAAAAGTATTCCAAACCGGCAACGCTGGTGAAGAATACTATTAAAATTTAGTGGTGACAATCGGCCCATTTTTAAAAGTAAAGAAAAATGCATTTTTTCACATTCGATAGTTTGACATGGTAGCGACGATATTAAAATATATATATATATTTTCGGATATTTAAGGGGACCATGGACCTTTATTTCATCAAAAATCGACCCAAAAATCGAAATTAATTTTTTTGTGTATTATTATTCTTCAGTTTGTATTGAACCATTTGAGAAAAACTGCATGCAGCTGCGATGATTTTTCGCAGCGTTTGAATTATGTACGCAATCAATTTTGCGGTGTTTTAGTAAACTTTATACTGTTTTTCTCAATACAGAATTTATACGTTTTTTAGATTTTTAAAATGCTCCATGCGTCTTATTTTTTGTTCAAAATTCATGAAATTGATAAAGAAGAATCCTAATGCGGTTTACAAGGAAACTGTGTATGCATTTTACAAATAGACTTCGTTAAGATAATTAAATTTGATTTATAACTTATTAAAATGCTAAATTTTGATGGAAATTGGAATGGAATTCAGAAAAAAATCTCTCAAAAATTAACTATTCAACGGATTAAATAACTGATACTCAGGTTTGTTTAAAATATCGTTTTAAGACATCTAAAGGCCAAATCGAAGAAATATCTTAAAAATTAAGACGCAAGGAGCATTTTAAAATTTGATTTACAAATTTTAATCTATATATTTAAAACGCTAAGCGTTTTCTTTCGACAATCCGTGAGAACAAACTACTGTATCAAATTACATCATTCTTTTTTTAAATGAAAGATATTTGGACACAGATTTGTTATCGTGCATTCGTTTGTTCGAAAATTTAATTAATTAGCAGTAATTTTCAATTAGACTTTTTCTTCTGCTAATGACGTCATAATCGGATAACGCCCATTGTTGCGAGGCATAGAGTTTATTCTCTGAACTCTGTGGTTACGAGGATAAAAGAGAAATAATAAATATTAAAAGCACGCGGCCGAATTTTTTAATATGCAAGTTAAATTTCGGTAAAAATATTTATCCGCGTGTTTTATAAGCGAATAAAAATTCATTTTTATTGTGACGTCAAGGGAATATTGTCCATTGGGTTTATTTTATCATTATGCATTATAACTTTGTTGATGACATTTTTTCATTACAATTAAATACAAAATATATTTTTATTTGTCTGCATGTTGTTTAAGCATTAAAGTAGCGTATATAAAGTACGTGGGAAAAGTTTGAGCCGGTGAAAATGACGTTATGCTTAGCTGGAAATGCATTTTAACATTGATAAAACTAAAGAGAAAAATGTATATAATTGTGTCAACATGACGTAATTTTAACTGATTTTTCCATTCATAATTATAAAGACAAGAATTGGAGCCGTCATTGATTTTTTCATCTTGATTGCATACCTAGATTACATGTTACCAATTATTTTTTTTTTAATTATAGGTTAGAAGATTTCCTTTTTTAATAAAAAAATCACAAAAGTAAAGGATTTCAGGAAATTTAAAATTATTGTCTGAGTGCAACGAAGACTCATACACAGCGCAATATTACTTTGCCCCATATATAGCTACGATGGATATTAAAACCTTTCGTCAAGCATAACTCAAAAAATATTTAACGGATTTGTTCAAATTTTTACAGCAGGTACCTATAAAGGTGATAACGACGTCTATTTATTACCAAGAATAAATGTCAAACCGTTTGGAAATTATATTAAAAAAATAGATAAAAAAGCACAATTAAAGTACATACGTCACGAAATTTTGTGCGTACGTCATTTTCACCGGCGCGGCGGGAGATTTTCGTAGACAATCGGAATTGAAAAGTTCATGGAGTACATGGAGCAAAAAAATATGCACGCACTAATATTCAGCACAATAAAATATATTTCAATTTATTAGAAATCGAAAATTAATCTGGATTTTTTTTCTGTTTGAAAGAAAAACCCCCGCAATAACTTAGTAGACTTGGTATTAGAGATTTGGCGCAAATCTCAGCAATAGCAGCTTTTTTTATTTCGCGTGTGTAAATAAAAAAAAAAAAAATGTTTGGTCTTTAAATAAAAGGTTTCGATTTATGGCATTACTTCTTTCTTTTTTTTTCTTTTTAGCATTTTAAATGGGATTAATGAAAGGCATGTATTTTAAATTAAATGAGTGAAAGGTTTATATTTAAATGGGTACTTACGTATTATCCGTGCCAGGAGATTGATCGTAGAAAATGGTTGCTAAGTACCATTCTTGTTTATCATTGCCAATCATGTTTTCAAACGCAGTAATTTAACATTATCAAATAACATAGTTGAAAATGGTAATTAATATAAAATAAATAAAATGTAATATATGTTTACTAAATTTATAACATTGCAAAAATAGTAAATAACATTATTTTAGTAAAATTAATAAATGGTAAATAGCATAGTAAATAAGAAAGAATAATATTATAGATTATTCCCAGGCATGTACCATGTAGCAAGAAAAAATATACAAGGGTTGCTATAATTAGTAATATTGGCTCCATGCCTGGCGCAGTTGGCTTAAAACTGGCACGGATAATACGTAAGTACCTTTAAATGAAATGAATTCAATATGAAAATGTTATAGGAACAATATTTGGCGATTTATAAACTGCGCCAGGATAACATAAAAGTACCAATATATCAAACGGTATGTAGTATGTGAAATGAAACAATTATATTATAATCACCCATCGTACAAGGAAAAAAAACTAATATTCTGCATTCAGAGGGAAAAGTTCCATATCCTGTGCCGGTAGATTTGGCGAGTTATTTTTTGGTGATAAGTGTTTCGACGTGGTTGTTGCGATCTTCAGTCTTTCGGTTACCTTTTCTAAAGTTATGTTTTGCAGATGTAATACTATGTAAACATATGTTTTGTAAATATTTTTTTTGTATATATATGCTAATTGTAATGGCAGTTGGGAATGAGATTTTTACCTTTTTATCTATGCTTTCGAAAATATTAAAACATTAAAAAAAGATGATACAGATGTCGCAGGCGCACCGGGGTATCTTTTTGGTACTAAAATGGCGATGTTATGTGTGGGCAACCTGAATATTTTTGGTGAGATTTTGCTTCGTGTAGCAATTCGGTAGGGCAGATTCTGTGTTTTTATGTTAAATTAAATATTGTGTGTTTTGTAATAAATTAATCACGGTGTGTGTTGTATAACAAAATAAGGTAAAGATGTCATATACCCACCACATTGGCACGATTGCAACAAAATGGCAATTTTATTCCAAACATGCTAACCCGGTTATTTTGTTTATGTGTTAATAAGTGTTAATATTTACGATTTATTGTGATATTTATATTATTATGTTTATTATTTATAACTGTTCATTTATTATCGCATGCTTTTTGTAACGGTACTTCTCTATTATCCCGTCGACCACTTTTCATAACAAAAAACTATCGCCAAACTGTAAGATTAAACGCCAAAAATGCAGTCCCATTTACTTGATGTCAGAAGCATTATACGTGATTGTTATGTCTCAAATAGTTCATAAAGTGGTCGACGGGATAATAGAGAAGTACCTTTGTAACTAATATTCAAAAACAAAGTTTTCGCCAAATTGGCGGGGGAAAAATCGCACCAATGTGGTGCGTATATGACATCTGTGCCTAAAATAATTTCTGTGTGCTTAAAATAAAAATTGTGTGTGTTTTATAACATGATAAAATCAAACTAGCATGCTGTTTTAGCAATCTTGGCCTAACGGGTTTTCTGTCCAAAATGGCGCAAACAAAAATCACGCCAATCCCAGTGCGCTAGCGACAGCTGTTCCAAAAATATTTATATCAAGCTTATAATGTTTTGCATTTTTATACGGAACACTTCTCCATTTAAAGATTTTAAACGCTATTTACATCAGATATTTTTTTTCTGAGGTTCCAAAAAGTTAATTTAGGTATGTTTTTCGTTCGTTTATTAATGTTTTACAATTTCCCCCCTGACAATAACAAGTATTTATCCCATAAATACCTCTTAGGTTTGTTAAATATGTTTGTTTATGTATTTTCATTACTTATTAAAATTTCGAAAATGGCGATAAAATTTTATTTTAGCATCGTATTTATGTTTTAAGATGGTTCAAAAACATGGTTTAATAAAAGTACGTTTGTAAACATTTGAAAAACATGTTTTTCCGCTCTCTGGAAAAATTTGGTAAGATGCTCAAGTAGATGCTTTTAGTAAGATGCTTTTTTTAAAGTAGATGCTTCGGTAAGATGCTTTTGGCACCATGTTTAATTTTTTCGCCAATCGCGCCAACCGGCACAGGATACGGCACTTTTCCCCATTCAGATACACAGGCAAGGCTGGTCTCAAACAACAATAAAGCTAGCAACAAATTGTTTTAACTCTATAACAGTTACAATAATGATATTAAATGCTCCGATTGGCTTTGGGCCCGATTACGGTAGTTTCCCCTGGAAAAAACTGTAGAAGAAGTCTTTTGCATTTGTTTCGAATGAAGCTCGGTAAACAAAGTATTAATTAATAATACAAACAACACTAACATAAACATGGAAGCAAAAGTTTGAATTCAAATGTATATATTTGTTAATCTTTCCCTCTCTCACCAACTCTTCAAAAAAAATAAGAAAAATAAAAAGAAAGTTACAGCACTGAATTTAAAATGGCGTTAAGCTACGTTTTCTGACTTAAGCAATTAACTGCAAACCCGATTATGAAACTTTCACTTAACTACAACATGTATCTAATAACCCTGAGGATACTTCCCAGTTATACGGACCTTTAGGCTTTTTTAAAAAGCTTGACACAATTCGGGTTTAAGAAGTTGAGATTTATTGCCAAATTATATAAACAACTATGAAACAAAAACTGATGAATTATTTTGCTGGTTTACGCATGTATTTTTAAAAATTGCATCCGATTACACTTATTAGATGAATTACTTCTGTTTGTATTTAATAACGGTAAACGGCTTCTGTATAGTGAATGAATTGTGAAACTATCGGGAAGAGGTAGAGAGACGAGTAAACAAACGGGTAGACAGACGGATAGTGAGATGGGTAGAGAGACGGGTAGTGACAGAGATAGGCTAACGGGTTGCGAAACGAATAGGTAGACGGGTAGCGAGACAGGTAAAAAAAGGGTTGACAGAGGGGTACCGAGATGGGTAGAGAGACGGGTCACGAGACGGGTAGCGAGACGAGTAGTGAGACCGATATACAGGAATGTAGAGTAATGGTTGAGAGACGGGTTGCGTGGTGGATAGAGAGATGGGCAGACAGAAGAGCACAGAGACGAGTTGACAGACGGGTAGAGAGAGGAGTATGTACACAGGCAAACGTGTCGAGAGACTGGTAATTAAACGGGAAGCAAGACAGGTAGAAAGACAGATTGACAGATGGATAGCGAGACAGGTAAAGAGTTGGGTAGAGTTTGGGTAGAGGAAAAAAATTAATTCAAATGTAAATATTTGTCACAAGGAAAATGTTGCAACAATGAAATTAAATTTGCGTTAAGCCACGCTTGCTAAAATACGCTATTGGCTGGAAATCTGATTACGTAACTTTAAAAAGCTTGGCGTTTTATAAGATCAAGCAAAAAAAAAAATTGGATTATTTGCCAAATGTTATAAAAACAAATCTGATGGACGGTACTTCTTTTCTATTTGTTTAACAGTGTATATGGATATATGTATGATATTTTGTAATGCTATCATTTAATTTTCTCTTTTTCATTATGTCGTAATTGTTAATCCTACGTTCTTAACAGTATCACTCAGACTAATCCCTTTGAGGGAAATCCTAGTTAAAAATAGTGTTATGATAGAGAAAAAAATTTGAAATAATGATTGCATTTTTAGCTATAATAAACAATGTAAGACTAATATTTCATAGGAATTATTTTGGTAGGTTTATTATAAGTTCATTTAACAGTTCCTTATTAGCGCAATGTCCTATTTCTTTCACTGTGAATTTCTCTTTCGATGACAAAGGTGTTTTCTACTTTTTGACGACAGCCAAAATACAGTGGCAATTTTTAGAAATGTTCAACGGTTATGACAACAAACGGCGCTATCGCTTTAGCTTTCATCGCGCTTACATCACTTCTAAATACTACAAATTTCTATTTTTTACTACACTTTACTATATTTTACAATTTCAATTCTTACATCATAAATTAGAAAAAAGTTAGCTTTCGATTGAAATTTATTTGAAAACTGCCGCTTAATTTAACGACTTTTTAAATAATTTTCAAGCATGGAAAGTTTTTCAATTCTATCTTATCAATGACCACCAGTTTGCTTCAATAATGTAAAATAGCCCCTGGGAAAGTTGTCACAATTGAAAATAGATTTCCCTAACCATCATAAAAAGTGAATAATAATAATAATAATAATAAAAACACTGATAAATCATAAGATCAGCTTATCCATAAGATAGACGCAGGGGTTCTCAAACTGTGGTACGCGTACCAGTACTGGTACGCGAAGCTCTGGCTACTGGTACGCAGACGTCCGATACCGGTACGTGGAATAAAATACTGAATGCAGTATATTATTATGGAATCAAAACGGCTTGTCTTTATTAAGTTGGAAATTTTCAAAAAAATTTCGAATGTGATTTAGGATCTGTAAACGCTTTTTCTATTTTATTTTTATTTATTTATTTATTTTTGTTCCGAGAAATGTTTGTTATAGTAGACTTGCTGAAATTCACCGCTTATGATACAATCAGTTTTCAAGAATTGTAAACGTAATTATCAGATTTATATGGATAAAAATTGAATATTTTAATAAAGATCTAATACCTCTTTAAAATCTGGGAAGGTCGGCAGGTGGGAAGGGATGGGAAGGTGGGCAGATCTTTAAAATTAATAAATGAAGAATTTTTAAGAAATAATTGTTTTTAATCTTGCTTCATAAATCGAATTATCTGAAGGTAAAGTCCGGATGCTTCGAAGTAGGAGGAGCTTGTGGGAGTAGGAGGAGTTAAAACAAAATAAAATTCCTAGAGTAATTTATAACCAATTGTTCTCTTTGTACTAAAAGAGCTTCTAGGAGATGTTGACATAAAAGTTTTATTTCAAACATAATCCATAAATTAATTCATTTTGTTGATTGAAATATTTTCTTCTCTTGTACAAAATGTGTATAGTTTATTGTTATTTCACGGAAATCAGTTTTTAACAGAGTAAGGTTATTTAAAATGGTGATGTGAAATCAAACAGAAACTGTGGTCATATGTAGTGCGGATTTGAGGTAAGCATTGTGTACATATGTATTGAAGTGGTATTTAAATAAATGTATGAATAAACTTGCAAGTGTTTGCCTGCTGCGCGACATTATTGTCGCATTTAGAGGTATGCAGATTATTAATAAAGTTGTATTGGGCATATATTAAAATCGCTAACTAAGGTTTGGATAAGAGATTCTTTTCTCATTTGAGACACCCTGCCAGTGTATTTTACGAGAGAAGAAAGAAGTGAACTTCTTTAGATCTCCTGTGATGGATTACTGGAGTCCACATTCAAAATTATGAATGTAACAGAATTTTTGTTGGCGAGAATATGAGAGTACCGTGTGATATCGTCAAAGTCTGCATATTTCTGTGAATGTGCCCTTTCCCCCCTTCTTTATATGAAAAACAAATACAGGAATAAACTATACATTGAATCTGACTTATGACTAAACCTACCTAATATTGAGCCAGACATGAGGAAGCTGTGCTTGATAAAGCAAGCCCACCGTTTTTATTGGCGATGGAAGCAAATTAGTGCAATCAGCCTACTATAACAGTATATGAAACAGTGTGCGTCAATATGTCATTAAGTTTTGTAGCTTTTTTCATATAGCAAAACACTCTATTTTGATATTGTATGTATTATTAAAATTTAATGACGATACTATTTTTTACTTGAATGTTACTATAAAGCACAAAGCAATCAATCTAAGTAACAATTAAGTAATGTAATCATTCATTTTTAAATACAATAAAACCTGCTAAGACGGAAACACAGGACACTGGAGATATATTTCGTTTTATACAGGCTCCTTTTTACAGGTTTTTCCATATTATCTTTACATTTGTTACCTGGTGGTGAGCGGAAGTATGAACTTCGATTTAGTGGTACGTCAGTCTAAAAGTTTGGGAACCCCTGATAGAGCATTTTGGCACTAAACGAAAATTTGTCAAAAAAAAAATAGTTTTAGTTTATGTTGAACATAAAATTGATATGTCGAATTCGTTGATGTATATGTTCCATAAGATATCAGAATATGCTAGAAATTGTATTTATATATTTTTTTACGTTTGCCAACTGCATAAGAGGGAAAATATCCCCGACTCTGATGGAAAAGAGATAATCATCCTGATTATGTAAAGGAACCGAAGAAACCATACAAATAAATTACACTTGAAAACATTAAAAATCTCCCTCATCGGCAGATTGATTTATTACTGTAAAAAAATTCTTCATCTTTACATAAAAATTGATTAGCTTAAAACAATGGATGCGTTTTAGAAGATATGGGTTTGAAACGAACAATGATTAAAGAGGACATTTTAAAACTTTTAATTTAAACATTTTAAAACTTTTTTAACGTCGAATTTCGACGGTGCTTTTGGACAGATGCAATGCGCATAATAATAAAGAAGCTTATTTTACTGATATTGTTATAGTATTTTTTTTTCTGTCAAGTTTTGACGGGTTCCATCTAGTTTATTTTTAAAAATCTTAAAATTATATTAAGATTAGAATTTTTTAAGGTATTCTGTATACTTATGGTGAAATGTATATATGCACAAAAGTTCATATATCTATGATGAAAAAAAAAACAAACAATATTAACGTCCACCGTCCCTTTAACATTGACAGATACAAAAGTGCGAACTGATAAAAATGTGTTCTTACCGAATTGGCCATGGAAACGAGTTCAGGCTTGTGTCTTAAGAACAGCTTCACTACTTCAGGATGATCATTTTCTGCGGCTAGCAGCAAAGGAGTTTGACCCGTCTGCAAAAGAAAATAGGCCATAAGGACAACAAAAAAACTAGTTGCCATCACAAAACTTTCTTCTGCATTATTTTATCATATTTAATTTAAATGCCGCAGTCATACACCAACAGATATGGATATGAAATATAGTACATTTCTTTGAATTCAACGCGGAGTTACAGTGATCAGTTAATTAAAAAGAGCACAGCGCAACAGTGATCAGTGAATTAAAAAGAACACAGCACAACAGTGATAGCATTGGGTATTGGAACCCAAAATTAGATTAGTATATATATTTTTAATTAATAACCTGAAATATAAAATTTGGTGTATGATAGCACACAGTCATTTTGCTACAGTTAGACCACTTGTTCCACAATTCTAGCTTTATCCATTTAAGAGTTATTTGAGTGTACTCGAAAATTTCCTGTGCATTGCATATGGCTTAATTATATTGAATATGGCATTATATCATATTTGAACGTCAAGGCTACTTTATAACATTTTATATTTCGATTTAATTTTATATTTTGATTACACCAGTGGACTCGTGAAAGGCTTTCGCACTAGTCTCTGTATGGTCAAAAGTTAGCCCGTCCCTCAATGTACTACCTAACTACTTTGAAAAGAAGCCATTTGGTTTTGGAAAAGTTTTAGATGGTCCTGATTTTGCAGGAAGTGCTCAAGCCTTTTTGCTCAAAAACACTTTTCTGGACGAAATTGGGATTTTTCGCAAGACTCTGCACCAGCCCGTTGCGCGCGCAAGACACTTGACTGGCTTTAAGGCGGAGAACATTGATTTCATTTCGCCCGATGAAAGGCACGACATCAATCGAATGGATTTTACCATTTGAGGAAATTTGAAGGCAAAGGTCTTGGCTACTTCCCACCCATCAAAGTTTGAATGGTCTGAAAGCAAAATTGATTAAGGAATGGACCAATCTTCCCGATGAGATACTTCGTGCCTTAGTCAATGATGTCCCAAAACGGTTAAAGGCATGCATTCATAGAAAAAGGCGCGTACTTTGAGAAATAATCTGCTTTTCATTATTTACATTTGGATTTTATGCGCATCCAAAACCGCACCTTCACCCTGTAATGTTATCAAAAGATAAGAAAGTTATAATTAAGGTGGATTAAACGATCGAAAGAAGTCCCACGCTGACAACGAGATCAGCGCCAATGGTAAGCGCTAGCAGATATCGAAATTTAGTGATTATTTGAACATTATGGCCACTTTATATCTTCGATTTTAATAGATTCATTAATAGATTAATAGATAATAATTCGATAGATTTAATTTCTTACTAAATTCCACCAGTGGACTCGTGCAAGGCTTTTGCACTACAGGTCTTTGAAATTATTTTCTACTACGTTTTTCATTATTTTTTAATTAACTGAAATTTTTAATCAAACAACGTGTTTTAACAAAATGTGACTGTACTACTACGACAGAAGCCTGTTTAGAAACCTCATTCATCGTTGTGCATTTTGTATGTGCATAGAAAAAGTAATGTTGCCATCAGAAATAATACATATGATAAATTCTGTATGTTAATAAGATGACAGATACCGCTGATAGCTCTTATTTGAATTTTTAAAGAAATGTAACATATTAACGCAGAATATGAAATTATTTTTTATCAGAGCTTTTAGCGTGGTCTCTCCATCAGCTTGGCTCACTCCTTCGGCGGGGCGCCCAGTGAGCTCGCGCACTTACAAGGAGACCGCCAAACATGATGCGCATAGATTTTGATGATTTTAAAGTATGTTGTAGGGGTCATACCCCTAACTATTCAGGTCAAAGGTTTCCTTCAAATGGGCTTTAGTTTTCGAGAAATTTCGGGTTAAAATTCAGCATGCATTTCAAATACCCATTAGTTCGCAATCTTGAACGAGGTCTTCGTGGCTCTGTGCTAGCGCGCGCGATTTGAGAGCCGGAGATGAGGGTTCTGTCCTCTAATGTGACTTTTACCTTTTTAAAATAAATTTAATATATTTGCCTCGTTATAAGTTTTATGCAGAATTATGAATTCTGCATCTTTGAACTTTTTGATATTTTCCTAATAAATTCCATTTACATTTTCGAATTTTTCGTAATAATTTACTTTTTTTTTTTTTGGTGCAGGTTTGAAATTAATATTTCACGAAATTCCAAACTAATTTATGTCTAGATTTTGTTTATTTTGTTTATTATTATTTACACTTTATATTTTAATAACCGTTCTAAAATAATACTTTTTTTAACTTTATGAAATTTTAAATAAAATTTTGTATTCTTTTATAATTTATACAAAATATTTTGTATTTCAAATCTTCTAAAGGTATGTATGATTAGGTAATTTCAACAATATATCTTGAAAGGAGTAATAAAATATTAAAACAATAACGCTTATATCCAAGTTTTAGCCAGTTATGTATATATATATATATATATATATTGTTATTTAAATACATTTAACTGCAAAGTTCAAACTCAACATCATTTTTGATTTGCACAAATAAAAAATAATATATTACAATTAATTTTTTTTTAATTTTAACAAGTCGATGCCATACAGAAAAATTCAACTAGAAATGAAAAATCGTTTGTAAATTACAATAGCTATAAAAAATACCTGAAAAAAATCGTCTGCAATGACTTTTACGGTAATATCAGAATAAATAAAATTTTCTTTTTATCCATTTCGTTTAATCCTTTGCAGACAATTACCACGTTTTGAAATTATTTTCTTTTCCAAATTTAATGCATTTTTTAATATTTATCACAATTTAAGTATTTTTAAAGACAATTACCACGTTTGAAATAATTTCTTTTCCAAATTTAATGCATTTTTAAATATATTTATCACAATTTAAGTATTTAAAGAATATACAATATGCTAATTTATACATTCTTCCAGTATTGTTAAAACAATTCACGTAAAGAATATATTTAAAGGCGATTTTGAATGCGGAATTTGTTTAGAATATTTTTGCGATATGTATCACACAATTAGTTCTATATTTAATAAACTAAAAATGTCGATGTCGGTAATGATAAATATTTTAGTATTTCAGCAGTTAACATTATTTCAATATATTTAGAACAAATCAAATATTAAAAGGATACATTATTTTGTTAATTTTTTCTTAATCATTTAAATTTTTTTAAATAGAAAATGCAGCTAAAAAAATGCATTATTTCATAAATACGATAAATAAATAAATAAATATACATAAATGTAAACAAGAATCATTTTAAAAAGACGAGATATCAAGACTTAAAATAGTTTGGATTTTCATCAACAGAAATATTAGAATAAAAATTGCGCAAAAACTATAAATTTTCACGAAAAATTCGAAAATGTAAATGGAATTTTTAGGAAAATATCAAAAAGTTCAAAGATGCAGAATTCATAATTCTGCATAAAACTTATAACGCGAAAAGCATATAAAATTTATTAAAAAAAGGTAAAAGTCACATGAGAGGACAGAACCCTCATCTGCGGCTCTCAAATCACGTACACTAGCACAGAGCCACGAAGACCTCGTTTACGATTGCGAACTAATGGGTATTCGAAATGCATGCTGAACTTTAACCCGGAATTTCTCGAAAACTAAAGCCCATTTGAAGGAAACCTTTGACCTGAATAGTTAGAGGTATGACCCCTACAACATACTTTAAAATCATCAAAATCTGTGCGCATCATGTTTGGCGGTCTCCTTGTTAGTACACTTCTTGGGCCAACCCTGGAAAAGGGTATTATAAATTTGAAATATAACGCGAAGCAATAAAAATAAGCATGACCATTTATGAAAACTTTAGAATTTGAAACTTTAAACCAATCATTTGCTTTCAAGCGCAAGATTGCAAATTAGGCTGAAGGCGAACAGTGAGTCGAAACTGCACAATTCATGGACATGGCGATTACATTTAAACAACTGATTGTTACTTTCTTCTATCTTTACAAGAAGAAAGTATTGGATTCATGAAAATTTTAGACTATCAGTTTTCGACGGATTTATACGTTTTAAAAGGTCTGAACACGATTTAATTGTTTTTAGAAAATGTCTATCTGTAAGTCTATGACTCTGTCTGTCCGTCTGTCTGTATGCGACAAAAATTTTGTGGGCGCTCTATCTCAAGAATTAATGCACAGAATTTAATAAAACTTTATATTCAGTTAGTCCCTGATATAAATTGGTACTGATTAGTTTTTGGTGTAAATCGCGCAACAGGTGGCGCTGCTATGCGGCATTTTTCGCGATATCCGCAAAGTCCCATCTCAAGAACTAATGCACTGATTTTCATCAAACTTTAGATTCAGTTAGACCTTGACATGACTAGACGCTAAATACGTTTTGCTGTAGATATCCCAACAGGTGGCGCTGCTATGCTATATTTTCATGATTTTCACGATAGCTATATCTCAAGAAGTAATGCAGAGAATTTCATCAAACTTTAGATTCTGTTAGATCTTGACATAAATAGATGCTGATTACATTTTGGTGTAAATTGCCCAGCAGATGGCCGTGCTATGCTACTTTTTTCATAATTTTCACGATAACTCTATCTGAAGAACTAATGCGCGGATTTTCACCAAACTTCAGATTCAGTTATACGGTGACATGAGTTGTTGTTGATTAGGTTTTGGTGTAAAACTCCCAACAGGTGGCGCTGTTATGCTACATTTTTCAAGATTTTCATGATAGTTATATCTTAAGAACTAATGCACATAATTTAATCAAACTTCAGATTCAGTTAGACGTTGACATAAGTTGTTAATTATTTTTTGGTGTAAATATTCCAATAGATGGCGCTGCTATGCTGCATTTTCTGGATTTAACACGATTTTAGCAATAGTCATATCTCAAGAACTAATGCACGGAATTTAATAAAACTTTAGATTCAGTTAGACTTTGACATAAATTGGTGCTGATTCGTTTTTGGTGTATGTGAAACTTGTATGGAGATAGAAAAAAGTTTTGGGATTGGCACATCCGACTTGTTTATTTATGAGATCCGGCATAGCTATTACATACATTATAACAGTGGTTAGGGATATAATGCATATACAATATTTTTATTATTATTTTATATATATATATATATATATATATATATATAACCATTAAATAAATGTTACAACCACAAACAAAAACTGTGAAATTATGAATAAAAGTAAAATAACTAATTGACAGCAAAACACATCCCCCCAACAAACTAAACATAAATACCAAAAACATAGTAGTAATAATAATAATAATAATAATAATAATAATAATAATAATAATAATAATAAAGGGCAAAAATTAAATAACAGAAATTGAATAATGGAAATTTGTGGAATTTAGATAGAATCTTCAGGTCCCAAATGCCTAAATTTCCACAAATAAAATGTGTGGTTTCATCTTCATATTAGCCATAAAATAACTAAAGAATATGAATTTGGGACAGCCACACCCAGAATTTAGAGAAATACACAATGAAACAACAATTAAGTTAAAAATAAAACATGATTAAAAAGGATAGAGGGGAAAAAATTAAAACATGAAATTGCCCCATTTCAAAGCAAAATCCAAACTTGAGTCAGCTTATATTACAATCATTGGAGTTTTAAGCATATGTTGCCAAAAAAAGGAGAAAAAAGTTATAAATGAAGGACCATGGATCAAGGAACAACATGTAATGCATAGCCAAGCACATACCCCGATATATAAAACCAGCACTCTCTATAGAAAATTTAAAATTGAACTCCACCATAAACTCAAAAGAATAAATCAATGAGGTGCTGCCATCTATTGGTAAATATGTACAATTATATAACAATTTAGTACATTACTGGATGATGTTTTAAAACAAATACTGCCGTAAGACAGATAATTGAACAAAATTATGTTAATAAATTTATTGTATTAGAATATTGAATAAAAGATGTATTAAAAAAAATAAAAAATAAATGAAACTGATGATTATTGATTAATGTATCACATAAATATTTGTACCTAGCGATGACATATCACCATTTATATTACTGTGACCACATTGCATCATATCTTAAGTTAATTTATAATTAATAAAAAAAATATATATAATAAAGATGCTAAGGAATTAATATTAATAATTAAATTTTGAAACCAATTAGTTACGCTTAATGTGTCTACAAACTTTCTAAAAAATTAAATACACATAAGGGGAGAGGGTAAAATAAAAAAATAAAAATTAATACATGCATTGTAAAGAAAATAAACTATGTATTAGAAGCTAATAACGCATGGGCTGAAAAGTTCCCGGTCTAATAAAGAAAACACAACTTTTTAACAAAACTTTACAACTTTATGACTTTTTAACTTTTTAACTTTAATAAATAACATAAGTTTAATAATAATAGTAATTTAATAATAGTAATTTAATAATAATAATTTAATAATCGAATAATAATAATAATGTAATAATAAATAACATAATTTTATAACGAAAAAGCTCCAAACAGTGCTCAGAATCATCGACTCGTTGTTGTTTTTGGTCAAAAGTCAACATGTGCGGCAGCCACTTTGACAACAGCTTTTTCATAGACAAATGTTCATTCAAAATAAAACCTACACGTTCCTTGGATATTTTCAGAGTCTGAGCTACCTCCTGCAACTTCACTTTACTGTTCCTCAAAACGATTTTGTGGACTTCCTTTATGTTTTCCGGAGTAACCACCTTTTTTGCGTGGTGCATCACTGGTGTCCGTACGACCACGTTTAAATTCAGCAAACCAGTCAATAATGGCTGATTTACCTGGTGCAGTGTCCGGATAACGCTTATCAAGCCAAGCTTTTGTTTGAATGGTGTTTTTTTCCCCATCAAATAACAATTCTTGAAATGATTGTTTATCAATTTTTTTTTATCAACACAGTTGTTCAAATAAAACCACTCTAACGTTTTATCCACACAGCGAATCGTCATGACATTTTTTTCTGCCACCTTTTAAAGGTTAGTATTTACTAAAAAAATCATTGGTTCGGCGATTGCAACGCCATCTGTGTGCCAGACCGGCAACTTATCAGACGATGTGTTACGATATTGTCCGCAGTGGGCTAGAATTTAAATACAAATAATCGAAAAATTATTAATGAATATGAATACAAGTAATATGAATAAATAAATATATAAATATAACTAAACCAATATGATGGCAGCTAATATTGGTATATTTTTCAAACTAGAATGTAATTAAAGTATCGCATACTCACATTATCGATAGCATTGGCGTCTGCTCTCATTTCTAAAAGGACCCGGCAGACCTCTAATTTACCATTTTCTGCTGCTAGGTGAAGGGGAGTTCGCTTTGTCTGTAAAAAGAAATAAAAATGATTATAAGTATCTTACGAGACAGGTTTCTTTAAACCATTTGTATCAATAGCGCATATATGTGCGCCTTTTCATCATCAGGGCGCATATAAGCCCTCTTAGTTGACATACAGATTACAATGTGAGCAACTTTTCGACATGAGCAGATATTATTAATCCTGTTTTGAGTACAAGTTACATGCAAAATGGAAGATGTTATTGGAAATGAAACTGGTAATTGTAATTTTATTGAGTAAATAATTAGACTTGTCAATGGAGTTGCAAAAATCCCAGTTTACTCCCAGGCTTATACTGTGTTGTTTTTCCCCGCAGACTTTGAAACTCTAATTTTGAAGCGAAAACACTTAAATTACGAGGGAAAGTCATTAAGTAAGTCACAAAATATAATTAAATAATAACTTACAATGATATTCACTTCAAAACTATTTTTATTTCTCAACTTATTCTCCACCAATATTTATGCACTTATATCACCGTTACATCAGTACCCCAACACCACCTGCATACAATTATTTGGGTTGCTGTCTCAGCCACATTAGGACTTCAAGTTTAACCTTTTCAACATCTGTGAACATCATCTTGCTTCCAAGAGGGTTTTTTAGAGGACTAAACAGATGAAAATCGCTTGGGGCTAAGTCGAAGCTGTATGGTGGATGTTGAAGAAGTTGCCAACGAAATTTTTGAATTGTCTCCTGTGTTCAACTTGAAGTCCTAATGTGGATGAGACAGCAACCCAAAGACTGTTATGCAGCTGGTGTTGGGGCACTGATAAAACGGCGATATAAGTACATAAATATTGGTGGAGAATATGTTTTGAAATAAATATAGTTTTGAAGTTAATATCATTGTAAGTTATTATTTAATTATCTTTTGTGACTTATATAATAACTTACCCTCGTAGAAAACTTTCATAGTTGGACATCGAATTGGAGCTCTTTATTTAAAGTAAAAAGTAAAAAATAACAAATCTAAAACTGTATTAATTTCCAGCTCTTGAAGATATGAACAAATATATGTTGGAAATTTCATCAGAACAAATGTTTTCAAGATACTTCTAAGTTGCAATTGTCATAATTTCTAAATGATTTATTTAAATGCATAACAACTTTTTTTTTTTCAATCAGATCACCTTTAAAAATATGATTAAAATATTTTTTTTGTCAAAAAAAGCTTATTTAAACTAACTGGAAGTTATAATTTATATTTTTTTTTATGTTAAAAAACTTTTATATGTGTCACTATGCTTCCAGGCTCAGATTAACCATAAGAATATATTCTTAATTTAAATGTGTTAAGCGACCAATTCTGCGGAACAATTACCTTATACAGGTTGCCACAGGCGACTTATTTAAATTCTATTCCAAAAGGTTTGTATCACTTTTTTCGAAGTATATCCCTTGCCATATACTTCTACAGCAACTGCAACAGAAATCTACACTAAAGATTTTATTTATTTATATATTTTTTGTAGTTTTGGTACGACTTGAATATAAAAATAGTCGCCTGTGGCCACTCTGCTTATAGGATTACATAAGTATGTTTCAAGTATTGAGTATATTGGTATAAAAAAAATCATTTCTTCGAAAATTCCAAATGTAAAAATCCAAAAACCTAAATGTATAGTTTATATGTTGATTTTTAATGGATACTTTATATGTTACGTCTTAAAATATATGAATAATTTTCTTTTCTATATTTCTTTCAAAAACTAAGACAAATTATTGGGTTCTATAAATATGTAAGAAAGTCGTAAAATAATTTAACAAAAAGTAGATTATATTTCCTCTTTACCCCAGTGCAGTGATTCTCAACAGCTGTACAATGGTACAACTGTCCGCCGCACCGTTAGAGGACCTCATGTATGACGCGAAAACTTTCCGTAATTTTCTATCAAGATGTTGTGAATTTACAAATGTATCATTACTTTAAAATGTAACATTTCAAATAGAGAAATTTACTTTGGAATGAGGTTTAGTGGATAAAACTACATTTCTTGCAAATTTGTTTTAGAGTGGTTAAATATTCTAAATAAGAGTATGGGGAAAATCGTGAAATGAGCTTTACTGCAGCAAATGATCTTAAAAAATAAATAAAACTCTGATATATCCTTGGTAGAAGACTTTCGGATATGCCTATTCAAAAATTTAATTTTTCAAAAAAAAAAAGATACCCCCCCTCCCTCTATTTTTTAAAACTTCAAATTATAAGAAAATATTTTACGTTTCTTTAGCTGTATTGAATTATTTTTCTGTTAATAAATAACCTAAGGGATTCAATCCGGCAATCCCGGGTTTCAGCACATAGGTGAAAAACTTGAAAAAAAAAAAAAAAAAACTTTTTTACATATAATATATATATTCTTAAACTGCAACACAAACAAAATCAAAACGTATTTTAATATGAAAAATATCAATGGTATATTGAAATAAAGTTTTAGTTTTGAAAGTTATTAAAAGCGATATTTTCGTATTAGCTGCATGCCAGGAGTTAATAGTCAAAGAAATCGCCAAAAATTGCCACTTATAGTTTTCGAACAAATTGCATTTGAAAGTGCATTTCTTTCCTTTTCAATGGTGTAAAAATTGAAGTTGTGCGATGATTAGAAATTAAAAATAATTGCAGTAAAATCGAAATTATTTGGTTAGATGTTGGCACCCTTAGTATGATGTTAGAGTTAATCACGGGCATGTTTTTGCTTTATAATGAAGATTTAAAAAGGCATAGGTTTATTAATCATCATAAGTTTAGTATGCCGCCAGAGTTTGACCATGAATTCAAGTTTGTCGTGAGATAAACAAGAAAGAAAAATCATGTGTCAAGCATAGATTATGAAACACCTTTCCAATACATTTATATATAATGCATTTATAATATAACAAAACTTCACCGTTTAATAAGGTGAAAGATAGGTGTGGAAAAACGTATAACACATTCAAAAATTCAATTTCAGCAATTACCATCTATAGCTGGAAAAATATAAAAATTCTTTTGTGAAGTCCTGTATATGATTTATAGATTTGTATATATACAGGGCCGCCACTGCCTAATGACATCAAAAATAGCTGCTTTAGTAGCCTACAATGAAAAAAATAGTAGCCAAAATAGTAGCATTTGTACAAAAATAGTAGCCAAACAGTTGCATGCTTGCTTAAGAAAAGAGGGGCAAGAATCGTTATTTGCCATAAAAACAATAGGTAAATCTACATCTTTCCCTACAGTTTATGTTACCATCCAAATTTGCAAACTTTTTGTATTTTTATTATAAAATTGCACAAAAACGAAAAAAGAAACTTTTAAAATTATTATCTGAGATATAGGATCAGAATGCAGTTTGGTTTTCCCAAACTAAATTGAATATATGCTTATCATGTAACTTGAGCATTATTGTGAGGTAACTGAAAACAATAAAATTTTTATTGCATGTTATTAGCTGCAATTTTAATTCCATTTTGTAAACAAAAATGAACTGAAGCAAGAAGTTTGCCAATAAAAAGTGGATTTATCAAAAAAGGATGTACACATATTTTCTTTAGCTATTCTTTAGAAGAAATTTATGTAAAATAAAATAGCAAAATCGGCATAAATAAAGTACGATTTTATAGACACCGATGGGCCAAATAAATCTAAATAAGTCTAATAAATCTAAATAAGTAAGAAAGGCAATATTCTAAATGTTTTTCTCAACATTTTAAATCTATTAAATTGAAAAATTGCGATAGAAAACAAAATTTTCTTATTTCTAAATAGCATTTATTACAGCTCGTTTATTAATTAAAATTTTTGATATGAAACATTTATACAAGGTTAGAAACAAATACAATTCACACAACACAGTGAACAAATATACAGTTAATCATTTGTGGTTCATACGACAGTTAAAAGGGTTAAATACCGTTAAAAACAATCAAAAATTGGACAAATATACTGTGAAGAATAAGGGTTGTGGCGTTGTGGGTGGTAGCCAAACCAAAAATCAGTAATTATAGTCACTTTAGGCTAAAATAGTAGCCATAGTTGCCTGATGCTGAAAATAGTCGCTTTTAGTAGCATTTTAGTTGCAAATGGCAGCCCTGTATATACCACATAGTATGCAAAAATTTATTTCAGTTAAGAAACGCATAACACTGTGAAAAGTTCCCCTTCAGCAATTTCCGCCAGCAAGCGGAAATTTACTGGAATTCTTTTGTGCAGCCTTGTATATGATCTATAGAATGTATACACACCACACAATATGCAAAAAAATATAGTTAAATAAAAAAAAAACATGCCACAACTGAAAACGACCTTCCTCCAATTATGCTCATAGACAGTAACTCTAACAGAATTGTTTTGTGCATTCCTGTAACTAAACGATAAATTCTATGTACACCCTACAGCAGGGCTTTACAAATTTGATAAAATCTGTTAGCCTGAAAAAAATTCCAGTAGCCAGTAAAAAATATTTACCACCCCCTCCTTCCTCGTCATTAATTTTCGAAAAGCACAAAAGTTTTATGAATTAATTGAGGAAAAATAATAACAGGCATTGTTTAGAATTATTAGTTACATAGTTTAGAAAGATAATATAAACTAAGTTTTCTAATGAAACTTATCAAATCATTTATCCTTAAAAAAAAATACTGTAATGAGTGAGTTAACAGGCATGTTCGGAAACTGCTGATTACCGAATGCTTCAAATGTCCGGATAGTTGAATGCTACAAAATCTATGTCTGCTGAGGAGCGCATCGACAAAATAGTGAAGCAGGAAAACAAGTTTTCACTTATTTTTCTGTCGAAGTCTCAAATAATTCTGATTTGATTATTTTAAAATTTACATTTGATGAACTTATTTTCGCCAAATTGAAAACAAAAGTAAGAAATATTTTTTTGTGTGAATATAGTTTCAAAGTTTATTTTTTAATATTGGTAAGGGGGGAGGGGGGTGGCATTTGTGCTCATTTCAAGAAAGCTTAGGTCAATTTTTGTACAAAAAAGAAACAACAACAAATGCTGTTGTTTCTTTTAATTAAAAACCCATTAGATTAAATACCTTGGTCGCCAGATAAAAATATTTGGTCACCAGTGGCGACCTGGCGACCGTATTTGTCAAGCCCTGCTAGAGTAAACCCCTTGTAGTGCACCTCAGTGATGTGTATCAGTTTCAATGTGTTTGAAACAGTCTAACATCATTAAAGTATACTTCAAACAATTTCCCCATAGACCATAATGTAACAGCATTCTTTTAAGTTCTCCTGTAAACGAACAATACATGCTACACTTTTCATTTTCTATACCGAACATGTCACGGTAAACGCAATAATATATATCAATTACATGTAAATTTTTGCCGGACAAACCTAATTCATGAACACTTTCCAACTATGTTGGAAAGTGTTAAAAAGCTTGGAAAACATTGCTCCAGTGTAATAACCATTACAAGTAAGTTTAGGAAAAATTCACATCTCTCTTTACATATCAATACTAAGAAAGAGAATTAGGTAAGTAGTACACTCCAATTTTTTTCATATTTTAGTAGTCTGAAGATCCCCCTGAACTTTTTTAATCCTAAAAATACAATTCTAAGTCTTTTGATGAGAAAAATTCTATAACTTTTGCCCAGTAAATATACATTTCTTCGAATATAACGTGCAGCTCTAATTCAGGGTGTAGCTTATGTAAGAAATACAAAGAAGTTTATATTTCTGACATCTTCCCTTCTTCTTCAGCTCTTGTCGGGATTTTGAAAGTGCTGTATGTATGACTGACAGATGAGCATAGTCGAAAATGCCTGGACATAAGGACACGCATTTTATGAAGATTTTTTTAAAGAGATAAATATAGCAGTATAAACAACAATTATAATAAGTGATTCATTATAAATAATGAATCAATTAAACTACTACATAGAAAAAAAAATGTTATTTTAGCGAAAAGTACATCATGAATATCTATAGTTTGTTCAAAAGTTACAAAAAAGTTTTTATAGAGTTATGCAAATTTCCTTTAGCAAGAAAATGTTCTTTCTTCTTGTACAAATAAATATATTTAAGTTTCAAAACAATTATATAAAAAGAAATAATAATAAATGCCTATTTCCTTTCTCTTTTTTAGATTCAATACAACTTTAGAATTTTTCTCACTGTATTTTAGCCACACATGTCTTGTTTTAAGATTTATTATTACAAGTAATGTACAGTGATTATTAATAATAACAAAGCGAGTTAGGTAAGTTGCACACTTCAAATTTTTTTTTGCACTTTGGTGGTTTGAAAGTTCTAATAAAGAATAAAAAATCACGTATGAAATTTGGGTTGGATGCGTAAACAAAAAAGCTATAGCCAATTCAATTTTTGAGTATTTTGGGTCTTTTATACGTACGTCTACTCCTTTTTTCAATGAAATCACATTCTCGCTTTTGTTATAATGTCTCACATAACTCTACACTGCCGTTCCTTCATTAAACCTGTTGCTAATTAATGGTACCTCTAAAATATTTGATACTCACAGGATGCCCACTCTTATCGCTGCCCAATAGCTAATTACTAAAACAAGAACTTAAGAGATATAGTTCCAATTGCAAATATGTTGCAAATGTTGTATTTCGTTTAAGCCATTTACGTCAAAATAATTATTTTTGTAAAAGTGACGAAATTTACATTTTCAAACGGTCACTAGGTCTTTCCAATCAGTTATATTTAGAAAAACTGTATCCGGGCTCTAACATGTAAAACAATAAAAGTTACATTTTTGTACGACCAAACTTAAAGAGTTTTGATACAGGATAGCATGGAGTTTGGAGATAATTTTCTTAAGGATCGTATTTTTTTTTTTGTAACTTTTTAAAAACAACTATATTTTGACGTAAATGGCTTTTAATGGTTTAATATGATCAAGAAACGACATCTAAAACACGTTTTCAACTGGAACTATTCCTCTAAAGGTTTAGGTATTTGGGATTGTAGAGTGGTAAGAGTGGACATCCTGTAATAGTGTAAAAGGGTTCAGATATGTCATTAACTAACAAAAGGTAACTTCAAATACAAGTACCCCAGCTCTAAACAAAAATGTGTAATCTATAAAATTCCTTGTAAACAATCTGACGCAGTTTATATTGGTGAGACTTGCCGTACCCTAAGGTACGTCTTAAGGAACACCGGAGGCCTCCGTGGCCCGAGTGGTTAGGACACCATTCCGCTAATCGCTTGAGAGCGTAGGAGTCAGGTCGGCGGGTTCGACTCCCGTCAGCTCCATTGCACACACTTTCTGGAGCTCTCGGTTGTAATTCTCTCTCTGATGTTGTAAATTTCCTTGTAGCAATCTTGTCCTTGTATATTGACAATGACTTATAAGCGGGCACTTGATGTCAAGCACACAAGTCAGATGCACTTTTTAACCGACTTAAAAAAAGGAGGAGGTTATCAATTCGACCCGTATGTATGTATTATGTTGTTCACGCATAACTGTCGTAAATGTGCCCAACGACTAGTTTTCTATTTCAGTGTTAGAAATATTTTATAAAACTCACATTGACTAATCAGTTTTAAAAGTTGTGTAGATCAGTGTAGTAATTGATGAGCTTACCAGCGTAAGGGCATCCAGCGTAGCTCCGTACTGCGAGACCAGCTTTTGCACGATCTCGGTGTACCCGTTACGAGCTGCTAGATGGAGAGGCGTCATGCCTTTCTTTGAACGCGCATTAGCAAAGGCTTTATGCTTCAACAAGATATCCACAACTTCTCCGTGACCGAATTCGGCTGCTAAATGTAGAGCTGCTTTGCCACCCTGAAATTGGTTTGGAATTCAGTAAAAATGCATTCATGACAAAGGACTTTTGAATTGTTATGAAGAGTTAAAAACAAAAGATAAACAGAAGTCCGTACTTCGTCAAAGACATCCACTCTGGCAGAATTTTGCAGTAACAACTTCACCACTTGAGGATGTCCAGTTTGGCACGCGTATAGCAGAGGAGTCCAGCCGTTCTGTCAGAGAGCATAAAAAAGAGAAAAGTTTGTGAATTAAACACACACACATACATACTAGAGATGAGACGAACTCAGCCCAACGCGGGCTCGGTGTTGATTTTTATGCCAGTCTTTGAAAAATTTTCTTATTCACAAATTGAAAAAAGGAAAAAAAAACTTGCTATTTGAAGAACAAGAATTTAGTTTAAGTTTATTAATGTGTTTTAAAGTTCCTTGATCGACAGTGGACTTTCACAATCTCGAAATTTGTCGAAAATATATAATTTTTTTATTTGGTGAATTATAAAACCAAACGTTCAAATTCATCTGATGCAACAAGAATTTTTCAATTTTGACGCCTCTTCGCGGAGATATAAGCTTTTATATTTGTGGACAAACTATATATTTAAATGGTTGTTTATACCATAAGAAAATAAATAATATATATATATATATATATATATATATATATATATATGGTGAATATATTGCACTCTTTATTTATATTTTCTACTTTTTAGTGTTTAAAATATTTCGGTGTTGGAGTTTGACAGTTTGTTGGCCTATTTTTTCGAGCGTGGTTTGACTCTCATTAAATCCATTATTGTTGTAACTCGCATACAACTGTTAGCATAAAGAATATTTGGAGATTTATCACCTGTGGCCAGCTAACGGAAAAATGTCTTAAAATTAATTTATAAATAAGTTCTAAAATATTAAAATGTATTATCATCGGGAACATACCTATGAACATAACTTTTATAATTCGGGGATATCAAGAAGTGAGCGAAAAATCGATTACAAAATTCCATTTTATATAGAAAAAACGAGTTAAATTAAAGAGTGTAAAAATAAGTAATAAAAACCATCATCCCTTAAAAGGAAATGTTGATGATTCTTAATTTTCTTCTAGTCTTATCATTTTCTTTTAGTTCCATGCATATCTAGAACACTTTAGGTGTTTTATACCTTTTTTAATATTTTTTCTTTCATGCAAGGTACATAACATATATCATATATTATAATATGTGATTGTGTATATATTTGCAATTTTTACCTAAAAAACGGCTTTAACGATTTTTACTAATTTTTTTACCTACCGTTAAGGTACGAAGACCATTGGGCTTGGTCACATGTTCGAGAAAATTCGATTTGTGGGTCATTTTTGGGTCACTATAGCTCAATGCATTTCATTGGGAATGAAGATTGAAACAGTTATTGAACAATTAGCGGTAAACAAAGTTGCAAATTTGGCGATATTTGGCAAAATTTTAGCGTCGGTGGCAAGATTTGGCGGAAAAATCGATTTTTTATACCAATGCCAAAACACATGCTTGGCGCCAAATGAAAGAATGTCGGCAAGTTTGCGACTTTGCGCCAAATTTTGGCGACATTTGGCGAAAAAATTGGTTTTTAGAACCTGAAGGATTTTTCTAGAAATTCCCAATGGGATTTGCCGAGGGGATTAATTGAGCGTAGCTTGGTCTTTCCATCTGGTAATATTATTAACAATTAAATTAAACTGTTCTTTCAAAAAACACACAAATTTGATATATACCTGAGCTATTCTGTTGCAGGCACCTTGTAGCATAGTGGGGTCAATTTGGTTTAAAATTTCGTGCAGAATGTCCGCATTACCTTCTTTGCTGCAGTAATGTATGCAGGTCATTTTATGCTAAAAAATTAAAAAAAGGTTAAAATAAATAATTGAAATATAATAAATATTCATATTTTAACAAAACAAATCAAAAGAATCATATTATTTAGGGGCCAGTTACAAAATCTTCTCAGAATTCAACTAAAGTAGGCTCCAATAGAAATTCAAAATGTTAAATAAGGAATTCGTTGTCCTGCAAATTCTTACATTTTTGACAAGTTCATAAAAAATCGAAAACACACACACACACATATCAGTATGAATGAAAGCGGTTTGCGACAAAATTATCTTCTTGAAATTGGGATTCAGTTTGATATATTATACAGGGTGGTTATAATATAAGTATATCTGTTTGGAGCTGTCTGTAGCTCGAAGGAATAACCCGAATGAAACCAAACTCGGTATACTTACTATTCGAGAAGGGGGAGGAAGAATGAAACAATAAAAAATTGCAATAATCACCGACAGATGACACTACTGAGTGTGAAATGTAATGTTTAATACAAGAACAAAGAATTAAGGCATCAAACCGGATGGCACACCTAATTTATTGGAAAATGTCACAGTGAATGTAGTTACGCTTTCGCATGGCGGTGCCGATAATGTTCAGGTTCCACATCGCCATTGTGCTGGAGGACACAATCCAGGCGGTGCACGACGTGTTCATCTGAGGAATGTAACGCATCAGGAGTGATGTTTAGCACATGTTGTGATATGCGGTAAAGTCATTAAGGTTTGCGACACCTCCACGGTACACAATATTACACATTACTTTTCACACTCAAAAGCGCCACCTGTCGGTAATTATTGCAATTCATTTTTTATTGCTCGATTCTTCTTCCCCCTTCTCGAATAGTAAGTACACTGATTTTAGTTTCATTCCGGTTATTCCTTCAAGCTACAGACAGCTCCAAATACAGATACTTATATTATAACCACCCGGTATAAAAAAAAAATAGTTGAAACCTCAAGTACACGTATTGTACAAGATTATATAATTACTACAATAAAACAGATTATATAACTAATCAGAGTAGTTTTATGCCTTCAAGTAAGTAAATTCCAATTTAGATTGAAGAGTTTTCTCATTTTTGGCTTAAATGCATTTAGTCATAAATTTTTGAAAAATTGATTTTTTGTAAGTTATAGTTTTAGAGGCTTTATCAACCGGAGAAAGGTGGCTTTATAATTTAGAACAGAATATTCTATGTAAGTAAAAGTATGGTACAAATATCGTACTGCAGCTATAACGCAAAACTTTAAACTCGTTTTTCCCAAAAATTCATTTTTCAAATCGGTGACCACAATTACTCAAAAATTGTTGAATTAATTTGCTTCCAATTTTGTCACCTTTTTTGTTATATAATTATGCACAAATTGAGCGAAGGATTTTTTTTCTATCATGATCTTTCTATCATATGGCTTTATAATTTGGTACAGAATATTCTATGTAAGTATGGTACAAATATCGTACTGCAACTATAACACAAAACTCTAAACTCATTTTCCCCAAAAGTACATTTTTCAAATCGGTGACCACGATTGCTCAAAAATTGTTAAATTAATTCGCTTCCAATTTTGTCACCTTTTTCGTTATATAATTATGTACAAATTGAGCGAAGGATTTTTTTTTTCTATCATGATCTTTCGATCATGTGGGTTTTATGATTTGGAACAAAATATTCTATGTAAGTAAAAGTATGGTACAAATATCGTATTGCAACTATAATACAAAACTTTAAATTCGTTTTTCCCAAAAATACATTTTTCAAATTGGTGACCACGATTACTCAAAAATTGTTGAATTATTTCGCTTCCAATTTTGTCACGTTTTTCGTTATATAATTATGTACAAATTGAGCGAAGGATTATTTTCTATCATCCAAAAAACTGTCTTTTTTCTTTCGACTTTCTCCTTCAACACCCACCATTATGAAAAAAAAAAAACAATCAGATTTTCATAACTTCCTTTGTCAAGTTTATGGAATAAACCATATTTAATTAAAAACCTTTATTTTTTAATTTACAAGAAGCCTATTTTAAGCTATTTAAGATATACAATGGTCACCGCAAGGTACAAAAAAAATAATTAATTAATAAATAAAAAAAACCAGACGACTCCGAAGTAGAACGATTCCTTATATTTGGTGGGCACGAGAGAAAATTTCGGTATTCTTTTCGACATCTCAGAATAGGATATTATTATAGTACAAATCAGCGATTCCCAAACTTTATGGTTACGTGACCCACTTTAAAGTATTCCAATTGTTTCGCGATCCACTTAATATGCAAGCGCATAGGGCCTTTTGCATAATATATCTCAAGGAAAAGACGAACTTTGGCAAAAAGCATTCACACGAGAACAATAAAAGGTAATACCAATATGTGACAGTGGAGTTATAGATATAAATATATATATATAAAATCTGGAGTGACACCACTCAATTTTTTAAACACTGATGTATATGTATCCAGAAAGTAGACTAGTCGGATGTGCCAATCCCAAAACTTTCTTCTATCTCACACAGGTTTCGCATACACTAAAAAGAATCAGCAGCAATTTATATCAAGGTCTAACTGAATCTAAAGTTTTATTAAATTCCGTGCATTAGTTCTTGAGATATGACTATTGCTAAAATCGTGTAAATCCTGCAAAATGCAGCACAGCAGCGTGACCTGTTGGGAGATTTAGACCAAAACATAATCAACAACAACTTATGTCAAGATCTAACACAATCTGAAGTATGATGAAAATCTATGCATTAGTTCTTGAGATATAGTTATCGTGATAATAATGAAAACAGTAGCATAGCAGCGCCACATTTCGGGCTATTTACACCAAAACGTAAGGAGCATCTATTTATGTCAAGGACTAACAGAATCTGAAGATTGGTGAAATTCCGAGCGTTAGTTCTTGAGATATAGCTATCGTAAAAATAATGAAAAATGTGGTATAGCAGTGCCACCTGTTGGGATATCTACACCAAAACGTAATCAGCAGCAATTTATATCAAGGTCTAACCGAATCGGAAGTTTAATGAAAATAAGTGCATTAGTTCTTGAGATAGAGCTATTGCGGAAATCGCGAAAAATGCAGCATAGCAGCGCCTCCTGTTGGGCGATTTTCACCAAAAACTAATCAGCACCCATTTATATCAGGGACTAACTCGATATAAAGTTTTATTAAATTTCGTGCGTTAGTTCTTGAGATAGAGCGCCCACAAAATTTTTGTCACATACAGACAGACAGAGTCACAGAGTCACAGACTCACAGACAGACATTTTCTAAAAACTGTCAAATCGTGTTTAGGACCTTCTAAAACGTATAACTCCGGCGAAAACCGGAAGTCGAAAATTTTCATGAATCCAATACTTTTTTCTTGTAAAGATAGAAGAAAGTAAAAAAGAAAGTAGAAAAAGAAAAAAGGGCGGAAGAATTTTTATAAATTTCTTACACAATGGAATCGGCTGGATTCGAACGTTGGACTTCCTTTTTACCTTTGCTACTGCTTGATTGCATTACCACAATATTTATTGCTGATATTTTGTCACATTTCTTTGGTGATTTTCTCTGTAGATTCGTTCTCAAAATGATTTAGAAATGGATTAAATACCTACTCCGTCGGTCGATTTGCACGAAAATCTATACAGTTCTTGCAACAGCAATCTGTAACATATTCGTCAAATGGGAGCTCAATCGGAAATGCCGTTTGGGAGTTACCGTGTTCACTCACTCCACACACACACACAAATCATGATTACTATATTTTCTATACATCATGTGTTCGAAAAGTAAAAATTTATTAATGAATGTATTAAGAGAGATACAGTTTAAAAGGTCAATGGGATTTATGGTAGTGTTTTGCACCAACGACAGTCTGTGTTGATTTTGAATCTTTTTAATTTCAGCCGCAAGACGTTTTCTGCACAAAGTTTAATAAAACAGTGTCTTTTCACAAAGCTATTCATCTACTCTTTTCACGATATATTTTGCTTTAAAGATGTAGTATATTTTTTTCTATTATTGTAGCAGATAATAATTAATCATCAAATTTTAAAGACTTGATCGATCGTTGTATGGGTCGCGATCCATAGTTTGTAAGCCGCTGTTTAAACCTTTAACAGTTTCGTTTTTTTGAGACAATAAACGAAATATAGGGACGAAACACCACTTTTTCAGTACTAAAATATTCCCATTATATAGTCGAAAAATGTCCGTCAATTAATAAAGCGAAAATTACAGTTAAAAATTAGTGGTATCCAAAAGCTGTTAGTATTGAAGCATGCAAACGCAAACTCTTCCGGACAAAACTGTTAAGGGGTTAAAGAATGAACTACACTAAATGGATATTTTTTTATTTAATAGATTTGTCCTTGCATATTTCATTAATTGTCAAAGTTAACTATTACTTTCGCGAGCTAAAACTAACTGTTTTACAACAGCAAAACAACTAATAATTTTGTTTAGGTTTAAGTTGATAATGACATATATGCTATTAATGCTATAATGCTAGCTTGAGTTTTATTGCTCTATGCACGTAAGATGGTAATAAAGAAAAGATAAAAATGCCAGATTTCTGAGTCTCCAATGTGTGTGTGTAGGAATGTGGGACATTATACAGTTCCTAGGGTGAATTTGTACTTTTTGATCATTAGTAAACAAACAACCCCAAATCTTCTGGGGCAACATTTCGATACTCCAGGAGGAATGAACCCCTCGCGCCACCTTTTTAATTCACCACTGCATGAAACACATGTTTTATTATCGAGTCATGTTCCACATGCCTGAAGCGCAACCTTCATGGACCCATAAAAAACATAATTTTGCTAGACAGATCAGATTGATCAAAAGATACACAAATATTGAATAAAGAATCTAAAATAAATAAACAAGCTGTACATAGAAAGAGCATAATTTTTGTCAGTATTTCGGCAATGATTTTAAAATAGCCCGCAAAAATTTGTGAAAGACTTACCATTCAATACTTGTTTTTAAATATAGCTCTGAAAAAAAAATAACATACACATTGAACTTTTTATTTTCATTAAATACTTATGTAAAGTTGTTTTTGCCTTTTGTTTTACTACATAAAAAACAAAAGCACAACACATAAAAGTCTTGAAAATATTATCTTAAAGATATGTTAGTACTCAGCTCATAATAAAATTGTTAAAACTTTAAGTCACAACTTAGCTCTATAATATATATGGTGGTAATATCTAGCAGTGTTGAATTCAGACACTTTTTGCCGGGAGGGATTTCTGTAGCTCCGTGGGGGGGGGGGGGGGGGAATTCCACTTTTTGCCCATTGAAAGCACAAAATCTCAAATTTTTCCTGGGGGACATTTCTGTGCTCCGGGGGGGGGGGAATGTCCCCCCCGGGCCACCCCCTGAATTCAACACTGAAATATAGTCTTTTGTTCTAGTGCGTGTCAATACTACGATACATATTGCGCCACCAATAAAGATAAACTTGGGGGCAAGATTGATGAGCTAGGGAACACATTTTTTCTCGCAAATGAAAACTACAAATAAAATGTCTCCATGGATGTGAGAAGTTCTCATCAGCATTTTTTTTCAATATGTGGTTACATAAAGTCCCCTGTGTACTGCAATACATTGTTTGGGAGGAGAGGGCACCCGGTATTATAATATATTTCGAGATTATTAAAAAAACACGTTTGTGGCAGATACTTATAAAGTAGACTCTGTAATTAACCCCTTAACTGTTGGGCTTTTTCGACACCATAAACTAAAAATAGGAACGATACACTACTTTTTACGTACTGAAATATTTGTTTTATATAATCGAAAAATGTCTGCCAAATAATAAATTAAAAATTACAGTAAAAAATTAGTGGTGTCAAAAAGTTTTTAGCAACAAAACAAGCAAACTCTTCTTGCCCGAACCGTTCGGGTATATATTATTATTATTACGGGCCTGGGCAACGCCGGGTGGGTCAGCTAGTAATAATAATATTTTTAGTGTATTGTTTTAATTTTTTATTTAAAGCAAACAAACTTGTTTATTGTGAAATTGTAATTTTTAACACGGGATAATCATCAATCATTCCACATAGGTCCTTTTCCAACAAAATACCCAAATTTCCTAAATTTGTAACATAGGCCATTGTTACAGAAATCCATTCTAAATGCTGTAACATTGAATGTTGTAATATCGTAATGTAATATCGAATGTTGTAACATTGATTATGGCGCAATATTACCTCCTTGTTTGGAACGTTCACTTCGCCACCATACTGCAAAAGCAGCTTGACCAGATCTTTATCTTCAGTGGGATGATGGGCTTGGCTTTTGGAAACAAGGCTAGCATAGTGGAGGACGGATTCACCAAGCTGAAAAAATAAAAAGACGACCAGATTGAATTTAAAGAACATTTCACACTTATGGATAAAAAAAAAATATTATAAAAGAAACAATGGTTTTTAACGAATAAAACTTCCAGATGAAAGCTGGTCAAATAAGATGGGAAAATATTTAAAAATAAAGTTGCTAAATAAGAGTTTTTTCAACAATTTTACTATGTCACGAAATATAAAAATGTCGAAAGTATCAAATGCAAATAGTGAAAGTAATGCAAAAACATCATAGTTTTAGTTAGAATTTAAGCAACATTTATTCAAATGTAATCTATCTATCTATCTAATATTTCAATAAATTGTCACGTAATCCCATCTTTATTTAGACCAGGGATTCCAACCCATGTTACACAACCTAGATGAAAATAATTTTTAATTGAAGACTCTAATAGAATTTTTCTTTACATTTAATATAATACCATACGAATAATATATACGAATAAATATATAATAATACCATACAATATAGAATTACACTAAATGCTACTCCATTTGGTTGAGTTTTTTGCATTTTTTCGGTAAGAAATCGTATATTTTTATATTACACGCGCCAAAGAAAACGTGCATTCCCATTTATAAAGCTGAGGTGTATTCTTATTAAGAATATTCTTACTAAGAATATTCTATGCATGCAGTACATTAAATTAAATATTCTTATCAATAATATTCAAATAATAAAAAAAAAATTCCCACATGAAATTTTACTTTATTACGCTAAATATCACCACAAAGAAAATTGTATAGTTTTATTATACCACATCAAAAAATATGCATCGCTCACCCGTGATAAGAAAAGCGATGCAACTCAGGAAAACGGCTTCACAAGAGGCAAAATAAGATTTGCATTTTTTTTGTTACTGTAACATAAAACTATATTGCATTTAGCTCTGCATGCAGTTGTAAAAATGTAACATAAAAAGGCAACACCTTTAAGAATCAAGATGTAAAATAAATAGGGAGGATTGAATAAATTTATCCCCACACACAATTTGCCCCTTTCTGAAGTGGCAAAATGAGATACAGTAATAAAGCGGTTTTCCGGATAAAGTACACCTATGACACTTTTTCTATAGCAAGACGCACCTAAGTCGGATCTTTTAATGCAATTATATGCAAAATGAAATTTTTGGAACCAATAAACCATCGAAGATTGTTAAATTTCCTACACAGATCACGATGAATATGTTTATATTCCATCGGAGAAGTAAGATCGACTGAAAGATGCATAGAGAAACTAAGCAAGTTGGGAATTTGGCAAACAAATTCCGAGGCAGTGGGATTGGTCGAGATCTTTCAAGCAAACACTGAGGTAAAAGAAGAAAAGAAAAAGGGCTCAGAGCCATACATATTATTTCTTTATATAAATTACCTACAATTAAAAAAGGGTATATCTTAAAAATTTACAAATCATTAATGGAAACAACATGAAAACTAGATAAAAAGATGATAAGGTGAACTACATTCGTTGCCAAACACTTGGGCAGGATGGCATCATAAAAAGTAAAGCGAGTTAAAAAAAAAAAAAGAATGCCAGAGGGGGAAGAGCAAAAAAGTAAATTTTGAATTTAGCATGCCGTCAACTACGTGTTTAAGGTGGTTTTTTCCTCCGCCTTTGGAAGGAGGAGCAAAACCATCATCTCTACTAAGGATGACAAGCGGTCTTTTTTGCCAAGAGCACTATTTATATTGTACTGTCTAATAAACCGCAACGCATCGATGGGTATAAGAAAATTCGATTTCTACGAAAGTTTTGTGCAATTTTTTTAATTACTTGCGAAATGGGTCTAATATGGAGATCAGTATAAAACATTTTTGGAGTTGTGTGACTTTTCGTGCGGTTGAGCGATATGTACTTTTTCCTCTTTGTAAAAAGTTTGATTTTTCACGACACATTTGTTTGCCGTGCTGAAAACCCCTCCCTTGTGCCATCAGTTTAAAGTCCCTGGGATAAAGTGTTGTTATACTCACCTCGTTTTGTGCATTCACAAGGGTAGCTCCAGTATCTTCTGGATGGATTCTTCGCCAGTGATCGAGCAAGCTCCGGGCGACAGCGTAATGACAGTTACGAGCAGCAACGTGCAGTGGTGTTTCTCCGCTCTGCGTCGAATGGAAAAAATATATAAATTAATTCATTATGATACAGTATACATTTCTAAAGAAAAAAATCATCTCAAAAATGAGAACTTGAACCTACTTTTTTTAAAAGTACATACGAGTGCATGACATGCTCAAATATAAGCAATCACATGGACTAGAAAATAACCTCTTCAATAAATCTATAATAATAAAGACAGATGTTTGTGTGTAAGTTTATGTGTTTGTCTACAGGTTTCTCAAAAGACCGCTGCACGCAGAGCTACACGATATGTCAAGAAGGTACGTACATGTCGCACCTCAAAGGATGGGTCTCTGAATATGGCGTCACACAGGTTGTCCCAGTGGGTATGACGCTATATTCTGAGACACCGCCCCCTCAATGTTGGATATTAAAGTGCTCGTCTCGATGATATCTATCAGAAATCGCACGCTGCGTAACCACTGGGACACCCTGTATATACTTGACTGCTGCTCTAACGATCACTTTGGCAACGTCGTTTCACGGTTTTTGTATCAAAATACTCGCTATATCAAGCGAGTGTTAACAATCACTTTAAATTTTTTTGTTTTTTATTTTAAATTTTTCTATATGGGGAATTACATGATTTTCCCAAACATTTGCTTTCTTTAATTATAAACACTTACAAAAAAAAAAAAGTTATAACAAGAACGCTTTTGTTAAGTAATGTAGATTTATATCAGTTGCATGCAATTTAAAGTTTGAACAATACTATTTAAAGCTTTTCATTAAAGTAATAGAAGCGCATTTTAAAATTATTATTACACTTTTTATTTTTTATTTATATTTTACTTTTTAGTATTTAGAATATTTCGTTGTTGCAATTCCACAGCCAGTTGGCATATGTTAGCAAGCGTCGTTTGGCACATAACTAACTCCATTGTCATAACTCGTATGCAGTTGTGACTGTATTGTTTATTTGAAAGAATATTGGTTGATTTATCATCTGTGTCCGGCTGACGCAAAAATGCCTTAAAATCAACTTAATAAGTTCTAAAAATATTAAAATGCTGTAATGTCATCGGAAACCCACCTGTGTACATAATTTTTATAATTCTAGCCTATGAGGAAGTGAGTGAAAAATCGATTACAAAATTCCATCTTTACATACATGAACCGAGTTAAGTTATGTGAAATAGATTAAAAGAAAGTAAACTGGTATCTTAAATACGAGTTTTATTTTTCAACCTCCGATGATACACTGTTAAAATTTTGCAGCAAACTGTCCAGTCATTCGACCGCTTTTATAGAAAACGGTTACATAATCGTAATTTAACTGTAGTTTGAACATAATATGGGCAATAATGTGGTCAGAATATAGTCAAATTACGGTTATGCAACCGTTTTCTGTAAAAACGGTCAAATGACTGGACAGTTTACTGCAAAATTTTAACAGTGCAAAAAAGAAGACAAAAGGAGAGAACAAAATGAATGTATTACCAAAAGTTTTGTACAAACATGATTACTTTTCGACGTAATCGCCGTGAAGGTTGAGGCATTTGTCATATTCGTGGACGAGCTTTCCGATCCCCTCTTCGAAAAACGATGCCGCCAGTAACGCGAGATGAGCTTGAACGGTGGCTTGAAGCTCGGAGACCGCTGACCAGGCCCCTACCTACCGGGATTCGACCCAGTTTGACGGGTTTGAGTGCCTGGAGAGTGGGGCGAAATTCACCTGATCGCCTCATGGGGCGATCCACAATGACAACTACCCAGGTCGGCTGACCAATAAAGTCCGGATTTTACTGGGTTGATCACTCCTATGTTTTAGTATTCTGAGATCTGTTGCCGCACGCCACATACTCGTCATGATATTTGGAATGGGGCTGGACAATTTAGTGCCGAAACTTTGGTACTCAGCTTAGCTTGAAAAAGAGGGGAGAATTTTGAGGGAAGACAATTAAAACCACTGAAATAATTTTTTTTTGCCAATAGCTAAGGAAAATTTTGGGGCCGAATAGCAAGGCAGACGAAAACGCTGCGAGGGCTGACGGGACTGCGCCTTTCTACCGTAACCCACCTGATAAAAACTGGCTCCGTGGGATGTCCCATTGGAGCGGGTCCGGTAGCTTGTGCGGACAATGTCCATTTGCATCTAATAAAGAGGCGAACAGTCAAAAATAAAATGAATAAAAAAACTGCTGCTAAAAAAAACCCATTGCGCTACCAGTTGGGGCCGGCCATTGGCCCGTCCCAACCGGCAGCACGAGGAATTGCAAGGGGAACCTGGAAGAGAAGAATGTTAGTAACATTTTAAACTGAACTTATTCTGAATTATACTTTAACTACATTATTGAAATTAATTTACTTTTATTGTGCTAATTGACTTGGCTACCCGTCCATTGGGCCCATGAAAGGTTGTTAAATAATTAACAATTTGCAATTTAAAATAAGTACTATTGTCGTTAACTGACTAAACTATAGGCCCAATGGGTTGTTGTTGGTTTGGCCCAAGGGCCCGGTTTTGCAGCTTTTTATTTCTATATAGTTGACATGATCAATATAACTGTGAAACTAGTCTCCTAATTTCGAACCAATTCCAGATGAGAGACCTGCATCTGGATTGGCACCCCCAGAGGTAACGCTTATATAGAACTTGGAGGACATTAGAGCCACGAACAGATTTAACGTGCACCAGCTCCCATTAACGTACACGGTCTACTTTTCATACTTATCCTTTATACTTATCACCTCTTTCCTTCCAGTTCTTCATCTTCTTCTTTCTCATCTGTCTTCTTCCCCTTCCTTTTTTTATTTTATTTTTATTTTTTAACACAAGGACGGACAAACAGTGCCGGGGGCTATTACTGTGTCATGGTGCACAACTTGCTGGACCGTTGATGACATGCGTCGTGCTGGTAATACTGTGATTACGGGGCTCTTGTTTCGAGCCGTGGTGCCAGCTGATATTGTGCGACTACCGCACGCTGCTACTAGGACAAAACACATAGAGATTTTATAATTTTTTTGGTGGCTTTGGATTGCTCCTGGGCCTTTTTTTTAACATATAACACATAAACACATAAATAAACACTTTTTTTTCCTTTTACACTAGGACGGACAGACAGTGCCGGGGGCTATTGTAAACTTCTTACTGTGTCATAATGCGCAACTTGCTGATCCGTTGGTGACGTACGTCGTGCTGGTAATTCTGTGATTACGGGGCTCCTTTTTCGGGCCTTGGAAGCAGCTGATGTTGTGCGACTACCGCACACTGCCATTGGACAATACCCATGGACAATTTTTTAATTTTTTTGGTGGCTTTAGATTGCTCCTAGGCCTTTTTTTTAACATATAACACATAAACACATAAACACATATACATATTCATTTTATTGTTGTGTTACCTTCCGTCTTCGACTGCTGCTGGGGTGCTAAATATTATTGTGTGTTGTTTTGTATTAGTGTCGTGATGCTGTCGCAGTTTTCTTGGAGCTACCTGATTACTGTCTTTGCCTTGTTTTGTACGTGTTTATTTTTGGCTAATTTGTTTTTCGTGGCTTGAAGCTCACCATTCGTCTGGAAGCTTTTGCCTCCTAAACAGTTTTTTCAATCAGCGAAAAGATGGAAATCACTCAGTGCTAAGTCGGGACTATACAGCGGGTGATCAAACACTTCTCATTTAAAATGCTTCAGCAGCTGTTTGGTGTGAGGGCGGGCGTTGTCATGTTTGATGACAACTCCAGAAGTCAACATTCTTCTTCTTTCGTGTTGAATGGCTTCTGCTTGAAGAAAGCGGATAACACTACGTAACTCGCACTTGGCGGGAGCATCAATCGTACCAGCCAAGTTTACTTGCCTACAGCGCAACTCAAATTGACGAGTTGGCGTCGGTAGTAGCAGAGGTTATAGGTAGAGAGATGGGCAGTCGCCCACCTCGCAACCTTACCTGTTATCACTTGTCTGGCTGTTTAGCGACTCGATCGGAGGTCGAAAAAATAACGACACTCGTACTTAAAAAAGACTAATAAACTGCATTCTCTAAATTAATTTTTTGGCATTCATTTAATAAAAACAAAATAAATTTTTAAAACTTTATATATATATATATATATATATGAGGACTTGGGTATATCTAAAAATAAAATAAAATCTCTTACCATTGATTTCTGAGTGACATCTGCTTTATCTTGAAGCAAGAGTGCTACTGTGTTAAGGTGACCGTGCCGTGCAGCGTAGTGAAGAGGAGTTTCACCATCCTGTATGAATGATAAGGGAATTATTAAACAAGAATAAAAACACAAGCATCAGGCATAGATTATGAAGTGCTTTCTAACGCTATCAGAATATTGTTAAGAAATTTCATTTTCTCATACAGTGAAATAAGGTAGCTAAATAAACAAATTAGAAAACACATAACTCATGAAAAATCCATTTTCAGCAAGTGCTGCCAAGAGCCGGTGATGTGTATGCAAACTCTGTAGATCTATAACATTTTTACGTACTATGTAACACACTAAAAATGATTAACCCTTTCAGGAGCAAGTATTTGTGTTTCTGTAATTTTGAATTCTCATCAAGAATTTAAAAAAAAATATTTGAAAATAAACAAATGCAATTTTAGAGCTTTTTTTACCACTAAAGTTATAAACCAAAATTTCGTTCAAAAATTCTAGAACAAATCTTGATTAAAATTAAGTGGTTTAAAGAGTATCCCACTACACTTCAAGGGGTTAAGTTTAAAAATGCAGCTGAAAACGTGCTTCCAGCAATTATTTCCAAATTAGCAACAAATGAAAATGCCAAATCTATTAAAGTTTAGCAGTGATTGAATGTACAATTCGGAAATGAGACCCTATCGTGCACTGCAAAACAAAATTGTTGATTTTACAGTATAATACTGGCATCCTCGCTGTCAGTATTATACCGTAAAATTAACAGTAATAAACAGTAAAATAAGCAGTAATACGCTGCCGCGCATTTTACTGTTAATTTTACGGTATAGTACTGGCAGCTGGGGTGCTTGTATTATACTGTAAAATCAACAGTTTTTTTTTTTTGCAGTGTGTGTGTTTAATGAGGTGTCAAGTATGTAGAGAAACTTCAGGTAATATGGAATACTAAGGTTTCTCTTTGGTAACGTTCTGCCACCAAACGGTAATATCATAAACAACTCAAGAACGTTCCCAGAGTGTCTCTCAGAGCGTGTCGTTCGACAGTTGGCGTCAGGGGGTGTTGTTTGAATAAACATTTGTTTTTTGTGTTTGGAAAATTTCAAAAGGTAAGTTTTCAATAAGTTTTATTCGTTACTAGAAATAAGATTTTTATTTTGGAATTAATCATGATGTATACCTAAATAGTAACAGTTTATCATGTAAGGCTATTTTTTAGTTCATGATTCATGGCAATAAACAGAGGTATTTTTTTTCCAAGCAAGCGAAATCGGGTTATATGGAATACCTGTATTCAATACCCTTAACTATACTGACGCACAGACTTAGCCGTATATTGTGATTAGTGCACGAAAACTAAACTATATTAACTAACTACCTATATACTACATTTTAATCATGCTCCCTTGGTAGTATTAAATCTGATTTTTTTCAAATTTTGTACGTTTTTTCATTTTTAACCCTTTATTCCATATTACCCGACTATCTCATAATACCCTCCAAAATAGTTTTTCATTATTATTACTTGTTTACATGTGACGAAGTTTCGTAAAATGATTTTTGTCTAAAAATAACTAATCACAGATAGTTGAAGTTTGTGATTGTATTCGGTTTTCGGTTTTTAAACAATATCGAGCTATGATATTGCCTCAAGCGTAAATGGTATTTTATAATATCCGAAGTTCCTCTAAACATAGCACAAGTTGTTTAAAAATGGACGCGAAGAATATGAAACAAGGAGATTCAGTATGGAATGAAGCCCTAAAAGTAAAACTGTTCCAGTGAATGGAAAGCTGACAAAGTTCTCACTTATATTTTACTTACCAATCGTACGTAGTATAGGGTAAGTTTTGTAATCGAAAAATGTTTTTTGACGGATTTACACGTTTCAGACACTGGAGATTCCAAAAAACATATTTTTAGAAAAAAAAATTTTGCCGTCCGTCCGTCTGTCTGTGTGTCTGTAAACGCTCTATCTCCCGAACAAATTGAGGTAGAGACTTGAAATTTGGTATGTACTTAGTATGTAATAATGGGAGGGAGCTTATTGAATTTCAGTAACCTCGATTGTACGGAACTATTTTTTTCGGACTCTCGAAATATTCGTTCTGATAAAAGGTATATAAAAATTTTCGAAATTGTTTATTTTAAGAAATGAATATAAAAGACAATAAAAAAACATAAATTTTGCATAAAGCATGAAGTCGATCGGATAATGAGTTGCCGAGATATTTGGAATCCTATTTTCCACACTCTTCGATTTTTCATGACCCTGTATTTTATCCAAATTTCACTTTAAAGATATATTTTAATTGGAAATTTGACGTTTAATCTGATGCAATAAACCGCTAGTTAATAGGATTATTATTTTTGGAGTTATAAGGAAAAACCTCTTTCAAGCAATTCAGTAATCAAGCCTTTAAAGTTTGTGACGTCATCAAGCCACGATTTTATTTGAATTGCAATGCATTTTATAAGTAGTTTACACATTTTTATTTTAATATTTTATATTATGCATATCCATGATGGGTCAGTATTACGGTGGCCCCCAACGACTAGTTGTGGTCTGCAAATGGTAATTGCATACATGCTAGTATTATACTGTAAAATCAACAATTTTTTTTTTTTTTTTTTTTTTTTTTTTTGCTGTGCATATCTTCTTTCATCTTATTTAACGGTGAAGTATCATTACAGTTTTCTGGATGTATTGGAAAGTGTTTCATAATCTACGCTTGATGTATCGTTTTTCGTCTTTTTTTTTGCATTTAACTCAAACAAATCTTTCACATGATAGCTGTTTGGTACCTCTTGTGTTGCGTTGACTTCTGCTCCACTTTTAAGAAGTAGCTCAGCGCATTTCTCTCCTCCTGGTGTGCGAGCAGCGATGTGCAGAGGAGTCTCTCCAGACTGCGAAAAATAAACAGGAAAGTTTAGCCAATTTTTACTTTTTATACTCTATAATTAAAAAATAATTAAATGGTTAAAATTTGAGATCAGATTAAAAAAATAGGTTTAATCTGATAAATGATATGATGTTGAAAAAAAAAAAAAAGACAAAAAGTCTGATGTTTCAAGAATATACATGTAGTGAAATCGACGATTCTAGGGATATTTAACAATCTCCATGTAAGTGAAAGCTCATCAAGTTTAATGGGTAAAAAAAAAAAATCTTAAGGAACTTAAAAACGAAACAAGGGAAAAAATGAGAATGTTCGAGATTGGGTTGCCTAAAAACAATTTGGGACATACGCCATTTTATTATTTTTTAGTTATTAAACGTGATCCAAAATTTTAAGTAAACATAGTCCAGATACTTTTTAAAACGTGGGTATTTTCTTTAAGCTTCTCCGTTTCATAAAGAGGTTGATTTCTCAGTGCAAAGTTCCAAATTGTCCCAAGTGTGGGCATTTGACTGTACTTGACGTATAAGAGTGCGGCTTACACGGCAATGATTTTCATGACCGAAAGTTTTGATTAAACAGAAGTTTAGTTATAAAAAAAAAATTCTTTTAAATATTCGAAGCTACAGAAAAGCATAAAAAACTCAAAAGCAATTACAGACCTTTTGTTTTGTAGAGTCTACCATAATATTCCAATGCGTGCACTCTTTGTAGCTTGAATCACATTCTAACGGCACTCAATTTCATTTTATACTTTGTAATATGTTAATATGCTGAAAAAAAAATATCTGTAACTACTTATCGTGAGTATTTGATTTTTTTTTTCACAGATTCAAAGATGTAGCGCCATCTATGGGAAAATTTTAGAATATTTTTTTTTAAATGTGTTTTATAAAATTTCGGCCATGAGAGGGATTTCCGTCCAAACCACACTCTTGCACGCCAATTATTTTATTTTTTATTGAATTTTAAAATATGCTAAGAATTTTGGTCTCACCATGTATATTGTACATAGATACAAGTATTATTAATACTCCTACTGTTAAATAAGTATAAGTATTTATCTATATGTCCCTTCCCATGTTAAGCCAGAATCTTTTCAAACCTTTTTCACATGAATAGCATCTAAAAAAATTGGGGAAATTTTCACCATTTTACTTAGAATTCTTACAGTAGTAAAGCGTTCCCTTAAAATAATATAGAACACACAAAAGGAAAAAATTGTGGTGAAATTTGTGTCTTTCTAATGCAATTGCAGTAAAAGATTTCAAGTTTGTGTCTAAATATGCTCGTTTCTTTTTTACTCGAAGTATTATTTTAATCAGAGAAAGCCTTTTGTGCGTAGTAAGGTGTATCAAATTCACCAAATACATACAACAGATTAGTTACAAAAGATTAAATACAATACACTATATATACAAAAGATTAGTTATAAGTTTCGAGCAACTTACCCTTCCAGCTTTTAACCGGATCTGAGCCCCGTAACCTAACAACGCTTCCACAACTCGAGGTTGACAATTTTGGACAGCTATGTGAAGAGCTGTTAAGCCATCCTAAAATTTAAAAAAAATTATATCAGCAGAAATGAAAAACAGCTACAACCAATTTTTATCATACATTCCCATCATGCAACTGTTTTTGACAATAATATGCATTAAAGACATTAAAATAGAGAAAAAAAAACTTATTTAATATCGAACGAAATCATAACAAAGTATGTAAGCACTACTGTACAATACGAAAAAAAAAAAAAAAAAAAAACAAGTAAACGATGGCTGTAATTTCAATTCTAATTAATGCAATTAAAAGAAATCTCATCAAAAAGTCACCTGTAAAAAATGCAGCCAAGTCTCGTAACTCATTTACCGTAAAAAGTACTGAGATCGTATAAAGCCAAGTTTAACTATCTTATTAACTCTGAAATTTTCATTCACAAATCACTCCTAGTCTCTACATCTTTAGTTAATTATTATTTTGTGACTTGGCAATTACGTAGCACGAGAATGTGATGTATATAGTTAGTCTTAATCAAATAATACTATAACATATTAAAGTGTAATAACTTCCCTGTGCGTATGTAATTTGCCTTAATTAAATTATCCCATCCCATCCCATAACATAGTAAGGTGTAATAACTTCCCTGTGCTGCGTAATTGCCAAGTCACAAAATAATAATTAACTAAAGATGTAGAGACTAGGAGTGATTTGTGAATGAAATTTTCAGAGTTAATAAGATAGTTAAACTTGTCTTTATACGATCTCAGTACTTTTTACGGTAAATGAGTTACGAGACTTGGCTGCATTTTTTACAGGTGACTTTTTGATGAGATTTCACTTCTTTTTGTAAGTAATCCTCCTTTTCTTTATTTTGGGTTCTTTTTGGAGATCATCCACTGATTTTCGCTAAGCCCACACTCTGTCCCTATTATTTACAGGTATCAAAAATTTGAAGCTTTAGTTTCGTTTGCAAAGTACTGTAGATAAAAAGATATTTCAGGTTCCTAGGCAAGCACTAAGTTATGGGAGGGGGAGTGTCAAAAGTACTCTCAATTGCTTCCAGGATAGGTGCTATCCATCTGAGATATTACTCGCAGCCCTATATACTTGATATTTAACATAAAAGTACTTTTTACTATAAAAAGAAAGCCGGAAATTTCCAAAAAATCAAACTATATTAGAAAAAAGGAGTATATATATTCCTTTTTTCGATTTTTTTTTCGTATTTTTTTTTTTTTTTTTTTTTTTTTTTGTCTTTTTTTATTATTTACTTATTTTTTAATTTTTCCTTACTTTGTGTACTAAACCCTGCCTTTCTGAAAAATGTCAAGCTTCTAGGACTACAAAATAGAATTATTTTCAAATTTTCGACTTTTTATAAATTTATTGATTTTTCGATTTTAATTCTAAGTTATCCGATTGTCATGCCAATATAGTAATTATTTGATCCGTCTTCTTAGGATCATTTAGGTTCAATTTAGAGATAAATGAAGTGAATCTTAGAGTCACCATGATTTTATTCAGAAAGGACTATCAAGCCATAACCAGCCAGTAATGTCGGGAGGGTAGGGGGAGCTGTGAAAATTTTTGTGGGGCTAACATCATTTAATAATCCATATTTCATATGTGAAGTAAATAGAGTACAACCTGTGAAAGAAAACAAACCTGTCTATAAAGAAATCGCCTATATCGTAGCCAGTCTGTAGCGGAACTTTTCTATAACGAAATTCGTAAACGAAAGAAAAGAAAACCATAATCCGGGGGAAATAACATAAAACAATTAGGGGCGTTGTACTAGCTAATAGGACAATTATCTTAAAACTAATGTTTCTAGCAGTACAAAATCAAATTGTTTCCGAATTTTCGATTTCTTAAAGATATTTCGATTTTTCGATTTTATTTTCGAATTTTACGAATATTTTAATTGTTCCTTTTATTGAATAGTAAATACTACCTTTACACCAAGTTTTAAGTTTCTAAGAGTACAAGATAAAATTATTTTCAATTTTTGATTTTTTCGAATTTTTTTTATAATTTTCTGGATTTTTTAATTTTTTCTTATTTTGTATCCTTTATTACAAATTTCAAGCTTCTAGCACTACAAAATCGAATTATTATGAAATTGCAGATCTTTTTCGAGTTTTTTATTCTATTTTCGAATTTATTGTGTTTTAATTTTTCCTCTTTTTTTATATCCTAAACAATAAGTTTACGCCGAATTTTAATTTCTAAAGCTACAAAATCGAATTTTTTTCAATTTTTCGAATTTTTGAATTTTATAGATTTTTTATTTATTTCTTTTTTTGTATCCTAAATACTACCTTTATTCCAAATTTTAAGTTTCTAGCTTTACAAAATCAAATTATTTTCAAATTTTCGTTTTTTTTTTTTCGATTTTTGATTTTATTTTCATATTTTGTTGTGTTTTTAATTTTTTTCTTTTTCTGAATCCTAAACACTACCTTTACACCAAATTTTCAGTTTCTAAGGCTACGAGATCATATTATTTTCAATTTCTCTCTTTTTCTTTCTTTCTATCTATTTTTTTTTTTAAATTTTCGATTTTTTTTTAAATTATCCATATTTTTTAATGGTTCCTTATTTAGTATCTTAAATATTACATTTATTCCAAATTTCATGTTTCTATCGGTATGAAATCGAATTATTTTCAAAATTTCCTTATTTTTCGATTTCTTTCGATTTTTTTATTTTATTTTCGAATTTTATTGCGTTTTTATTTTAACTTATTCGGAATCCTAAACACTATCTTTACCGCGAATTTTAAGTTTCTAAGGCCATTATTTTAATTTTTTCAATTTTTATCGACTTTTTCGAATTTTTGATTTTTTTTTTCGAATTTTCTGGATTTTTTAATTTTTCCTTATTTTGCAACAAAATTGGATTATTTGAAATTTTTCGATTTTTCGATTTTATTTTCAATTTTTTTTGTGTTTTTGATGTTTTCTTTTTCAGAATTCTAAACACTACCTTCACACCAAATTTTAAGTTTTTAAGACTAAGTTTTTAAGATCGTGTTATTTTCAATTTTCAATTTTGTTCGATTTTTTTTTTTTAATTTTCGAATGTTTTTTTTTTTTTTTTTTTTTTTTAATTTTCCGGATTTTATAATTTTTCCTCTCTTTGTATGCGAAACACTAGCTTTATTACAAATTTTAAATTTCTGTGGCTGCGGGATCTACCCAATCTTTTTGATGATTCGAGAGTGAGTGAGTGTGTGAGTGACAAAAAATCGAAACTTTGAGTTCATATATCGTATGCACTAATTTATGGGTATTTTTTGAATTATCCATATTTTTTAATTTTTCCCTATTTAGTATCTTAAATATTACCTTTATTTCAAATTTCAAGTTTGTAGCGCTATGAAATCGAATTATTTTCAAATTTTCCTTATTTTTCAATGTTTCCGATTTTTCCGATTTTTTTATTTTATTTTCGAATTTTATTGCGTTTTTTATTTTAACTTATTCTGAATCCTAAACACTATCTATACTGCGAATTTTAAGTTTCTAAGGCTAAAAAATCAAATTATTTTAATTTTTTCAATTTTTTTCGAATTTTTCGAATTTTTGAATTTTTTTTTCGAATTTTCAGGAATTTTTAATTTTTCCTTATTTTGCATCCTAAATACCACCTTTATTCCGAATTCCAAGTTTCTAGCGCAACAAAATCGGATTATTTGAAATTTTTCGATGGTTTTCGATTTTTCGATTTTTTCAATTTTGCTTTCGATTTTTTTGGTGTTTTTGATGTTTTCTTTTTCTGGATACTAAACACTACCTTCATACCGAATCTTAAGTTTCTAAGACTATAAGATCGTATTATTTTTATTTTTCAATTTTGATGGAATTTGTTGAATTTTCGAATGTTTTTGTTTCGAATTTTCCGGATTTTATAATTTTTCCTTTCTTTGTATCCTAAACACTATCTTTTTTCCAAATGTCAAGTTTCTAGAGCTACGGGATCTACCTAATCTTTTTGATGACGCGTGAACGAGTGAGTGAGTGAGTGACAAAAAATCGAATGTTTGAGTTCATATATCGTCTGAACTAGAAAAGACAGAAAGTTGTAATTTTAAATTTTGGTCCTGTGTGCCAAATACTCTAGAAAAACGAAGTTTCAAATTTTTGGGATACTCAAGCGCGGAGATATGGGGGGGTCAAAAGTGCCCTGAGTTGCTTCCAGAAAAGTATGCTTACGGCTGTCCTCTCTCGACTTGGCGGAGGCACTGCCGTGCCTCCAGATACATTGTTTGAATTCAAGGAAGGATCCTTGTATGTGATTTATTTTGTCACAGATCCACGTATAAAAACCAACCCCAACTTCAAAAAGCTCATGAGCAACACCATAATTTTAAAACATATTTAATGTATTCAATTTTTAAGATGCGTTTTCTTTTCAATTTTTCTTTTTAATGAATTCAAACATATTTAACTTTTATTAATTTTAAAGCTGCGTATTTTTTCTAAGAATTCGGCCTTGCGCACCGAATAAAACTCGCCTAATTCAGCTGTATGATATATATATATATATATATTTTAATACCTATACAAAAAGTATCTTATTAAAATAACCTACTATCGAAACAAAACTTGTATTCATTTAATATTTAAAAATATATATATATTTCATAAAAGTTGAAAACTTGGAAACTTTTAAAAAAGCATAAGTATACTTATTTGAAGAATGTTAACTGAAGGACCAGTTTTAGGTCACTTCATGTAAGTTTATTTATTGTACAATGTGCCAAAATTTGTCTCTTTTTGCGAAATCATTCTTTCCCTTCTGTATAGCATGCATAATTATTATTTCAGTTCTTGATCTTGTTCTACACCACATTGCAAAATGATAGGAACGATCATTTAATAGACTGAATAATAAATATAATTATATTAATCTACCTATAAACCATTCAAATTGATTTCATTAAATTAAATATGTAATATAAACACAAGAAAAAAATTGTAAAACGAATTTTATTATCGCAATATAATAAATTGTATATGCGCTGGATATGCAGTTGTAGCAAAATCATAAGAACGAAACGGAATTTTCTAAATTATAGACAGTTTACATATATCAGTTGTGTTTTATTCGTGTTTAATAATTTCAATGCAGCATCGTGCCATAAAGTTTGCAAGTTTTAAAGCTTGTTCAGTTGACAAACATGCTATGTCTCACAAGTAGCAGAATTTGATTCTGCGTTTGGGATAAACCGAATCATTTCATCATTTCTTCGGTAGATACGAAATTTCGTTTCGAAATATGATACCCCAAACCTTCTCCATGAGATTTTAGGTCCGAACTACACTTGGTTTCCAAAAATTAAGGAAAAATCACAAAAATAGCGATAACTCAAAATATTACATATAGATTTTAATGAAACTCAGCCACAATTTACAACGCATAGTAAGGTATAAAATAACATGAAATGAAATTACCAGACAATTATGGTGTTTCCAAAAATTGTATAATTAAAAAATTAGAAAAATCAATTGGTCAGTTTGGTATAGGAAAAGTACCTTTAATATGCCGTATGATCACCCCTAGTAGCAAAACAGAGCATACAGCGATGTGTCATACTGTCAATTATGCGGTCGATGAGTTCGCTGGGAAGTGCGAGCCATTGCTCTTGCAAAGCAGTTGTAAGCATGGCAAGGATCTGAGGAGGGGGATTGAGAGCAGCAACAAGTCTTCCTAAAACATTCCAAACATGCTCGGTGAGATTCAAGTCTGGTGAGCAAGCTAGCCAATCCATGCGATGAATTGTCTGGTGCTGAAGATAATCTTCCACGATGTGAGCCCTGTAAAGTCTAGCTTTTTCGTCCTGTAACAGGAAATCATTACCTACTGTACCGACATAAGGGCACACATAAGCATCAAGGATGTCATCTCTATAGACATAAGCATTCACGGTTCCGCGTGGAACGACATGGAGGTCTGTGCGTCCACCCAGAGACATACCAGCAAAAACGCAGACACTGCCTTCTCCGTATGAATCTCTTTCACGAATGTTTGATCGATGATAACGTGTTCTCTGATCTCTCCTAATCAAACTACGCCTACTATCGCTTTGGCGCTAAACCGGCACTCATTTGTGAAGAGAACACGCCTTCACTGATCAGTCGTCCAGTGGAAATGTTGACGTGCCCACCTCAAACGTTCCCTCCGGTGACGTGAGGTGAGCGGCACACAAATTTCTGGTCGTCTTGCGTAAAATCCATCTTCGTGATGCCTTCTATGCACAGTAGACATTGACACCACTCTTACAGTGGCTGCAGCAAGACAGAATCTAAGATGAGATGGGGTTGCGGTTCTATTCCTTCGTACACATAACCACAAGTATCGGTCATCAGCGCTTGTCGAAACCCTTGGCCGTCCTTGGCTGAACGTTCTTGATCTCGAAGCAGTGGTTTGAAATTGTTGTCAAAACCTTTGAACCACAGAAGAACTCACATTTAGCCATCTAACCATCTCTGACTGATTTTGTCCTGCCTTCAATCTTCCAATAACTCTAAATCGCTGTTCTGCGGGAAAATGATGCCTCGAGGTCATTGTAATGAATTGTTTATCCCAAATTTATAATATCACTATTATAGCGACAACTGCAAACTTGCTCTCTAACGTGCCTTTTTATGTTCCTCACAGATGACGTAATGCGATTGTAGCGCCACTGATTTGCATTTGGTATTTTTATTTAGCATCTTTTATTTAACAATATATGCAAATTTCATACGGATTGCTTTATTTTTGAACGAGTTATCGCTATTTTTGTGATTTTTCCTTAATTTTTGGAAACCAGTGTATTTGCCGAGGAATCGAGTATGGCACTTTTGTGATCTTCAAACCACAATTTTGTATCTTTTGCAGAATGAACTCTATTTTCTTAGACCAGATCAAGCGTTAATTATAGTTATTTACGTGTCAAATTATTTTAAACATTTTAGTATCTATATTTTTAAAAATGTGAGTTCTTGATTTTGTAAATTAATATTGTGCAAATCCACATGAAGTATTTAGTAAAACCGACACTAATAAGTCCAAATATCTGTTTAGGAATGGATAACTTTTAAGTAATTTTTGTTAAGCGAATAATTGATTCTGTCAATTAATCCTTTTGTTATTTTATAATATTTATTCTATAATGAACACACGGTAATACATAATATTCTGTATATTTAAATGAAACAAATTTGGCGCGCCGAAGAATTCTTAATAAAATCACAGTGTCATTGATCAAAAATGGTTGAAAAGTACTAGTAATAATGCTAAAAATATCCACACCAGTATTCTAATAATATAAAACTGTATACTAAGTGTTCGATGTAATTTTATGAATTTTGTATTTTAATAATGTACAATCACAAAACATGCTTTTGTAGTTATAGACTTGACATTTCAATAAACGTGCTCACTTTTAGGACAATTGCCTCGAAATCTTTAAATTCCCAAGTCAAAATATAAACCCAAGTATTCTAATAATATAAAACTGTATACTAAGTGTTCGATGTAATTTTATGAATTTTGTATTTTAATAATGTATAATCACAAAACATGCTTTTGTAGTTATAGACTTGACATTTCAATAAACGTGATCACTTTTAGGACAATTGCCTCGAAATCTTTAAATTTCCAACTCAGATTTGCGGATTTTATATTTTCGGCTATTAAAATTATAAGTAAGCTTTTTGGATACGTTTTTCCTTTCTATAATTTTTTTTAGGTTTTTTTTTTTTTTTTTTTTTTTAAATCTTAAATTTTAGCATTTAATGTATTTAAACTTTTCTGTTCCACTTACAAAATATGTTATCTTTCTCTTTTACTCGATGCTGCAGCTGTATGTATGTTTGTCTTCACATCGCATTTTATGTAAGGAAAACGTGGAGGTTTGAATATTTATTAATTTATCTTATTTTATTACATCTTATTTATTTATTTATTTATTTATTTATTTATTTTTTGTTAATTTTATGTTAGTCGATCGCAAATCTCGCCAATAACGGCTTTTAATTTCCGCGTGTATAAATTCGAAACAATACTTTGATATTGAAACAAAATGTTTCGGTTTATGGTATTACTTCTTATTAATTAATAAATTATTTATTTTGTATTTCAAATGAAATGATTGAAAGGTATATATTTTAAATGTATGGAATGCATGTTTTTATAAATGTATGTATTCTAAATGAAGGTTATGTGTTTTAAGAGAAAAGAGTGAAAGGTTTGTATTTTAAATGCGATCTATTTAATACGAGGGATGGCGATGGGAGCAATATTCAGTAATTTATCATTTGCGCCCGGTTAACATAATTACTGATATTTTTGCTTTGAAGTATATTTAACTTCATCAGGATTCCTACAGGTCAGGGAATTTCCCCTGTCAGAAAAATACCAGTATTTACTTAGAGAAAAACTCGTCTTTCTCAATCGCACGATTATATAAGTACAGTTTTCTATAAGAAAATACTGACATTTTCCCTGAAATTGTAGGAACTCTGCTCGTGATTTAAAAGATAAGATAGTTAATTAGAACATAATATAGACATTGATATGTGTTTCTATACTTTTTTTTTTTTCAAAATGGTAGCTGTAGGGTGTTTGGCTCAGTGTATTTATGAGTAAGGTATTTATCATATCATGGTCTGGTAATATGGTCATTGCAGTTATTATGACCATTCCGTAATAACGTTATTCGTTTGAGTGAAATCCGAAAAAAGGTGCGTGAATCCAGTCGCGGGAAGTCAGAAGAGCTGGTTTAGTTCCGCCTTGTCACATTCCCGGATCACGTGAACGAGAGAGCAGCCATTGTTGTTTTGGTGATAGTTGCTTAGGCACATTATAAATTTGTCTCTCGCAAGTTTGTTATATTTTTTATTTGTTAATTTATATTTTTTCAAAAAAAATAAATTTGGTTTTGTAATAATTTATGTTTTTTATGCGTTAAATATAGACCTTTTCATTTTATGTCATCTATCGGCATTTTACCTGCTTATGGCCATATTACCTTCATCAACTAACACTTTTTTAAGCAAACTGCTACTGGTATAAATTTTAAGTAATTTAAATGTTAAATTTTTTTCCAGTGCTAAAAAAGATTTGCTTTGTTAGTCATTTTTTAAAAATAAGCTATTACTATAGTTTAGCGTTTAGGTTAGCCATATTATCTACAGATACCTTATTTTACTCGGGTAAAACTTCCCATTTTTCATCTGGTATAATTGATTACATTTTAAGTTTAAAAAAAATTGGATTTAAGTTTATCAAAAAGCTAATAATAAACTTATTTCAGCAACTAATAACTAATTGATATCAATATTTTTTAATGGAACCATAATATCATATTTTGGTTCGAATTAAATGAAAAATACCAACTAATAAATGATGTGACATATAAAATCCAACAAGTATTTTACAATTCAGAATAAATTATTCAGAATGCAGCTACTTCTTATGTATATTATGTGCATTATTACACATATCAGAACTTCTGCTAAAGATATTTTATTAGTTTCTTCTGTTAAAGAAACAAAACATTTAAAATGAAATATGACTTCTCTGGCTATGAAATTTTTCATTGATTTGTAAAATTTTGAATGCGAGATATTTTTATACTGAGGATCAATAACTTTATCCAGTGACCAGGTCAAATAAACATGTTTCGAACCAGAAATTTTATTTAATAAAAGAAAAGAAAATTACAAAGTTACATTTTCTTAAATAAATTTTCTGGGGTTAATGTAGTTATATGACTTAGTGGATCAAACCTTTCTGAAGTAGGGAGGTTTGATACAGTTATAGAAAAATATACTTGAAAAAATATTTTGCACCTTTTCAGAAATATTGCATGGTAAAAAGATACAATACATAATAATCTATTTATATTGATAAAACTGAGATTGTTTTGTATGTCAAATATAAATTACGAGCATTTTAGAAAAAGGTGAGTGAAACATCCTAAGTATCAACTATTTATGTATTGGATATTATTATTAATAATATGCAAAATTGCATCTGTTTTCGATAGGAAACAATGGAACCTTTTTTGTGGGGTCAGGCTTGTTCTTGCATCAACCTCACCGTGAGTCCCTTAGTGTAAAAGAGAGATCTTAGGTTTGTTTACTTCTCGTGTGTAAAAAGTGATCGTAGAACCCCAAACCAACCAATTATAGATTTTCTTTTTAATACCTTTCGACTCGTTTCTTTCTGGAGAAAAATCATTTGGTGTCACAAAATTATAACAAAAAAATCATGGAAATTTTGACAAAATAATGCAATACTTACATTTGTTTTGATATCAACGCTCTCTCCCTTATTCAGGAGTGATCTTACAACTTCAACGTGACCAGCAGCTGCTGCGATATGCAAACACTTGGCACCAGACTGTTGTGTACAGAAAAAAAACTTCATTAGTTTGTGAACTTTTTTCATTTAGGTTTGAATTCAATAACTTACTGATACATTGTTTTGATTGAACACATACATACAAAGCATAATGGACATTACTCGCGAGGCGCCTCTGCAAGTACATAGATTCCGAAAAACACGTTTTGGAAAACAGTAGAGCATTATTGGAAAACTATTTGCACCTATTGGAGTTTATGTCTATATACCCACTGCTGATGTTGCATGAGTCCCATTACACATGGGCGTAACCTGACACAGACCGGAGAGGAGGAAAGGTCTGGCTTTTCAGGAAGTCTTATTATTCTAAAGTCTTTAAATAACGGATTGGAAAACTACCAGTTTAATTGAATTCTTTTATCATCGTTTGTGTATGGCAAAATGTATGGTCTTTCCTTAATTACGTATTGCTACACATTTTCACTTTTTTATATTTGCTACACGAGATTTCCTCCGACAAACTGTAAGAAATCTGCCGGTTTTAAACATTTGATTTTCTTCACAATTATGTTGTGTTTTATGATTCGTCATTTCCGTTTTATATCTTAAAAACCCTTAGAGTGCATTTGCTGTGGGGTACATCGTTTCAATTTGGACAAACTGGCTAATCAGCTGAGTGCATCTTATTACATTTTAACTGCATGTTTTGAATGTGACATCAGAGGTCGTCATCTCAATATTAGAGAAACGGAAATTCAGTGAACAATTTCATCATTTTGATGTAGTTATAGTAATTTTTCTCGCGTTTCAGGAATGAAAATATACGTTTATTAAACGTGGTGGAAACGCTCCGCCATTCAAGGCCTTAGAGGTCCTACACAGAAAACAACAGAAAACTTGGGAATTTTACTGCTGCAAAATCTAAAAATCTTTAGTAGTAATAAAGTAAATATCTAAATTTATTTTTTAGAATTTGTTACGTGGTTGTTTCAACCATTGTTTCAATATCAAGTAAAGCTATTTTAGGAATATTTCTAGATGTAAAAAAGCTACATTTTAGAATTGCTCAGAATTTCAATCATGATCTTGTTCTAAAGTTTATTTTTTGTAATTCTATTTTCCGGCACTATAAACGCATCTTTCTGTTTTTAGTGCCAGAAAACACTAAAAATTCATATAATTCAAATTATCAAAACTCGGCCTAAAATGTGAGAAAATTTGGCATAAAACTCGCTTTTCCCCCCCAAATTTTAGGCCTTTTGCGCTACCACCAGAAGTAAAATTTTATTTATTTTGTTTTTGCATTTTGCTTAGCTACCCTAGACACGTCTTTTTCGGTATAGCGAATCAAAACAGAAAAAAAGACCCGGCCCACAATCCGGCCAACATTCACTGAGTGAATACAACTTGATTGAGTTAATTTAACGATTTTTTAAATGCTTTGCGCTACCTCAAATGAAGTAATTTTGCTTCTTTTTTTATTATAATGTATTTTTATATCTTTCTTTTAAAGATTTTTCACTATAGCGGTTTTTTTTTCTTTTATAGCTTTAAAAAAAGTAAGAAAACTATTGCTTTTCAATAAACTTATTTGAGCTGCTCTGCCGCTAAAATTAAAATTTAATTAATTTTTTTTTCATTTTATTTTACTAAGCAACCCTAAAGCCAAGTTTTCCGCGGTATAGCGAATCAAAAAAAAAAAAAAGTTTTTTTCGGCCCACCCTAGTATACATCTCTTTGTAAAACGAATACCGTATTTAAGAGAAATACTTGATTTGTATATTTTTTTAACCTGGGAGTGTGTTTCTATCACCAGCAGCGGTTTAAAATATAGTCACCATTATATCTTTTTAAATCATCCGGGATATCACCAATCAAACCTAATTTGCATTTAAGATCTTATAAAAAAGTTTAATGATCGTTAACAAAATATTCTCACCTTATTGGATGTGTGAATAGGAACTCCTTTCTTCATGAAGATCATGGCAATGTCGGGATAACCCGCAGAGGAAGCTATGTGCATGAGGGTACTGCCATCCTATGAGAGTGGAAAAGGTGAACTTATTAAAGAGAATAGTTGAAATCACAGCTTATGTTTCATGTAAAAACATTATTTTCCATTTAGAAGCAGAATGTATTAATCCAAGTAGTAAAGATTGTTGGTCCATCGCCATAGAATTTTGGGAATTATTGTGAAGTGGCAGGTTTGAAGTGCCGCAATGGCGTGTACAAAGTCTCTATATTTGAATTGTTGTTAGCCCCTGGCAGAAATGATTTCGTTGGGTCACACTGCATGGATAGCTGTAAGGTTCAATGTTCATATTGGTTTGTGTATGTCAAAAAGAAACCAAACCTGCTGGATAATATCATTAAATGGGTTGATCTACGCATCTAACCTTGAAATAACTTTTCAGGGACATTTGACTAACTTTGTTCATTTTAAAAAGTTTAATTATTTAAAAGTGTATTTAATTATTAAATTAGATTATTTTTTCCATTGTTTAAATAAGACATTTAAAGACAGGGCCCGTTAAAAATGGACTGAATGGATGTCATCTGAGGATGTAGCTGTGGCAAATGACCCTAATTATTTAAAAAAAGGTTGATATCGTCATCATCACTGAATGTGTGAATGAAGCTTGGCTTGAAATACTACAACAAGAAATGATTGCTCGATCGTTCCAAAAATGTTGCGTCAGTAATGCGATGGATGAAGATTCGGATGATGCTACTTTTTCAGAAGATGGCGACAATGATGATGATGTTGATGAAGTAGACGCTGATGACTTTCATCTTGATATTCCAGTAAAAGGAAGGGATTTTAAGGAATTGTTTGAAAATTCAGATAACGATTTGTATAGTGAATGAGTATTGGCTTTCACTATACTATAAAAGATAGGGATATAATTTTTATTTATTGATTTTTTTAATTTGTAAGTTTTTTTTTATGTTATTTATATTTAATCTTTTTTATTTTAGAATATCAATTTTGGAAATTTTCTTTAACTCGTGTGTAAGAAAAATTCCAAAAATTCTCGCCTTATACACGGTAAATCATTTTCCTCCTTAAAACCATTTGAAAATGTGTCAAAAGATATTATTAAATACTCAAATAAATAAGTGATAATAATAAAAAGGGTATTGGGTCTTTTTAAGAATGTTTAATATAGTCTTGCTACTCACTTTAGTCCTCTGTGTGATGGAAGCCTTAAATTTCTCTAAAAGTATTTCGACAGCATTCGTGTGGCCCCGCTCAGCTGCCAGATGTACAGGCGCTCTGTCTCTTCTGTCTAGTATGTTGGCACGTGCATTCGCTTGGCTCAAAACCTTCAACATTCCTTCGTCCCCTTCCATAGCTGCTATGTGTAGCGGCGTCATACCCTCACTCTGTGTACAACAGTTAAAAGCAGAAATAAAAATATATTCATGTCTAAATGTACATTCAATCAGACTCACAGATATAAACTATAAAAAGCAATTAAGATTTTTTTCCCATTTTTAATTATAACCAGGCATTCCACTCAGTTCGGTTTTTGGAATATAAATAATAAAAAATTCTTCTTTTTAGATTTTTTTTTTTTTCCAAATTTTGTAGAACCCGACACAGAAGAATTTTATTGCAAATGTGTAAAAATCTAACACGAAAGATTTTTCCAGAAAAAAATGGTATTCAAAAAATGAACCAGTGACAGACCTGCAATAACCCATGTATAAAAAAAATGTATTAATTACACAAAGAAAAAAAATTGCAAATTTTTGGGTGCAAACTGAACAAAATTGCCTTTAGCCCAAAACAAAATTAGATTTGTTGAGATTATAAATATTGCTGTTCAGATATAGAGTATGATTTTATTTTTTAAACATAAACTCATTAACAAAGAATAATTACAATATAATTAAAACTAAAATTTATTCCCCCCAACCAAAAAAAAAAACAAAACAAAAAAAACAAAAAAAACAAAAACAAAAAAAACCCTAAGCAAATCTGATATAGAATAGAACATTGATTTATTCTTACAGAACTTGTAAGGAATTAAAACTTAAATTTACTTTCCTTAAAAATAAATCTGATAAATAAGACGTTTGATATATTTCTTAATGAATTAAAGTTAAATTTACTTTCATTAAAATACTTAAACAAGTATCATAAAGAATTCAATTAAGAAACACATTCACAAAGTAATGTGTAATTAAATATATGAATTACAAAACGAAAAATAAGTAAGAATTTTTGGTCAACTGATTAGAATATTTTAGAAATCTGAGCAAAAGGGTCCCTTTTATACAAGCAGTAGCATTGAAAGCCCTAAACAAAATTTGCATTTGTTTAGATAATAAATATTGCTGTTAAGATATAGAGTATGAAAAAAATGTCTTTTAAACATTAACTCATTAATTAAGAATAATTGAAAAATGTATCAAACTAAAATTTACTGTTGTTCAAATACTAAGCAAATCTGATAAAGAATAGAACTTTGATATACAATTAAACTTAATGATTTTAAACTAAAATTATTTTCCTTAAAATATTTAGATAAATATGATAAAAAATAGAATTTTGATACATTCTCAATGAATTAAAACTAAAATTTACTTTTCTTAAAATTTTAAAGCAAATCACAAAATAATGGAACTTTGACATATTATTAAACTTAATGATTTCAAAATAAAAATTATTTTCCTAAACATACTTAAATAAATATGATAAATAATAGAATTTTGATATATTCTCAATGAATTAAAAACTAAAATTTATTTTTTTTAAAACTACTTAAGAAAATCGGATAAAGGATAGAACTTTGATACATGGTTAAACAATTTTGGAAATAAAAAAACAAGGAATTACTAATAGTGCCGTTTACACAAGAATTCTACTATTAATATAAATGTTACAAAAAAATTCTAATAAAACGTCTAAGAGAAAACTATAAAATTATTGTTTACTTATTTATTTATTATTGCCAAGTCAATTATTTTCTTAGATTATTTTTTGATAGTTTGCAATATATTTTTGCTGGACCTGAAAAATTAGTTGAACGCATAATTTTATAAAATTGTTCCATGACAACATATTAAAAAATTACGCAATAAAGGTTTTCTCAAAAACATCAGTCTTTAAACTAATCTAAGAAGTAGGATCATTTTGTATCTGACGTACTGGGTCTTTTACATGGTCTCGATAATAATAATAATAAAAGAATAACTTTTGAACCTTAAAAGGTTTTTATTTCAAATTTTTAGAATTTACCCAAGAACGGAAATTAAAAGATCAATTTCTCAAGATGTTTCACATTTGAAGAGACTACTTAAAAAAAGTCTCTGCTCGAAATTTTGATGGCATGTTAAAATTGATCCACTGAAACTTATTACATTTTTTATTGGTATTTTCAGCTTTTCTATAGATTTTGGACAATCTTTGTGACTTATCATTCACATGTTAAAACAAATGTAAATTTACGAGTATTTTACTGTGAATTGCTGCAATAATTTTATGGGAAATGCTATTTTTATTTCACGCAAAACGGTCAAATCCTGTAAATTTAATGTTTTTACGGGTAAAATACGTTTATTTAAGGGCAAAGCCCGTTTATCTAAAGTCAAGTACCGTTTCTTATGGGAATTTGACTGGGATATCTAGTGCAGTAATTTTACTGCAGCAAATGTTTACAGTGCAGCCTAATTTCTACCAGATTCAACAATTTTTCAAACAACTAACTTTTGAGCCGATTTTAACGCATTTAACGCTAACACAAAGCAAAAAAACGGTTGCAATAGTTGTTGCAAAAGTTGGATGGAGAAAAGGTTGTAACTGTTTATAGATTTCTCACAGACGTTCCCAAATGCCTATCTCTGATTGGGTTATCGGGGAAGAAACTGGATGAAAAGTTGCTGCTGGGACCGATTTTTTATGATCTGTGGCTAAAGGATTGGTGATATTGCGGATTGCTATCACACTCGGTGTTGAGGCAATTTCTTGCGGAAAATCGGCGCAAATCAAGAGTTGGCTCAAAAATTGCTCGAGAAGTTGTTGAATCTGACAGCTACATAATAGAGAGATTTCATAAGAGAAAGTCGAGTAGTGAGGGAAGGACAAGTAAGTTCTTCGCTGCAGTGACTCTGATGCCTCTAGCGGGAACACGATTATCACAGTGATTTCTGAGAACGTCTAGGCTATCGCCTGTTAAACGTACAGCAGCAGAAATCTGTTAAAAGCACGGAACCAGTGTTAGTAGTGGGCTATAATAATAAAACTTGAATATAACAAAGGATGTGAATTATCATTTACTAATTGTCACATGCAAATTATCGCTTTCAGCTCTGCTGAAAAAAATTAATTAGACAATAAAACTTGTTGTCAAGATTTCGCTTAGCGATTGTTTTAGCCTATTTTTAAAGATACCCGTCCACTTCCTGAGTGTTTCGCCAGGTTTGTGTTGACAAAAAAATTTGACTAAATAAACACGGTCTTTTATTGAATAACTTTTCATTTTGGCAAAAGCAAAATCGACAAAAAAAAAATCATACTTCGTAAATAAGTTTCCATTGACCCCCACTATATGTGCACAAAATTTGGTGGCACTAGTTCTTCATTTTGGCAAGTTATTCCATTAATAGTGAAACCCATTGCAGAACCCTGTATTTTCACGCATGTAAGAATTAACCCATTTGTTTCGAGAATTATTTATTGATATTATGTTACATTTATTATTTTATAGCATCTTTTTCCTTTATCATCTATTATTAATGCCTACGGATATATTTGACATTTGTTGTACAATTATAGATTGTTTTTTCGCCAGGTAGAAAAACATGTCAGTGTGAAACAGCACAGTGAAATGAAATGAAAGTGCATGGGACAATACCAAATCCAGTAAATTAGGCTTTTTTCAGAAAACAAAATGTGAGTACAATAGTGCATAGTTACAAATAAGCGGCTAATTGAAATGTTGTTGCTTTTACATTCTACATATGCGACATAAATGCCAAAAAACAACAGGGTTCGTACTTTTTAAACTTTTGAATACCACTATTTTTAAATAGTAATATTTGCCTTTTGTAATTACAAATTTCTGTCATTAAATATGGTAAATATTATTCGGAATTTGTGGTACGAAACCTAAAAAGGTAAGTTGGCAGGAAATCTTGCCAAGCGAATTAGATGGGTTAATATCTAAAACAAGATGTTTACATTTTGCAAGTTGACTCCCGCTCCTTTCTCGATGAGAAGCCGCATCAGCTCGATGTCTTTCCGCCTGGAAGCTATATGGAGTGGCGTATCTCGAATGTCCGGTCGTCGGACCGACAGCTGTTCCTTGGCATCGATCATCAACAGCTCTCGACAAATTCCGTGGTTACCTACTTCCACCGATAGCATCAACGGAATGTTGCCATTCTAGAGGAAATAAAAAAATATTAGATACTAGCAAGCTACGCCCGCTACGCTGGTCAATTTCTCTTAACGAACCTTTAATCAAACAAAAAATTGACATTTCATAATTCACTTTTATATTTTAACAATAATAAAGCTACTATAATTTGTGACTCGTGCTATAGCCAATATACACGTCAGGACACGTCGCCCTTATCATCATCTTTTTACGCGTGAAGGTTTCGCTATGATACTCCATTGTGAAATTTGGTAGTTTTTTAAATTCAATATTTGAAAAATGACATAATCATTAGATTTGAAATTTATATCAAGAAATATACAATTTTTTACCTTTCAAACGCAGTTTGTCTAACAATTTTCTGACAAATACTTTTCGAGCTATTATTTTTTTCAGTAACTTCAAATGTTTCATTTTCTGAGATTAATCTGTGGCAAAGATTACCGAAAAACCCAGTCGTCAGCAACGCATAGCTTTATATGAAAGAGGATGTTGTGGCACGGATTGTCACCATCACTTTTGATATCGGTTCTGTAGTTCCAGAGATTCCATAGAAATTGTAATGTAGAATGATTATAGAACGCTTTTCGATCATTTAACCCTTTTAAATTTCGATTTTCTTTAAATTTATTCTTAGAGAGCATTTACATCTTATAAGCAACTACAATGCCAAATTTCAAATTTCTAGCTCCTTCAGTATAAAAAAATTGCAATTTTAGAGCGTTTTTCGCTCCTGCACCCCCCTGGGATTAGTGGCACCGACATAAAATATAGCCTATGTTGGAGCAGGGAGTGTCATCATCAATTTTCGACCATCACTTTTGAAATCGGTTCTGTAGTTCCAGAGATTCCATAGAAATTATAATTTAGAATGTTTTTAGAACGCTTTTCGCTCATTTCACCCTTTTAAATTTCGATTTTTTTAATTTTGTTCTTAGAGAGCATTTACATCTTATAAGTAACTACAATGCCAAATTCCCAATTTCTAGCTCCTTCAGTTAAAAAAAAATTGCAATTTTAGAACGTTTTTCGCTTCTGCACCACTCTAGGATTAGTGGCACCGACGTAAAATATAGCCTATGTTGGAGCAGGGATTGTCATCAAAACTTTGCCACCATCACTTTTGAAAAGGGTTCAGTAGTTCCAGAGATTCCATAGATATTATAATTTAGAATGTTTTTAGAACGTTTTTCGATCATCTCACAGTTTTAAATTTTGAATTTTTTTAGAATTTGTTCTTAGAGAGCATTTACATCTTATAAGTAACTACCATGCCAAATTTCAAGTTTCTAGATCCTTCAGTATAAAAAAAGTCGCAATTTTCGAACATTTTTCACTCCTGCACCCCATTGGGGTTAGTGGAACCGACGTAAAATATAACCTATGTTGGAGTAGGGATTGTCACCATCAATTTGCCACCATTACTTTTGAAATCTGTTCTGTGGTTCCAGAGATTCCATAGAAATTGTAATTTAGAATGTTTTTAGAACGCTTTTCTCTCATTTCACCCTTTTAAATTTCAATTTTTTTTATTTGTTCGCAGAGAGCATTACATCTTATAAGTAACTACAATGCCAAATTTCAAATTTCCAGCTCCTTCACTATAAAAAAAAAATGAAATTTTAGAAAGTTTTTCGCTCTTGCAGCACCCTGTGATTAGTGGAACCGACGTAAAATATAGCCTACGTTGGAGCAGGGATTGTCATCAAATATTTGCCACCATCACTTTTGAAAAGGGTTCAGTAGTTCCAGAGATTCCATAGAAATTGTAATTTAGAATGCTTTTAGAATGCTTTTCGCTCATCTCACAGCTTTAAATTTCGAATTTTTTTAGAATTTGTTCTTAGAGAGAATTTACATCTTATAAGTATCTACCATGCCAAATTTCATGTTTCTAACCCCTTCAGTATAAAAAAATCGAAATTTTAGAACGTTTTTCGCTCATGCACTCCCCTGAGGGAAGTGGCACCGGCACGAAATATAGTCTATGTTACAGCAGAGACTGTTACCATCAATTTGCCACCATTACTTTTGAAAATGGTTCTATAGTTCCAGAGATTCCATTGAAATTGTAATTTAGAATGTTCTTAGAACGCTTTTCGCTCATCTCACCCCTTTAAATTTTGAATTTTTTAAGAATTTGTTCTTAGAGAGAATTTACATCTTATAAATAACTACCAAGCTAAATTGCATGTTTCAAACACCTTCAGTGTAAAAAAAAATCGAAATTTTAGAACGTTTTTCGCTCCTGTACCCCCCTGGGAGTAGTGGAACCAACATAAATTTAGCCTATGTTGGAGCAGGGACTGTCACCATCAAATTGCCACCATCACTTTTGAAAAGGGTTCGGTAGTTCCAGAGATTCCATAGAAATTGTAATTTAGAATGTTTTTAGAACGCTTTTCGCTCATCTGACACCTTTTAAATTTCGATTTTTTTTAGAATTTGTTCTTAGAGAGCAGTTACATCTTATAAGTAACTACCATGCCAAATTTCATGTTTCTAGCTCCTTCAATATAAAAAAATTCGAAATTTTAGAACGTTTTTCGCTCCTGCACCCCCCCTGGGGGTAGTGGCACCGACATAAAATATAGCCTATGTTGGAGCAGCGACTGTCACCATCAATTTTCCACCATCACTTTTGAAAACGGTTCTGTAGTTCCAGATATTTCATAGAAATTGTAATTTAGAATGTTTTTAGAACGCTTTTCGCTCATCTCACTCTTTTAAATTTCGAATTTTATTAGAATTTGTTCTTAGAGAGCATTTACATCTTATAAGTAACTACAATGCCGAATTTCCAATTTCTAACTCCTTCAATATAAAAAAAATCGAAATTTTAGAAGGTTTTCCGCTTCTGCACCCCCCTGGGGGTTGTGGCCCCGACATAAAATATAGCCTATGTTGGAGTAGGGATTGTCACCATCAATTTGCCACCATCACTTTTAAAATCACTTCAGTAGTTCCAGATATTACCCCCTACAAACAAACAAACAAACAAACAAACAAATAAAAAAACAATCTTTACTGCTTTATAATATTAGTATAGATGGTGCCTGCATTTTTGCATCAAGTGATGGGTATTCGACAATTTTCTGAATGATTCATGTACAAAGCATAGTTTTATTACAAATTTGGAACAATGGAAATTTATAGTAAATGTTAATACTATTATTTGTGTATAACTTATAAACATACATTTGTCTATAACTTATAGTTTGTGAAAACTTATAGTAAGTGTTAATAAAAAATGCTAATGCAACTGTTTTCATAAGTTTCGCTTTTCCTGTCAATTATTACACCATTATTTAACTTCCTTTAACTATATCGTCTGAAATCTCAAATTCAACATATATAAAATTATCTACGATGACACTAGTTTTTAAGTTTCTGAATCCACAGTATACTTATATTTAATCCTAAAACATTAACACATATTGAACAGTCATTGACATTTATGTAGGGTATGTCGCCACCTCAATATACACAGTTGATTCTTCTAAACTCAAACTTAGATAAATTGAAATATTGTCTAATTTGAACTTTATTTCTTTTTGCAGTAATGTTTTTGAGTCATTAAGAATGCAAGAACATTACATAAATGTAACCTTCTTTAAACAAAATATTATATAAAACTTTTTTTTTTTTTTTTTTAAAAAAACAAAATTAATGTTGTTTTAAAAATCAAAGTCTTTTTTAGTATTTTCATGGAGTTATATATCATCCTAGAAACTCCAATATCCACAAAGATAAATCATTGCAACTTATGTCTTTTTCATTGTTATTAACATCAAACAAAAGTTATAATAATGACATTTCAAGGATTAAAACAGTGATGGCAATTAAATTAATGTCTAATTAATGCTTAAAGTGATAAAAACATAACACGAAATGTTTAAAAATATCTTTAAACATTTCGTGTTATGTTTTTATCACTTTAAGCATTAATTAGACTAATTTAAAGTTAACAAGTGATTTTATTATATTATTTGTAATGATGGCAATTTTAAACTTTTGCTCGGGGTACAAAACATCCTGAATCTAGGGTTAAGGATATTGATATCGATGAACAAATTAAACAGATATCCATAATTATAAAGTTTCGATTATGATTAATTAATTTTTTCACCTTTATTAATTTGCCTTCTTTGATTCACATTCATATGCATTTTCCACAGTGCTTGGGCATGTTTAATTACTAATGGCAAAGCCTGATTTTCAGTAGCGTCATTTGGAAGAGGCTGAGTGGGAAGTCATCCCCCCTACCTCCTAAGGAATTTGATATTTCACTATGTAGTAGTCATCAACAGATTAGCCTCAAAATTATTTTCAGAAATTGCACAAAAGCTAAAATAACTTGTTAGATTTGACTTAAATAGAAACATTATCATTAAATAAACACTTTAAGAACAGAAATTAATAATTATCAATACTTTTTGCTAAAGCCTTGGTATTGTTATATCCTCAAAGTGGGAGACCTTAAATTAGCAGATGTTGCCCGCTAACCTGATAAGTTTTTTCAAACGAACTCCGGATCAAACGAAAATCACTAAAAAACGTAATTGGCAATGTATGCCCCATAAAAATCCGTTTAACAGAAGATGAGATAGAAGTGTTCGGAATGAAATTACCATTTGCACTTTTTTATATATACCAGATGAGTATTTGACTAATTTAAAAAATATATGTGAGAATAAATCTGTATCAATTTCACCTCAGACGTTCAAATCAATATCAAACGAAATGTTTTTTCCCTCCCTCCCCTGAATGTGATCTTTGTCTTCCCTTCCTTCTGAAATGGCTCCCTTGCTGATTTTATAAATACGAGTATTTTGTTTTCGGGGCATTTTCCAATTTTTGTACCCATACAATTTGGTATTACAGATAAACAAAAAAATCACAAAAGAGCTTTTTCTCCAAAAGTCATGAAAATGGTCATCAAGTCACTCTTTTATATAAGAGGTGAGATTTATTAATTTAATAACGTTAATATATATCACCTTTAGTTTAAAAATCTTTTCAACTAAAAACGAGGGAACAAATGAAGACGTGATCAGTGTTTAACTTTCCCTAATTCAACCAATATTAGTTATGTTGGTACATTATATTACATAAATCGGAAATACCTTTAATGAAATGCCAATATGGGTTAAACATTGACTTTATTTTTAAAATATTTGCAATGATATGTTACTATTACAGAAATATTGGCTTTACATTGAAAATGTATGCAATGGAATGCCAATATTGCAAAAATATTTGCAACGAAATGGCGGAATACTTCTTACCGATATCAGTGCAAAATTGGCAGAGAAAACAACTCCAACATTAAAGCAATAGTATTTCATGCACATATTGACAATACTTGCCAAGCTATAGGCAGTACAGACAGTACTGACTCAATGTTGTTTTGCTACTAGAATTTTCTTCCAGAAATATCTGAGCTGGATGAAAAATCTTTTGAAAAATACTTCTATATTTCTTTACAAAGGTTATAGAACAAAAATTGTGCGTATCGTTTCATTTTAACACGTTAAGTGTCAGAAGGGGCGGCCTTTTTGACAGACATTAACGAAGCAATTTTTAGAGTTTGTTGAGATGGTTAACAATTTCCAATTTGCGGCAATGTTTGTTAATTTATACATTTTTAATTCAGAAAAATATCAAATTTTAGTTATTTTCACACGTTTAACGCCAAATTGAAATCAATAAATATGCCAGAAGATGGGGGGACACTTATATATTTTTAAATACATGGGAATAAATTATCAACAGTCCCATTTCATAGCAATAAATTGTCTTCAATGAAAATATTGATGGCACACTTATTCACATGGTATGGCGCCCTAGAAAATATTGCTGACATACATATTTGTGTGCCATGGCGTTCAATGTGTTAAGTGTAGAACTTCAAAAATTATTTTCCATTATTTATTTTATTACAACAAGAAATTCTTCAAAGAAATAATCTGATAATTTAATAAATATCTGAAAAAACAATCAATTTACTGAAATTTAATTTTTTATTTAAATAAATAATTGTTTTTTGAAAAAATTAAAATGCTCCATGCTTTACAACTTTCAAAATATTTTCTACCTTTTTTACATTTTATTACTTAAAATTACTCTAATCATAAAATAATTTGTCCGTCTACTTTTTAATCGGACAGATATCTTTTTAAAAATGAATAAATAAATTACTGGTATGAAACTGCATTTTCATTAAAAATTCACGTGTTAATAGACTTTATTACTAATTTGCGGATCTTAATAAACCGACATTCTAAAACAGTTGAACATATTTTTTGCATTATATAACAAGAAATTCCCCTACATACTTTGACAGTTTTGAACAAAAATAGAGTATTTTGAAAATGCGTATTGACTGCGAAAAATCAAACTGAAATATATTATGATATGTTATTTTCATAATTTATCTTTAAGATTGATGAAAAAATAATTTGCATCAAGTATATGGCAATATACGGGATGTTTTCGAAAAGTAAAGAAACGCCACAGACAGCAGGAAAGAAAAAGTTTTAATGAGCCCGTTGGCAACAAATGTTGTAACCTTGAACATTTGACCTTTTCCTCGCTGCATTCTTTATTTGTACGCTGAGTATCTTTCGTGTAGCTCGTATTTATAATGGCAGCGTCTATTCAGAATCCCGCCAAATATGAAGTACGTTCCGTCATACGTTTTCTTCCTGCAAAAAGTGAGTGTCATTCAAAAACTTTTTTTTTCTTTTGATAAAATGTCCATTATAAATTACTTATTGGTATATTATATGCCTTATTTTTTGACATAGTTGCCGTCATTGTCCAAGCATTTGTTAAGTCTGGGTACAAGCTTTTGTATCCCGCAGTCATAAAAGTTTACCACCTGTTGTCGAAACCACATTTCAACTTCGATTTTGATCTCATCATCGTCGTGAAAGTTTTTCCCTGCAAGATGTTTTTTCAGGTAAAGGAATAAGTGGTAGTCGCTGGGTGCAAGGTCAGAGATCACAGATGGCCCACCTTTTCTGGGTTCTCCGTGAACATCTGTCCCACCTCCAGAGAAAGCACGACATCTTCTCGTCACAACTTGTCTATTCATATTGTTCCCATAGACGGAAACAATTTCTTTGTGAATATCCTCTGGACGCTCACCTTTTGCATGAAGAGACCGTATGACGAAGCGTATTTCATATTTGGCGGGATTTTGAATTGACGCAGCCATTATAAACACGTGCTACACGGAAGAGACTCACCATACAAATAAGAAATGTCTGCGAGGGAAAAGTCAAACGTCCAAGGTTTCAATATGTGTTGCCAACGCGCTCATTAAAACTTTTGAGGTGTTTATTTACTTTTCGAAAACACCTCGTATAAGAAAACGTTGTTCATTTTTTATGGTGCTTTGGTGCTTAAAGAGTAATGTTTGCAAATTTCATGCTTATTCGTTTTAAATGAATTCGTGTATGCCGGAAATATGTGTGTTGTTGAGTGGGATTTTTCTTCTAAACACTTTTAATATATATTTACATTAAAAATGGTATTGCTGGAGTGAAACATTCTTCATTCATGGCGGGAAGGGGGGGTCATAACACCCACGACCTCCTCTTTGGATCCACCCTTGCATGTGCTCGTGTGATAGCCAAACCTTGACTGATATACAGGGTTCTCATTGGCTTTTGACTAACCCTAGCAATTTTGCTAATCATCGAAGAAAAACTGTAGCTATATGAAAATAATCTTAGCACTCGGCATGAAATATTAATTCGTAAGTAATTCTTTAACCCCCAAACATAACATCTTTTTCAATATATGTTCTATTTTTTAAAATTACATTTAAATCAGCTATTATTTTAACTAAATTCAGTTATCAGATAAAAAAAACTAATAAAAAAGTGTATTATAGATGCTTAGCCCGATTTATTTTTAAATACACTAAATTCTGTCTAAGGGGGATTTTGAATAAAACGGAAATCTGTTTAACGCGGAAAGATATTCAATACAGTAAACTCTGTCTGACAGAATACCATCTAACGAGGGAATTGTTTTAACCCTTTCCGGCATAGACAAAGTCTCTAAAATGAGAAATTGCTGACTGACACCGGAATTTAAAAACGACTTTTTTAGAAAATACGAACTCCTTATTTTAAGCTTTCATTATAGAAACAAAATTTTATGAAAATATTCTTGGTGCCTTTTGCAAGTTTGGAATTAAAATTAGGTGCGCCCGGAGTGGGACCACTGTGCCGGAAAGAGTTAAAATGCAAATAAGATGTATATTTTCTCGATCCTGATCGATTCTGCCTTAGATAGAGTTTACTGTAGTCTTATGCAATAAAACCAGAGTTAACTCGGAATTATGGATAGCATGTTAGTGAGTTAAATGAAAACAAATAAATAAATGAAATTTTGTAAAATAGGAATGACTTCCGAAAAAAAATTACAAATAATGTTACAGAAAAAAAAATCTTTCAATAGTTCAATAACATCATTGAGAATACCACCGAAAGGAATGGGAAAAAAATTTCAACTTTCGTAATTTGGCGATTTCAATCTTCGGTTTTCTGGTCAACTGAAAAGTTTTGTCGCGATTTGGTGCAATGGTTATCAGCAGCGAGAACCCTGCTGATTTGAATCTTCAATTTTTTCTATTTTCGAATTGCATGGTAAAATCAGAATATTTCGTAAGAATATCATGTCGATGACAAGAAATAAAAGTAATAAATTGACCAATATTTAAGATGTTACCTTATCTTTTAACAGACGGGCTTCTTTCCCCGTAGCTTTGAGGAGGAGTTGCAATGGTGTTAATGCTTGCCCAGTTGGTCGGGAACAGACAACATGCAGCGGTAACTGTCCTTTAGGCTAAAAAAAGAGAAAAAACTACAATTAATAAAAAATTCTATTTAAAGAAGAAAGCAAAAATCATGCGTTAAGCATAGATTATGAAACACTTTCCAAGACATTCAGAATACTGTAACGAAACAAATCATGCGTTAAGCATAGATTATGAAACACTTTCCAACACATTCAGAATACTGTAACAAAACTTCACCGTTTAATAAGGTGAAAGAGGGAATCTAAGTAAACAATTTGGAAAATGCATTAGACATTTTAAAACCCAATTTCAGGAATTACCATCTATAGTCGGAAAAATATCCGAATTCTTTTGTGCAGTCCTGTATATAATTTGCAGATTTATATTTCTATACACTACATAGTGATGCAAAAATTTAGTTCAGTAAAGATGCTGTACAAAGTTTAAATTTCCCCTTTAGCAATTTCTGTCAATAAGCGTAAAGAAACCCCGAAATCTCTTGTGCAGCCTTGTATATGATCTATAGAATTTATATACACCAAGTAATATGGAGAAAAAAGTTAAATTTTAAAACTCGTACCACAATTGAAAATGCAATTCCAGCAATTACTGCTCATAGACAGTACTGCAACCTAGAACTCATATAATAGAGGCTGACGCATCCTCGCAGATTTGGTACCCGAATTGGAGCCCAGTCGAAAAACCAAGCTAATCAGAACCGGTTCAGTGAATCAGAACCGCGTCTTAGGCAACCCCAACTCCGGTTGCGGTAAATTGATGCTGAACTGAGCACCAATAATCCGAAACAAAATGGATATGCGTCAGCTCCTATTATCTCCTATTATTAATAGCATCAGAGGAGTCTTTTTGCAACCGAATTCGTTTGTGTGTTCCTGTAAATAAACAATAATTGCAGTCCTCACGATACTTTACAGTAAGAACCTTACAATGCACCTGAGATATGTATATTAGTTTCAATATAAAACAAGTTCGGAATGATTAAATTTATCTTTGTCAAATTAAAATAAAAGAACACACAAAAATATGTGATTCCATTACCTAAAAGATGACTAAAACTTTATTTAGATTTTAAAACATTAAAATAAATCGAGCCCTTTTGAATTTGCACCCAGCTTTCATCAAAATTTATAATTAATACTGGTGTTAAAACAAACGTCCAGATCACATTCTTGTAAACAGCATGTCTCTGTACTGCGAGCCTGCGGGAGAGTTCAAATCATCCACATCAAATCAACTCTCCCGTAGGCCATACTATTTAAAAGAATGTCTGGACGTTTGTTTTAACACCAGGTTTAATTATAAATTCTGATGAAGGCTGGATTCACTCGATTTATTTTAATGTTTTAAAATCTAAATAAAGTTTTAGTCATCTTTTAGGTAATGGAATCACATGTTTTTGTGTGTTCTTTTATTTTAGTTTCAATATGTTTGAAATAGTGTAATATATTAAAATACATTGCAAATGGTTTTCCTCCCATAGACCATAAACGGAATTCTTTAGAGGGTCCCTCTAAACGAACCATAAATGTTACACACTTCATTTTCAATACCAAACATGCCATTGTAAACCTCAATACCATACATTAACTACATGGCAATCCGAGTATATTTACGCGAGTATATTTACGCGGACAGACTGACAGACGGCCAAACAAACCAAATTCATAACCACTTTTCAACTATGTTTTAAAGTATATTTCTTGTAAATGCTAAAAGGTGTAAATTAACAACATAATAAATACATAGTAAAATAACTTTTATTAGGTTGTTTGACAAGTTTTGGCTCACTCCGAGCCATTTTCAAAAACAAATGAGAATATAATAGAATATTATAATTTATATTCTTATATGTTTTAAAGTGTTAAAAATGACATTGTATGTATGCAAATTGTAGCAGGAACTAGAATTTAAATAGTGAAATTATTATGTATTATGACATTTTAATTTTTTTTTGTTTTTTAATGCACATTTTTATGCATCGTAAAATAGACAAAACTTATTTAGTCACACATTATATAATTTACGTTCTAAGCAACTTTATCAGGGAAAGTTGCAGCAAGATTGCTCGGGCTGCAAAACTTAGTTGTTTTTATTTTTAGATGGTAGCAGTGATATTATATTTTACAGAATCCAAGTGATACAATCCCGCAGTTTTGATACATTCCTATTAGCCGCATTTTAACCATTTATAGTAAACATTTCGATTTTTGTTACTTCCTTATTTAAGGCGTTGTTAGATTACATATTTTTAAAATTTGTGTTTTATCTATTTATTTGTGAAGTTTTAATTTCGTATGGCAATTTAGTTGAGGAATATTACATGAAAACAAACAAATGCTAAAATTATTTACATTGTTTTAAGTGCAAACGATTAATCTTCCGTAATCGGGTGGCACGTGTATTTTTGAGATATATATATTTTAAAAATCATGCTTGAAAATTATTTTTTCTTCATAATATAGATTTGTGCTTCCAAATACAAGTACTATTTTGCATATGAAGAAAGGTTTTTACAACTTAAATTTAATTTTTTTATAATATTTTTATAATTTTTTAATCAAGTGTTTCAGTAAATATTTGAAAATAAATAATTTAATTAAGATCATATTAACTGTGTATAAATTTCGTAAGTTTATCTTTCAATTTATACATATCATTTTTTAATTTCACAAATAGGGCATTATTAAAATCATACATGAAATTTCTCTCCCTATTTAAATGATTAATATATTTAAACTAAACAAATTCATATACTTTACATCAATGTGAGTGTGATTTAAATCCAATCAAATTTTTAACTTGTTTTACACGGTTTTAGAATCTCACCTCTAATCAATGATTGAAGTGTTTCATGCGGATTATTCTTCAGCCAATTCTTTTAAAAATTTGTATTTTAATTGTTTTATTTTCAAATAAATGGGTATTCGTATGAAAAATTACGAATAACTATTAAAATTCTAATTATCAAAGCGAGTAAATAGAGAAAGCTTGCCAAATTTACGGAAAATATTTTTTTTATAATTTTAACATTAGTAAATGCATTTACATTTTTTTACATTTGCAAGTAACATTTTTTTAGCGATTGATGTATAATAAACGAAATACACAGATATATGTGCGCTTTTAAAATCTGACCTTATATTAAACTAATCATTTGTTCTGAATCATTTAGAAATCGATGAAGAATCGATAAGGCTGAATTTTTATAATGAATATTTTTTTATGTTTCGAAATCTTTTCTTTTTTATATGAAAACAAGTTATTTGCACGTTATTTGCACGATCACTCACAGCACTTTTAAAATGATAAAAGAAAATTGTTAATTGTACTTCCACAATCCCCTTAAATTCTAATGACCATTATAAACATAGAAATGTACATTTAATGCAAATATCTTCACTAATGTTAAAATAATTCTCTGCACTTGACATATTAAATTATATAATAAAAATACTTTGATAAGTTGTCCGCTAAATGGAAATAATAGAAGTAACATTGCGTGAGATTAGCCATCGCTTCAATTTATGTACTTCTAAAAATAAACTGTATAGCTCGAGGTTTATGCGAGAATATATTTTTCTTATACTATGGTTTAGAATATTGTTGTAGGCGAAAGGAGAAAGAATTCTATATCCCTTATCACAACCGGAAGCATACTATAACAGAGTATTTGAACTCATAAATAGCTTTTAGAAATCTGCCGCTTTATGTTTGTGTAGATTCTAGGAAAATAAGAAAATTTGTTCTAAAGAGTAAATTTCCGAAAAATGACGTACCTAGTTCTGTATGAATAGGAATTTGAGAAGTGTAGTTAGTATATTTATAACTGCCGTAAAATTTATATACACTGTAAAAAAAGATAAGTGCTTCTTATTCTAGGAAAATATAATATAATCAAGAACGAAAATATACAATAACCACTCCCGAATTTACCACAATTCCAAAAAGCGTTCTTCATCTTTAGAAATATCGGAAATCAACATATTTTCGAGATTTAAAAAAACATTTATTGAAAAAGAAAAGAAAAAGGGTTTTTGACTACTACTAATTTTAAGAAACGTTTCCAAGTAGTTTTTTATAGTGCATAAATCAATTTTCTCAACCCGGAATATAAGTTTTTTGGAAGTTATCCATTCTCAATTAAGCATTTTCATGTTCAATAAACATGTTTATAGACAAACATGATAAATTAACAGCATTCACATTCACATCAACATTAAAATTAATGTTACTTTGTTACTTTCGGATGTATAAATTTAATTACGTAGCTGAAAATCTTTAATTGAGAATTACTACCAAAAACCGATATTACAGTTTGAGAAAACTGATAAATACACAATAAAAACTACTCGGAAGTGTTTCAGAAAATCAATCAGATCTCGGAAATATATTGGTTTCTGAGGTTCCTATGGATAAAAAACGCTTTTCGGAATCATGGGTAACTCGAAAGAGGTTATTGCATGTTTTCGTTCTTGGTTATATTATATTTTCTTAGATTAAGAGGCATTTGGCTTTTTTTTAAAGTGTACAGTATACTTTGATTATCTGACACTCAGGAGACCAAGGATATGTCGGAAAAGCGAAATAGTCGGATAATAGGAAGGACATTATCAGATACATTTTCTAATTGTACAGTTATTAGGCTGCAATGAAAATTACTATAAATGAATTATATAACTGCGACCACAAAGTAACATAAATAACTTTTATCATAAAATAAATATTATAAGTAAAAAAAAACCCGCAAATGTAAGGAGTAAATTCGTTACCTTTTCATTGATTTATATTTTCATAATTAAAAATAAGACAATTTCGGGAATATAAAATCAGTGATAATTTACCAGCGATGGGTTAACTTGGAGTTACAGTAATTAGTGAATAATAATAATAAAAAAAGCACAGTTCAACAGCGACCTTTGCTAAGTATTCTAATACAAAATTGCTCCAATATATATATTTTTAATTAATAACTTCAAGTATAAAATTTGGTACATTTCTACCCAATAGAAATTAAGATACAGCTATAACGTTCATCGCAAAACAATAACACGGCGGAGCCCCTGTATATGGTGAAATATAGCTATCACAGCATAGCATTGCACCCTCTGAGTGAACAAAGACAAAATTGAATCAACATAATTTTTAATAAATATATTACATATTAAATTTGGTGAAATTTCATACCATTGATGCCGAGATATAGCTATCACGGAAATTGTGAAAAACACAGCACAGCATTGAGCAATATACATACAACTAATACTGATCGGTTCAATTTGATGCCTTGGTCTAACTGAAACGAAGTTTGATGAAATTCCACCAAATATATCCGAAATCGTGAAAAACGCAGCATATCAGCGCCTTCTGTTGTGCACCAAACATAATCAGAACCTATATGTACCACGGTCTAACGCAATATATTTTATGAAATTCCATCCCACATTTGCCGAACTATAGCTACCATGGAAATCGTGAAAAACATAGAATAGCAGCTTCACATGTTGGGCGATATACACCCAAATCTACTCAGCAACCAATTTATGTCACGTTTTAACAGAATATGAAATTTGGTGAAATTCCGTGCATTAGTTCTTGATATAGAGCACCCATAAAATTTGTGATACATACATACTTACATATACAGGGCCGTATTCAGGCATGTGCAACATGTGCCACTGCACATGGGCGGCACAATTTGAAGGGTGACACAATTTTGAGAAAAGAAAAAAAAATTGAGTTCAGAAAAAAATTAAGATATCAATAAAAGTGTTGGGAGGGACATATATGCTCTACAGACTTTGTTTCAACTTCTGAGGGTTCCTTTCAGGCTGTCAATAGTAAAAGGATCTTAATATGTTATTGTTTTTCCTGATGAAATTCGCCATAGATCAGCGATCTCACATTCAAATTGTATGATTGTATTAGCACACCACTTCCATAAAGGTACCGTCCTACGCAACTGAAAGCGAAGAACTGCCCATTTGGTAGCCACCAGCATCCAAAATCCACAATGGCTTCGAAAAGCGACTACGTTGCTTACGCCAGCTCAATCTCCCTAAACAGCTTAGAAAGGATTTGAGATCCCTGGATGCACCAAAGTCCGTGTTCCGGAAGTTGAAACGGTATATGACTAAGCACTTTTGGGAACTAGGCATACATTCATCACGATTTCCAAATAATAATTTTTGCATTATCAAAGAAAATATGCGTTGAATAAGGCATTTCGTAAGTACTGGTACTCTTTGTATGGGGCTTCTGTCCCGTTTACCCATGCCTAAACCCCACCCAGCTTCGATAATCTCAATTAAGCTCTTTTAAATAGTCTAATGTGAATCTGATACACGGGCGACTTCACAGTTCATACGATGAAAGCATGGAGTGTTGGAGAATTTGTCGTTCAGATTTTTGGATTAATGGAACTGAAAAACCACTGCGCAGATAATCAAAAATTCTAATTTTCACAACAGTGAAATTCTTTTCAATTTTCACACAGATGCTGCTATTCGTTATTCTGTGTTCAGCTTTAAAAAGACTTTAAGGGGAAATAATTAAGAATTTGTAGCATAAAATTCTCACTATATTTCTATGGCGGATCCCTATATCTTCATAAGTTTTTATGGAGAATTTTCATGGCAGATTCTTAATTAAGATTAATAGAAAATTAATCAAAATGTTGTCAATATTGTATAAAAATTACAATGCATAAATACTTGTTGGGATTCAGTGTGTTTTATATAATGGCTCAATTACTGCGAATTTCCTTATAAATAATGGCATTTTTAATGATTTCCATTCTAAGTTTTTTATCGAGAACGGGCAGTACTATATTATACAGGTGTAATACGAATTTAAAATTTAATACAAAGGTTATATAACTACTTTAAACATTATATTGAGAGATAGAACATCTTGGAATACTATTTTGATTCTGCAAGCATTACATTGAAATTAGAAACAAATCGATGGTGTGGACGCGAGGACGCTTGAAAAAGTTTGAATACAAATTGAAAAACGATTTAATTGCATTAGAACAATTTCAGAAAATGAAAAAGAGTAAAGTTAGATGTGAAGCTAAGGGTCATAAAAATAGATACAAACATTCCTGACATCAGTGTGGGGTTGTAATTTGCAACATTTCTGTTTGGTAAAGCAATGACAAAACTGAAAGCCGAAGGCGTGGATAATTAAATTGCTGTGGAAATGTCGACATACTTTCGCATTATGTTTTTAACTGAGATACAGCCCTCTTTTCCTATTTACAATTATTCAGCTGAAAATAAACTTACTGAGTTTAGGAATCATTAATCTGTCCCATCTTCTACAGGTAAAGCGATTTCAAGACAAAATTGCCAAATTAAATATAAGCGATATTTTAATGATTTATATGAGTTAAATTACACTAAGAACTAAAATATCTTCTTAAAACACCATCAAAAACTTTAAAATGCGCTAGGCCTTTCGAAAGATCTGAGTCTTTCTTCGTCAGGCGCAAAAAGACGTGATTCTACTATGAAAGCAACAGCAAGACAGTTTTGTTGTCCCTTCCAATTTGAGTCTTGCTGCCGCTTTCATAGTAGAAGCACGTCTTTTTGCGCCTGACGAAGAAAGACTCAGATCTTTCGAAAGGCCTAGCGCATTTTAAAGTTTTTGATGGTGTTTTAAAAAGATATTTTAGTTCTTATTGTTTCACACCAGTTTCATCTTATTTTATTTAAATTACACTGTTAAAAATTTGCAGCAAACTGTCCAGTCGTTCGACCGTTTTTATAGAAAACAGTTACATAACCGTAATTTAACGCTATTCTGACTATATTATGGGCAATAATATGGTCGGAACAGAGTTAAATTACGGTTATGTAACTGTTTTCTATAAAAACGGTCCCATGACCGGACAGTTTGCTGCAAACTTTTAACAGTGTAGGAATGAGAATATTAAACAGAATCGGACTGCTTTAAAAATGACGATGGGATCTGGAGAAGTATGGAAATTGTAAAATAATGTAAAATCTTCAGAGTGAATTACAGAAGGAAGTTTATATCTGCAAAGAGTATTATTTAAGATTTTTCATTTCTTTATAATCCCCGAACTAGAAACTACTTAAATGTTGCAGAGAAACTTCAAGCCATTTACGATTCTGCTGTTAAGAGCGGGACTTTACTGATTTTGTATCCATTTTTAAAGCTATATACAATAAGAGATGGAAAGTTGGCCTGTCTTCCATTTTTCTGTAGGGTGTTGGCTTCAAAGTAAATTAGTCATGTTTATGTAACTATGTACACACGGAGCCACCGCGAAAAATCTCTTCTCTAGAGAAGAAGCTTTTCGCGATGGCCCCTGTACGCTGCACTCGAGATTTACAGCTGTACTCCAGCAATAAAGTGTTCTCCTGAAAGGCCATTTTCTGTTTTAAAATAGATTAAAAACTATTTACGGACAGTACAAAACCAAGAATGACTGGTCAATCTTGGAGTGCTCGCCATATAATAAAACATCACAGTAAGTCCCAATTTAAAGTAAATAATAATTACATTCGCAAATTCAAAAGGGAGAAGACAGTCATTGTTTATACTCCGCAAAATAATTACCAATTATTATAAGTTATTATTAGTATGAAACATATTGTTGACTCAATAAATTAGATGTTTTTCTGATATATGAATTTTAAATATGGTCCGTTACCGAAATTCTAAAAGATAGTCACGTTTTAGCATTATTGACAAATCCAGCCACCTCATTGGTCATTTAGTCATATCCTTTTCAGAGAGTAATCCCTTGGTGGTAGGGAAAACGTCGCCAACTCGTTTTTCTGTTTCTATGGTTAGGTAAAGGAAGAGGTAAAAAATAAAGTCGGTAATTTTGAAGCGATTGTTATCTTCAGATTTCATTTAAAATAAACTATTGAAAATAACTTAAGATAGTTTGATGACATTCTATAAAACGAGAGTGAAACGGTTTAGATTTTAAGCTGTAAAAAGATTTTAAAATGATATGACAAGTACTTTTTCAGAAAATGCAAATTAAAAGTGAAATTTTGTTTTTACTTTTTAAATCCAAAAGAATATGAGATCAGTTTTTAATGCATATCACGTCTCTACTTCATTCATTCTTGGATTTTCCATGAAAATATTTCTGGCGCTGATTAGTGCCATATTAGATGACATCTTCTTGTCACGTTTTTTATATTTAATTAAATTCCCAGCATGTATTTCTTCAATAGTCTTATTTAATAGTTAGTGTTAGTTTAATACCTTTATTTCGACACATTTCCCATCAAAATCGGCCATTCCTTTCCCATTTTTCTTTACCTTCAAGTGATTTTCTTTTTAAATGTTTCAATTATCACACAGAATTTTTTTTCAGCTTCCCATATGAAATAATGAATCCATATTGCAGCAGTTTCTACCTCAGTCATTCCCGCGCGATCGGGAAGAAGGTGTGACCGCTTGACGCCACGCATGGCACTCTTCCCTGCCGGTCTCATTCGCATTTTTTTTTTACACCAGGCTACATCGTGAACGATTACCTCCATGGTTTAATATTTTAAACGTTCACGATGAATGAATCTTTTGTGTTTTGAAAACCTTCAGCAGTGTTAACATTGTTTATAATGATGATGTAACAATACCTGTTTGTAAGGTGCAACAATACAAAATTAACAATCGCAATGGAATTAACAATGGTATAAAAAGGAACAAACGCCTGGCATATGAAAAAATGAAGCGGGCCTCCCAAAACTGTTGATGACAGTCGAATGCTTTGCGCTTTTATTATAGATAAAACATACTTCTGCGAAAAAATATTATAAACTGTCATTAATTTTTTTTTGTTTATTAAATATGTTTCAGTGTTAAACAGGAAAGAAAAATCATGCGTCAAGCAAAGCTTATGAAATACTTCTAACACTTCCAGAATACTGTAACGAAACTTCACCGTTTAATATAAAGTGAAAGAGGATAGCTTAGGTAAACAATTTAGAAATGCATAACACATTTGAAACCCCAATTTCAGCAATTACCGTCCTTAGATGGAAAGGTACTCGAATTCTTTTGTGCAGCCTTGTATATGATCATGCAATATATTTGTATATATACTACATAATTCAGCTGAGTTAGAAAACGCATAACACTGTTGAAAAGTCACCTTCAGTAATTTCCGCCGATAGACGGGGAAGATGTACTCGAATATTTTTCTATAAACTAAAGATGTAATTAATGCTTAAAGTGATAAATCTATAATCTTCTATGTTATTCACAGATTTTTATATGCACCATACATTAAGCTAAAATTCAGTCCAGCTAAAAAACGCATATCACAACTAAGAACACACTTCGAGCAATTATCATCCGTAGACGATAATGTATCCAATTCTTTGTGTAGCTCTGTATATGAATTTATTAATAGTCTACAAACATCTTTTAGTGTACTAAATATAATCCCGCCGGAAAATGCGTTACACATTTAAAAACCACCATTAAGCAATTCACGCCCATTGACAGTAATGTTTTCGAATTATTTTGTGTACCCAATATGTGATATATAGAATTTATACAGAGTTTAGTTAAAATTAAAAAACGCAAATTGCATTTCTGTAAGTGTAAATGGAAAATAAACTTAGCAATTATCGTTTATAGATAGTATTGTAACCGATTTCTTTTATGTGTCCTTGTAAATGAACGATAAATGCAACGCACGCTATATTCTACAGTAAGAATCTTTTAATGGCCCTCAATAATGTATATAAATTACTTGATGTTTGAAATAGTGTAACATTATAAAATACGCTACAAACAATTTCCTTCCCGTTGATTATGATGTATTGCATTATTTTGTGTGGCCCTGTTAAATGAATGATAAATACTTTACACTCCATATTCTATAGAAAACATGTTTTACTACACCTGATAAATGCATATGAATTTCGTTATATTTGAAGTAGTGTAACACCAGTAAAATATACTGCAAACGACTTTTCCCCATATACCATAATGTGATGGAGTTCTGAATGTCTTTGTAAACGGGCTATGAATGCTAGGGACTTCGTTTTCAATAGAGAGGATTCCATGGTAAATCTCATAAACGCATATAAATAAAGTAGTATATTTATGACAGTTAGAGCACGGACAGACAAGCAAATGGAAGGACTGACAGACAGACGAATCCAATTCATAAACACTTTTCAACTATGTTGGAAAATGTTAAAAAATTAGTTTATTTATTTCAAAAATTTTGTTTTTCTATAAAAATAATTTTCGCCAATTTCTTTGTTCTTTACTCTATAATTATTTTTGAAAACCTAATCTATGTTTGCTTGTTCTGGAAAATTTTCCATACATTAGAGCGGGACAGCATGTCTGAAAGACAAACTCATACACATTTTGAAATTATGATAGAAATGAGTAAACACAATTTGTGATAAAGATTGCTTGAAAGTAGGCAATAATTCATATGAAACACATGATTCATATTTTATTATTTTATGAAGTTTTGTATTGTTGGAGAAAAAAAATGTTACAACATATCAAGTGAACACCCTTCCTTAAAATAATTGTGTGATGTTAAACATGATACGCTGTGAAAAAATTATAAACGTGCCTTGAATATATATAAAACGGCACCTTTTCCCCAACCAACAACAATGAAGAAGTGTTAAGGAGTATAATATATTTTTCACAGAAGAATGCAACCGGCACGTATTTCGACACCTAGGTACAAAAAAGAAAGTTATGCTAAATGAACAGGCTTAAAAAACGCGCCTCATGTTAATTACACTGAAACACATTATGTGTGGAAATCAGCAGATGTGGAAAATATGTTTCTGAAAAAATAATGAAGACGTAGAAATCGGAGGAAGGGAAAAAAGGAGACAGAGGCTCATGAGAGGAAATAAAATTTATAAATTCCATGATATAAAATATTCTAGAAGTAAAATGTTTTGAAAATTATAATTCTAGCGTCTTACTTAATTGAAAGTTCCACATATTATTTCAAGTTTTTGCAGTAACACATACATGATGTTCAAACACTCAAAAAAACACATGCAAAAAAAAAAAAAAAAAAAAAAGAAAAAAAAAGAAAGAAAAAGTAAAAGTAAAAGTAAAAAACAGAAAGAAGCGGTAGCGTATTACTGCTTATTTTACTGTTTATTCGTTCGTTTTACTGCTTATTCGTCTATTTATTCTGTTTCGTTATACTATTCTGAATGCGTTGGAAAGTGTTTTATTTTTATAAATTATGCTTCATGCATGATTTTCCATCTTATTTCAGATTTATTTGATCAAATCAACTCTTCAGAGTCAATTCTTTACAGACTGATTAAATATCAATGAAAACACTGAAACCTTATTAAAACACTGAAAATATTTAACGTGTATTCGAAAATAATTGTTGCGCGCAGCTTTATAACCACAAAACTGATTTTTATTTTTGGCTTTTGGTTTTACATCAAACATAAATCTACACATAATATATTAGCTTACATGAAAATATTTTAGATCCAGAAGGTTCCATGCTTAAATCATAATAAATATCAGATTCAAAAACACATTCTTGCCACAAATTAATAAAATTTACGCAGTTTAATTGACAAATTGACAAAAAAGTAGGTAGAAATTGCATATATAATCATTTTATACGTGCCTAAGCAAAATGCGAAAATAACGAAAATATAAAGAACATTTCATACATGCAATGTTAAAAATCAATTAAAGTCGGTACCCAGTTTTAATATGAATATTTTCATCTGTATTGTTTTATTTGATTCAGAATTATATATATATATATATATATATATATATATATATATATTAAAATATGAAAAAAAAAACGATTTTTTAAAGGGTTAAAACTGATTAAATCTACTTAAAACATTCGTCAAGCTAAAACAACATTTTAGTGTACTCCCATCAGCAATGTTTGAAAAATGCATTGCCAAGTTTTTTATCTGGCGACCAAGTTACTTAATCTTGCGTTTTCTTCCTAATTTTCTTTTTGTGCAAAAATTGACATAAGAAATGAGCACTAAGGGCATTTTTTCTCTCCCCCATTCCCACTTGTTCCCGGCAAGCAATGCTCGTCCTCTTTTCTCGTACTTTTAATGGAAGATCAAAGCATAAAAGGCATTTTCATCTCATGCACAGAAATTGTCATTGTTTGATACTCTATCCAGCTAACATGTCATGTGATTAGAATAGGAAGTGTCAATAAAACAGTAAGAAATAGCATCAATTCAGCCTCTGTGGTACCTAAAGTTGGATACGATGCTAAAAAAAATGCTCAAGTTTTCGTAAATTTAAAATCTGATTTTTGTGCTCAGAATTAAAATTTGATTAATCTGTCACATCCGTTTTAACGAATAATAAGATATAAAATGATTATAAGTAATTCATTTGAAGTAAATCTATAAAACTATACTCTGTACTATTCGAAACTATGTAACTAATAATTATAACCTATACTTGTTATTATTTTTTCTCAATTAATTTATAAAAAACTTTTGTAATCTTTGAAACTCTATGACTGTGGTGGGAGGAGGTGAAATATTTTTTACTTGCGACTAGATTTTTCGCTGCCTACCAGATTTTATGAAATTTGTAAAGCCCTGCCGAACGGTATTTTTAAGTTTATTCATGCGCTTACGATATAGACCACAAAAATCGTCCAGTCGATTTGCAATCTTTGAATTAAGTTTTGATCTCAAAACAACAGCGGCAGAAAGCTTGTGAAATCACTAGTGAAAAATGACGTCATAAACGTATGTATTTTCATTCACAAAAGTGAAAAAAAAATTATAAATTGCGCCAAAATTACGTTATATTTTTTTTTACTGACCTCTCGTTCTGTTGTTCTACGGCTAGTGCGCAAATTTTGAAAGGAACTGCAGTTTTTGTTCCGAAATTGGTAATTTATTGTGAATCATATGGATCACTACAGCGATATGTTTTATACATACAATTATTAAGCGAGTCTGTTGATACAAAAAGGAAAATATTAGAGTTTACAATATCTAAAAGCTAAATAAAACAAAAAATATAAAATAAAAATTTAACTAACACGCTTTTAATTCAAAATTTAATACATTGAATATGCATTGTCATCGCAAAATGTTTGTTTGCAAAATTTTAACAAAATTACTTGTGATTTTCATCAAAAAAAGTAAAATATAATTTATATCCTGTACTCTGCCCTTGCTAAGGTGTGGCCTTTAAAGTAATTAAATATGCGTTGTAATTGACAACGAACTAGAGTCCTGCGTGGGATGGATTGTACCCGACTCGAACCCGAAAATTATGCTAAAAGTCAACCTGAAATCAGACTCCAACCATACAAAAAAAAAAAAAAAAAAAAAAATCTTGTCCAGAACCCGACAAAAAAATACTGTCGCCACTAAACCTGACCCGAACCCGAAATACTTCAACCCAAATCCGACATGAAAACCTGAAATCAAAGAAAAGTGATATACATAATTTTGTAAAATTATGAAAAAATTGTCTACAGCCATATCGATAATATCAATTTTATCTTTTACGTAAGAAAAATAAATATGTATAAAGACTCGTTCATATTCAAATATATAGTTTAGTGCAACAATATTGCGAAATAATATATAGGGAAATAATATTCTAATAAATATATAACGAAATAATAATCTAGATTTCTTTTTGAAAAATCGGGTTAACCCAAACCCGACCCGAAAATGCAAAAACGCACCCCGAAACCGACTCGTAAGTACCAAAACTCACCTTGAAACGGACTCGAACCCAAAATAGTTATAATTAAGAAGATCTACAACGAAAAACTTCTCGAATCTCAGTTCGGGTCGAATTCGGGTAAAGACGGGTTAACCGATCCTATGCAGGACTCAACACGGACTTGTGAGAAAATTTGAACAAAATCCGTTCGTTAGATACTTGATATGATAACAACCATTAATGTAAAGGAATGTTTATGACCCCGGTGTCTGTCCCTAATAAGGTATGGCTCTGACACTATATGGATATTGCATCGTCATCGAAAATGGGCTTGTGTGAAATATTTGTGATAAATCGGTTCGATAGAAGTGAGCCAAATAACGATTGCAAGATTTGATCCAGACAGGCAACAAACGAAATTAAATAAAAGCGGGTAAAAACAGAAATTTTGAGAATTTCAGGTCTATAGCAACGGCTTATGATGAAAATATTCATTCCAAATGTATTCTTGTTATTGTGAAGTAAAACCTACAAATCGAAATCCAATAATCCATATAAATACATTTTCCTAACATAAAAACTCCAAGTCTTTAGGAAAGTCCTGCACTGATTTATGAAGTATCTAAAGAGATTTAACAATTAAAACAAGTTAAATTTTTAAAGAATATGACATATTTCCTTAGATATCAGCATTTTTAATTATTACGGTTTTCAGTTTAATTTTTACTTTCTTCTATCTTTACAAGAAGAAAGTATTGGATTCAAGAAAATTTTCGACTTCCAGTTTTCGACGGATTTATACGTTTTAGAAGGTCCTGAACACGATTTGACTGTTTTTAGAAAATGTCTGTCTGTCTGTCTGTATGTGACACAAATTTTGTGGGCGCTCTATCTCAAGAACTAATGCTCGGAATTTAATAAAACTTTATATTCAGCTAGTCCCTGATATAAATTGTTGTCGATTAGTTTTTGGGGAAAATCGCCATCAGGTGGCGCTGCTATGCTGCATTTTTCGCGATATCCACAATAGCTCCATCTCAAGAACTAATGCACTAATTTTTTCAAACTTCAGATTCAGTTAGACCTTGACATAAGTAGACGCTGATTGCGTTTTGGTATAGATATCCCAACAGGTAGCGCTGCTATGCTACTTTTTGTATGATTTTCACGATAGCTGTATCTCAAGAACTAATGTACGGAATTTCATCAAACTTCAGATTATGTTAGATCTTGACATAACTAGATGTTGATTACTTTTGATGTAAATATCCCAACAGGTGGCGCTGCTATGCTACTTTTTTCATCATTTTCACGATAGCTGTAGCTCAAGAACTAATGCACGGAATTTCATCAAACTTCAGATTCTGTTAGACCTTGATATAAATAGATGTTGATTACGTTTTGGTGTAAATAGCCCAACAGGTGACGCTGCAATGCTACTATTTTCATGATTTTCACGATAACTATATCTCAAGAACTAATGCACGGATTTTCATCAAACTTCAGATACAGTTAGATGTTGACATAAGTTGTTGTTGATTAGGTTTTGGTGTAAATCTCCCAACAGACGGTGCTGCTATGCTACAATTGTCAGGATTCACACGATTTTAGCGATAGTCATATCTCAAGAACTAATGCACGGAATTTAATAAAACTTCAGATTTAGTTAGACCTTGATATAAATTGGTGCTGATTCTGTTTAGTGTATGTGAAACCTGTGTGAGATAGAAGAAAGTTTTGGGATTGGCACATCCGACTAGTTTTTTATTGATATTCCCTTAAAAATAATGAAGATAACATGATTAAAAATGGTATTGTGTGACTTCAGAGAATACGAGATACATGGTTCTTTGATATAGAGACGAGAAATAAAATTTATATTTTAAATAATAATGAACTACTATTTAAGAAAGTAATATCCTATTAAATATATTAAACTAAAATTAGAATAACGTTGTAGCTACATGTTTCCAAATTTTGCTTAAAGCAAAATAGAAAATTACAAGGTAAGCTTTTATATTAGAAAAATTACAGAAACAAATTAAATTTTGAGATTTCAAAACGGAATAATAAAATTGCAATATTCAAAGTCAATGTTTTAACCCTTTCCGGCACAGTTGTCCCACTCCGGACACACCGAATTTTAATTCCAAACTTGAATTCGACACCAAGAATATTTAATAAAATTTTGTTTCTTACAATGAAAGCTTAAAATACGGAGTTCTTATTTTCTAGAAAAGTCGTTTGTAAATTTCGGTGTCAGTCAGCAATTTCTCATTTTACGAACAGAATTTGTCTGTGCCGGAAAGGGATAATGATATGTCATTTAGTGCGGGAAGCAGCATCACATTTTGGCGCGTGCAGGAGACGCAAGCATATTTACATGGCTTGAGCTTTTTAACACTTTCCAACCTATTTGAAAAGTGTTTATGACGTCGGTTTGTCTGACGTCTGGCCGGATGGCCGTCTGTCCGTGCTCTAACTCCCGTAAATATGCTCTGATTGCTCTGCAATTTTTATATGTTATTGTCGTTATCTGTAGCATGTTCCTTATTTCAACGGAAGTGTGTAGCACTTATAGTTCTTTTACAGGGTCACTCAAAAGAATTTCGTTACATTACGTCTATGGAGAAAAATCGTCTGCGGTTTATTTAAATAATGTTTCACTATTTTAAACGCATTGAAATTTATATATATCACTAAGGTGCATTACAAGAAGCTTACTACAGAATAGTGTGTGTATAGCAGTCATCGTTTATTTACAGGGACACACAAAAATTCTCTACTGTCTGTTAACAATAATTCCTGGACGTGCGTTTTAAGTTACTGAACGCGATTTTAAATTTAACGCACTTTTTGTCTATTGCGTGGTGTGTATAAATTCTGTAGATCCTATACAGGGAAGCACAAAAGTTCGCGAACACATTTCCGTTCATTGACAGAAACTCCATAAGGAGAATTTTAAACTGTGCTAAGCGTTTTCTAACTGAACTTTAGCATCCTATGTAGTATGTATACAAATCTATAAATCATATACAGGGCTTAATAAAAGTATTCGGATATTTTTCCGAATATTGCATATGTTGAAACTTTCTGAATTTTTTTTAAAAATATGGTATGCGTTTTCCAAATTCTTTACTTAGATGTTATCTATCAGCTTATTAAACGGTATGATTTGTAAAATTATTTTGGAAGTGTTGGAAAGTGTTACATAATCTATGCTTGACAAATGATTTTTCGTTCTTGTTAATCTTTTAAATTTGGCACTGATGATGGATCTTTAGGGGCTCCGAAACATTGCCTTTTTATATTTTTATTTGTGCTATTTTACGTTGTTCATTTATTTTTTAATGTAACGGCACAAAGTTAAATCCACCTATTTTAAATTTTAAATAACATGTTTTGGCCAGCACAAAACTTTCTTCTAATGCAATTCGAATCATTTGCAACAAAAATTAAATGACAGTCTATTCGTTCTGGAGATTTAGCTAGTGCGGAAATCGTGAAAAACACAGCATAGCAGGGGCACCTGTCGGGACATATACACCCAAACCAATGTATAGGTTAATTTTTTTATTGATATTCCTTTAAAAGTAATGAAGATATTGATTCCAAGCTCTATTTATGTCAATCTCTAACAGAATCTGAAGCTTGGTGAAATTCCATACATTAGTTCTTGAGATATAACTATCGTAGAAATCATGAAAAATGCAGCATAGCAGCGTCCCCTGTTGGACGATTTACACCAAAACCTATTAAGAACTAACTTATCTCAATGGCTAACTGAATCGGAAGTTTGATTAATCTCCGTGCATTAGTTCTAGAGATAGACCACCCACAAAATTTGTGTCATATACAAACAGACAGACAGACTCACGGAGAGACATTTTCTAAAACCAGTCAACGCGTGTCTAGGACCTAAAACGTATAAATCAGTCGAAAAAGGAGGTCGAAATTTTTTACGAGTCCAATATTTTCTTCTTGTAAAGACAGAAGAAAGTATATATATACACTGCAAGGAAAAAAAAAATTGTTGATTTTACAGTATAATACTGGCACCCCAGCTGCCAGTATTATACCGTAAAAATAACAGTAATAAATAGTAAAATAAGCAGTAATACACTACCGCGCCACCCCAGCTGCCAGTATTATACCGTAAGAATAACAGTAATAAATAGTAAAATAAGCAGTAATACACTACCGCGCATTCGCGGAAGTGTATTACTGCTTATTTTACTGTTTATTACTGTTAATTTTACGGTATAATACTGGCAGCTGGGGTGCCAGTATTATACTGTAAAATCAAAAAAAAAATTTTTTTTTGCACTGTATATATAAAAAACTTATCCTTAACCAAATTAAATTGCTTAATTTATTTTAATGTAATAATAATCATGTGCGTGCGTTCTCTCTATTTATGCAGAACAAAAAGTAAACAGCTTTCCTTAGAACTTATTTTTTTTGTATTAAACAGTTTTTGTCATAAAAAAACTAAAAAAAGAAAATTCTTAATACTAAATCTATGAAGGACTCAATAGTTGACCTTCATTCATTATTTACGAAAATCACGCATGTACTAATGAATAACTCTGCAATTATAATAATTCATGATTTATTTACAACTAAAATGAACTTCATGAAACATTGAAAATATATACCTTAAAGCCTATAAAAATCAAAATTTATGATTTAAAGGGATAAAATTATAAAAATAAAAAAATAATTTGGTATTTAATAAGAATTATTCAGAATGTATTATTTTCCATGATACCTATTTTATAAATTATTATTCAATATAAATATTTAACTATCATATATATTATTTATCCTGTCAACATCTCTTTTTCTAAGAAAATACTGAACGCAGAACGACAAATGAGATAGCATATGAAAGGATTTTGAATAGGCTTCTGACATAGCACACTTAACATTTCGTTAAAACATGTTTTTGATTGAAAATTGCAGTTAATTAAAAATTAAATCGGCATTGTTTTCATAAATGAAATGAAAGGTTTTCCTCAAATCAGTGTTGCCACAAAAATAAAATACTGCCTTATCGGATGACGTCATCCTATAATGCAATTAAAGTACGATTGTTAATTTATTTCTTGCGCATACTTTTTGAAAAAATATCGAGCTTTTAATCGGGTTTTTATTTAATTTTTACGCGTGCGTCACCTATTGTTTATTTGTTTACTTTGTTTAATCATGGCTGTGCATATGCGTACTGTATCGGAGCACCAGTAGATTACGTAATTTAAGGATTATCTTCCATTTAGATATACAGTTCATTAAGATTCACAAAAATTGTAAGTATTTATTTTTTAATATTTAATTAAGCTATTAATACGGCAGCGAAGTCTGACGTCATTTAAATGGCTGCTGGACCACAAAGTTTGAACATCCCATGTTTAAGTTCCCATAGGCTTTCAAAAAAGTGGTGTACCAAATATTGATTTATGTATTTAAGACATTTCTGGAACAGTTTTACAAAATCTGAGGAAATACTTTCATATGAATTCCCTAAACGTCTGATTCAGTGTTTCCATTTTTTTATAATTTGTTTTATTTTTCAAAATAGGGGTCTTGGCAACCTAGAGAAATAACTTTGGCGAGAGATAAAAAAATTGGCAAAAAATTTTCTGACAATCTATATCCATTTTATATTACACAAGCAATCATCATATATATTATTTCTGTTGTCAACATCCTTTTTTTCTATACACATACAAAACATACAACGATGAATGAGGTATCATTAGAAAAGTGTTTGAACAAGTTTCTGAGATAGTACACCCACGATTCGTTAAAATGCGTTGTTTTATTTTTTTTTAAATCAGTTAGTTAAAAATTAAGTAGAAATTAATTAATTAACTATAAATTAATTAAACAGAAATAATCTCAAAGATTGCAGTGCGAAAGCTTCGCACGGGTTCTTCTGGTTTTAACTAATTAACAATGTATTTTTAAAACTTGTTTGCAAATTTTACGGAATATTTTCTCTTTGTTCATCATGTTATTACACTATTTTGTTTAACTTAACTTGGTTTATATAAGTAAAGATGGAATTTTGTAATCGAATTTTCATTCACTTACTGATAAACTAGAATTATAAAAATTATACACACGTCTGTTTCTGATGACAATACAACATTTTAATATTTTTAGAATTATTTTAAAGGCATTTTTCCTTTAGCCGGAAATAGCGATAAATCTCCAAATATTCATTACGGTAACAACTGTAGACGAGTTAAAACAACAATGGAGTTAATTATACGTCAAACCAAGCTTCCTAAAATAAGCCAACTGGTAGTAAAGCTGCAAAAAGCAAATATTTTTAACACTTAAAACTAGAAAATAAAATAGAAATAGAAAAGAAAGAGTGCAAACAAATGAAATAAAAATGCGCTTTTATTTGATCTGTATTTACGCACCACCGAGTAGCATAGCAATTACACTAATTCATTATTAATTTAAATTGGAAAATATGTTTGTAATTCATATTTTTTAAGACAAAAAATAAACCCAACTTCAAAGGACTATTTAATACCTTCGTATTTTTGTAGCAACCCTTATTCCTTCACATCCTGATTATATCCGACTAGAATCCGAAAATTTTATTTGAAGGGAACCAGAAACCCGACCTGAACACGACGCATTTTAACCCTTTATCTACCGAATTATGAATCAACAAATTGTTCAATCTCAATAATTATCTTCCTTGATGTCTGAAGGTATATTAGACAATTTATATTATTATAATATGAAATTTAGATAAGGTTTTTCATTAAAACTGATTTAATAATGCGATAGCAATAGTTCTTTTTGTGAAATATTTACAAGAATAATTAGATTAATTAACAGAGAATGCTGTTAAGGAAATATCACAATTCTTTATCGGAACAATGTAAATAAATGTATTGTGATCCTATCATTAATTAGAAAGGTTTTTATAGTTGCAAAATTTTCATATAACAAGTTTTAAAAAGAGAAGATCTACACTTATGTAAAAGGTTGAGAAAAATACCACTTTATAAAATATTTAGCTTTCACTGTTTTGCTGTGCTTTCTAAATGTGATCCAGAAAAGTATTTTGTATAAAAACAAAACCTTATTATCATTATTAGACAGATTAAATAAATTTTATACAAAGTTTTCTCTGGTGGTACTTAAAAGTACCGTCAGTAGATAAAGGGTTAATACGACACCAAATCCAAACCCGAAATGAAAGTGTATTGATCTACATTTTAAAGCAATTACAGAAAAATATTCCACAATTATATCTCTAAATAATGTCAATTATATCCTTTATGTAAAAAAATGAAAACATATACACTCATTTATGCTCAAATATGTAGTTTTTCACCTAAAATTGTATTGTGGATTTTCTTTTGAATAAAGGGTTACCTAACCAGATCCGCACGAGTCAGGCTGACCCAATCACCACCCAAACTCATCGACTGGTCGGGTCGGGGCGGGTTAAATTAGGTAACAAGACTTTGTGTAATAACATATACAATTCTCAATATCATTTTGTATCCTAAATAAAGTAGAAAAAAGATAGAGAAACGTGGCATGATCATTATTAAAAATATTCATGCAATTCACATATTGTGGGAAATATTTTCATAATGTTTAAGTGTTTCTTTGTTACTTATACCCATCATACGTAGTATAGGGTAAATCCTGTAATCATTTTAAAAATCGAAAAAATTTTTTTGACTGATTTACACGTTTCAGACACTGGAGATTCCGAAAAACATATTTCTAGAAAAAACAAAAATGCCGTCCGTCTGTCTGTGTGTCTGTAAACGCTGTATCTCCCGAAGAAATTGAGATAGAGACTTGAAATTTGGTATGTATTTAGTATGTAATAATGAAAAGAAGTCATCTGAATTTCAGTAACCTCGATTATCCGGAACTATTTTTTTCGGACCCTCGAAATATTCGTTCTGATAAAAGGTATATAAATTTTTTCGAAATTGTTTATTTTAAGGAATGAATATGAAAGACAATAAAAAAAACATAAATTTTGCATAAAAATGAAGTCGATCGGATAATGAGGTCCCGAGATATTTGTAATCCTATTTTCCACACTCTTCGATTTTTCATGACACTATATTTCATTCAAATTTCAATTCAAAGATATATTTTAATTGGAAATAAGACGCTTAATCCGAAACACTAAACAGTAAGTTAATATGATTAACATTTTTGGAGTTATAACGATGTTTCTTTTACGAAATTCATTAATACATGTTAATACGTACAAATTCGGTGTAATGTACTAGTTTGCCAATCGATGTAAATACGTTTATATTTTATTTTGGAATTGCAATGCATTTTATAAATAGTTTACACATGTTTTATCTTCATATTTTATATTGTGCATATTCATGATGGGTAAGTATTACGGTGGCCCCCAATGACTATTTGTTTTGTTGTATTGACAGCTATAGCAATTTAAACCACAAATGTAACAATTAATAAATCTGTTTCATTAATACACTGGTGGAAATTGATTTATGAAAACACGGTTTTTTGACAAAAACTTCTATAATATTCATTAAAAATAAATGAAATTTCATGGGATATACATAGTACGCATGACAAATCTGTTACAAAAAGAAATTTTCACACATAATATTAAACATAAACAAAAAGTCAAAAATTAAATTTTCGTAATATGCGAACATGAAAATTGATTTATGAAATATCACATTTCATTGGTTATTCCGAAGCAATGTGACAAAAATTTGCATAAAACAAGGTAACATGACCTGCAAAGTAGACATAAAAAGCGTTGTACAGTGAAAGCAATACGTTTCATCTAAAATTTTCGCAATGGGTAAACGAAAGATTTTGTCTGAGGAAGAAAGAGGTAAAATCGACGCATATTTAGAATGTGGAAAGTCTGTCCCGGAAATTAGTAAATTAATTAAAAGATCTGTTGGTGTGATATATAACTATAGAAAATATCCAGCAAATTATGTCAAAAATTTTAACAAAAAAGGTAATCCATATTTAAGCAAGAGACAAAGGGGGATTCTTCAACTTGCATCGAAAGCTGCTCACAGTTCAAAGCAGATTTGTGCAGATCTATCCCTGCCTGTTACTTCTAGAAGAGTTAGGCAAATTTTACATTCTTCACGGAGCTTGAAATGGTCGAAAATGAAACCGTGTCCAAAGTTACTTCTGCGTCACAAGCAGATGCGTTTGCAGTATTGCGAGAAGTACATGGCAATGGGTGACAATTGGAAGAAAGTCATTTTCTCTGACGAAAAAAGATTTAATTTGGATGGCCCAGATGGTTTGAGGTATTATTGGAGAGATCGCCGAAAAGAACCAAAATCTACATTCAGCAGAAATTTTGGTGGCGGAAGTTTGATGATTTGGGCAGCGATTGCTTATGATGGCAAAAGTGAAATTGTATTTTTAAACGGTCGCCAGAACTCTTCTGATTATAGTTTATTTTTAGAAAATTCACTCCTTCCATTTGCATGGCAATATTATGGTTTAGATTATATCTTCATGCAAGATAATGCAAGTATTCACATTTCAAATACAATGAAAGATTGGTTTGACGAACAGAATATTGTTCTTTTAGATCATCCACCTATTTGTCCTGATCTGAACCCCATCGAAAACGTTTGGGGACAGCTTATGGGATGCAGTACACATCACTTGTAGATTTGAAAGCTACAATCTGTCAAAACTGGAAACTAATTGATCAGAAATACATCCAAAATCTTGTTTTATCAATGCCATCTAGAATAAAAGAAACTCTAACGAATAAAGGCGGCTTTACTAATTATTAATTTCAATTAAATGTGACATTCCATAAATCAATTTCCATATTTTTATGTTACTAAAATCTAATTTTTGATGTAATGTTTTAGTTTATTAATTTGTATGAAATTTTATTTTTCTAAATTATTTGTTGCACATAGCATGTATAATGTATGAAAATTCATTCATTTTTAGTTAATATTACAAATGTTTTGATTAAAAAACCGTGTTTTCATAATTCAATTTCCACCAGTGTATGAGAGCGAATATATCTTAGACAACTCTCCCTTTTTAAATATAAACTACATCGCTTCCAGAAAACTTAAAATGCTTACATGTTCATATATAACCTAATAGTTTTCTAACATAAATGGATATGCATATAGTCGTAAGCATAACTATACATTACATGTCAAGCGTTTTGAGCACTGGGGGTGAACCCTGTTACTTATAATAAATTTAAAATTGTATTAAAATATCCTAAATGAAATTTTCTCAGTCAAAAGTTCTTTTTACAGTCCCATTTTTAAAGTGGTGTATATATATTTTTAAGTTTTAACGCTAATAATAAAATTATTGAAAATTAATTAAAATAGCGCTGTATATTTTTACATCTTAAAAAAGTAAAAAGTTCTTGCAATTAGCAATGATAATTCTGACTATTCTGAATATAATAGTAGAATATATAATATTCAACAGTTAACAAAAATAAATGAATGTTGGCACTTAAAGTGTTTTCAGTCATATTTATAATTGTAATATTTACCATATATAATCCAGAATTTCAACGTTTAAATAAAACGATGATATCATTCGGAAATACCAGTGCTCAAATTAAAAAACAAACAAACAAACAAACAAAAAAAAAACAGTGAATTCTGATCATCCTGAATAGAGCTTCAACATTTAAATAAATCGACGATTATCATTAAGAAATATTGGTATTATTATTTTTTTTTTAAATGGGAATTCTGGCCATCCTGAATATATAATACTTGACAGTTAACAAAAATAAATTGATATTGGCATTTACAGTTTTTTCAGTCTTATTTATAATAGTAATATTTACCATATATAATCCAGAATATTGACGTTTAAATAAAGCGATGTTTATAATTCGGAAATACTGGTACTCAAATTAAAAAAACAGCGAATTATGAAATAAAATTAATGAATATTGGCACTTAAAGTGTTTTCAGTCATATTTATAATACTAATATTTAACCATATATAATCCAGAATTTGGATATTTAAGTAAAGCAACGATTATCATTCAGAAATACTTTAAAAAAGGTAATTCTGACTATCCTGAATATATAATATTCGACAATTAACAAAAAAAAAATTAATATTGACACTTACAGTTTTTTTTCAAAAGCCAACTAGGCGTTGAAATAGAAACATCACCGGGGAACGTCTAATTCAGATCTGACTTGGAACAGAAATCTTAACTATATTTGCGAAAACAATCATCATCGACCCTACTACATTACAAGTGCATTATTTAAGTATCACGCTTCGTCAAGAGATTGGCAGAGAATGCCAACCTTGGATCGACTTTAATATTCATTTTTATGCATTCTCATACAATTTACGAGCGCATGTCTATGTCCAGATGTGTCGTTATTTTTGTCTGTGAATATCTCTCACGTAAGAATTAAACACAGTTATTTTACAGTCTTGGGTGGTGGGCGTTTACCGCTGCCCGTCTAACTAAACGTTGGGATTTGTCTATTGCGTGATTGCTTCTCTTATTGTTAGAGGGGTGCATAAAAACAGAAAGAGAAGATTTCTATATTTGTGATGTTAAATTCTCTAAATGTAAATTAAGACTCGGGAAGAGGTTATGTGACAATAAATTAAGTTTATTGTAACATTGATTTCGAGAAATATTTTGTTGGTTAAGGGGAAAAAAAATGTAGTTAAAAGTTGTAACAGAACAATTCAATCAAAAAAATGGAAGTATTTCAAACAATTTTATATTTTAACACTTGAACATTTTAACGTAGTTGAAAAGTGTTTATGAATTCGGTTTGTCTGTCCGTCTGTCTGTCTGTTCGAGCTCTAACTAACGTAAATACAGAGGGGCCAAGATAAAAGAGGTCCGGTATACAGAAGTGCAAATACTTAGTAATTTTACTACTGTGAACTATTGAATGTTCAGTATGTTGTTATTCATACTATTCTGTATTTACTACTTTTAAATAAAAATGAGTAAGTATTTGTAGTTTTTTATACCGGGCCTCTTTTATCTTGATCACTCTGTATAATCGGATTGCCTTTTAATTGATATATGTCATTGAGGTTTACCATGTCATGATTGGCATTGAAAATTAAGGGTGTAGTATTTATAGAAGCACTCAGTAGAATTGCCATTACAATATGGTCTATGGGGAAAAATTCGTTTGCAGTGTATTTTAATAATGTTACACTATTTCAAACCTATTGAAATTTACATCACTGAGATCCATTATGACAAGTTTACTGTAGAATATGGTGTACATAGCATTTATCATTAATTTACAGGGGCACACAAAATAATCCGGTTTTAGTACTGTCTTTGAGGAATAATTTACTGGAATTACGTTTATTACTGTGGTATCCGTTAAAAAAAATTTTTTTGTCATATTACTTGGCGTGTATCAGTTCTATAGATCATATACAGGGCTGCATTAAAGAGTTCGAGTACGTTTCCGCTTATTGACGGAAATTGCTGAATTTCAACTGAATTGTGTGTTTCCTATCTGAATTAAATTCGAACATACTAAAAGAATTAGTATATATACAAACCTATAGATTATATACAGATTTACACAAATGAATTCAGATATTTTTCTGACTACAGATGATAATTGCTGAAATCTGTTTTCCAAATGTGTTACACGCTTTCCCAATTGTTTACTTAGATATCATATATGATGTATATAATATTTTAGAACCTCTGTGACCAAGTTTTAGTCCCATTCTTCATTCTATTAAATCCTATCATACGTAATTAATTCAATGATATCTCATGATAGGTAATGATTCTAGATTCTAGGTTGCCATGGTGAATACGTCCTATTTAAGATGGAATCATATTATTTCCGTATTACTGAATTTAAAAACCAAATTTGTATACTAAAATTGTTTAATTATAGCAATCCTATAATCTACCGACAGTTTTTTGGATAGATGTTTCCGGAGAAATAGATATTAAATGAAACAAGAACGAAAAATCATGCGTCAAGCATAGATTATGTAACACTTTCCAACGCTTCCAAAATAATTTTACGAATCATACTCTTTTATAAGCTAAAAGATAACATCTAAGTAATCCGAATACTTTATTCAGCCCTGTATAGGATCTATAGATTTGTATATATACTACATAGGATGCTAAATTTTAGTTCAGTTAGGAAACACGTAGCACAGTTTAAAATTCTCCGTCTGGAGTTAAATAATACGGAAATGTGTTCCCGAACTTTTGTACTTCCCTGTATAGGATCTACAGAATTTATACACACCACGTAATATACAAAAAGCGATTTAAAATTAAAATCGCATTCAGTAACTTAAAACGCACTTCCAGGAATTATTGTTAACATACAGTAGAGAATTCTTTTGTGTGTCCCTGTAAATGAACGATGACTGCTATACACACAATATTCTGTAGTAAGTCTCTTGTAATGAACCTTATATAAATTTCAATGCGTTTAAAATAGTGAAACATTATTTAAATAAACCGCAGACGATTTTTCTCCATAGACGTAATGTAACGGAATTCTTTTGACTGTCCCTGTAAAGTAAGTATAAGTGCTATGCACACCCTATTCCATATTAAGCTTCTTCTAATGCACCTTAGTGATATATATAAATTTCAATGCGTTTAAAGTATTGAAACATTATTTAAATAAACCGCAAATGATTTTTCCCCATAGACCGCAATGTAACGGAATTCTTTTGAGTGTCCCTGTAAAAAAACTATAAGTGCAACACACTTCCGTTGAAATAGGGAACATGCTATAGATAACGATTATAACATATAAAATTTGCAGGGCAATCCGAGCATATTTACGGGAGTTAGAGCACGGACAGACGGCAGACGGCAGACGGCAGACGGCCAGACGGCCAGACGGCAGACGGCCAGACGGCCAGACAAACCGAAGTCATAAACACTTTTCAACTAGGTTGGAAAGTGTTAAAAAGAGTATAAATATTGATTTGAAGTTCTGAAAAAGCTAGGTTTAAGTTTTCTATTGGAATTTTCAGTAAATGTCAACAAAAGATAAAATGTTGTCAGCTTAAAATGTATTTATTTAATAACGGAAATGAATCATATCATAATAACAGACGATATGATATAATTCATTTTTTCAGTGAAATAATAACGATGATTTTTTTACGTTGTCTTGTATTGTATATTTGCGCATAGTTTAGTTTTAATGTAACAGAATTGTAAATAATTGTTTGTAAAAATGTATTGAAACTTAATTTCATAAAATACAATTAATATCTATAATATGAAAATCTGCACATAAAATAAATTTTGTATTCCTGCATTTTTGCGTAAGAGTGTAACAGCTATTACACCAAGATCTGAATACTTATAAAACTAGTTATAGTACGAATGCACCTCATTTATCATATTTGACGTGCAATTTCCAACTTGTTTTTTTAGTTCTTAAAATATTTCAAAAACATATACTTAATTTACAATTTTATGTGTTAAAATCTTAACGAAACGGAGTAAGATTTTAACTCATGAAATAAAACTAAGCATATATATATATAAGACTCCTTTCAGAAGGGCACACAGAAAAAATAAATTACAAATATTAACCGAGGAAATATTTAAAAAATACGAATGCATCACACGGCTATAGGTTTAACATTAACGAGGGGAATTTGAAATCTCACTGATGATTTGCCTTAAGCGGAGGCGCATTAATGAAAGCCCACAGTAGTTAGAAATTAAAAAAAAAGATTGCTTACTAGTTATGCCTTACATATCCATTGTATAATATTTTAAATGCACATGTAATATATATATATTCTGTACTTTTCTATTAAGCGGTTTTAAAGTAATAATAACACTGTATTAATATTATTAAAAACGCTGACTTACTTACCGCTTCAAAATTTCGAACGGTAATTGTTTCACATACAGAATCTTGGCGCAATTATTTTCTGAGAACGCTTGCAATCATGGCGTTAATGGAATTAAGGGTAAAAAGGAGTGAAAGGGAATGTTGCATACAGAAAAGAGTTTATAGCGTGGCAAAATGACTCCGAAAGACTTTATATTTGGCATTTAATGATAAATAATAATTGAAATGTATCCATCACGATAATCCCTTTCGATATATGCTAAATACCTCCATAGCATATTTAAGCACAAATCCATTAACAAAAAGCTAAGTGATATTGATTTGTTACATTTTAAATAAATTTCTTTGGTAGCGTGACCTACTGTTGCGTGTTTGTTTAATTTGTTTGTTTTTTGTATATTGTTTTAAAATAGAATAAATTATACAATGCTATTTAACATTTTGTTACATAATAGATAGGAATTTAAAATTTTATTTTTGAAGTAAACTGACATGTTTTGCGAACAAATTATGAATGAATTGTAAACATGTATCCTGGCGAATAGCGTAATTTTTTGAATTATTCACAAATTACTCAGATTTAGATTACTTAGGCTTGTTCCTATACCCAATAAGCTTTTTATTTTTATATTATAGTTTCTTTAAGTATTCGTGAATTTAAAAGTGCATGGCATTGATATCAATAACATATACAGTGAACTCCCGTTAATGCGGAATGCCAAGGTTACTATGTTTTGTCCTCACAAGCGGAAGACCTTATTAAACGATGTAAAATAATCCCTTAAAGAACTGAAAAAAAAAAATGATGAATTTACAGTATAATGCTAACACCCCAGCTGCCAGTATTATACCGTAAAATTAACGATAATAAACTGTAGAATAAGCCGTAATATACTACCGCGCAAGCGGCAAAAAAAAAAAAAAAAAAAAAAAAAAAAAAAATTCAACAATTTTTTTTTTAGTGTGGTGTAAAATAATCTCTTTCGTTGAATAAATTGAATTCAATTTTTGACAGAAATTAAATAGGTTACCCTCTTAATGTTAAAGTAAACAAATTTTTTCTTTAATTTAGTAATTTTATTTAAAAAGAAAGTTAGTGACAATGTGTTAATACATTAACCCCTTGGGGGCGAGCGACACGTATACGTGACGCATAAAATATCGATTATTCCCACCAGTTATTTTTTATTGTAAGCTTTGTCTTATGTAATCCTAGCATTTTTGCGATTCAATTAGTCGAAAATTTCTGTTTTGAAAAACCCGTGGTAAAATACTAAAAATTCTGTAAAGAACGCTCGTCGCGAAGGGGTTAACACATATATACGCGAAAATGAATTACTGAGGGCAAACGAAATATGAAAAGAAACTGTCGTACTTACATAATTTAACTTTAATTTCTCACTTTTCTCTGCGTTACTTGAACAAATGACCTTTTTTACCTGATCATTTTCCAGTTTTATGACACATTCGAAGATTTCGGTCAATTATATCGCATTTTTATTGGCACAGGGTGCAGGAAAAGTTTTGGATGATTTGTTTCTCTTTCGAGATTTTGAAGAAAATGCTATAAATAGCCTTTTGCTCAAAAAGACTTTTCCGGACGAAATTGGGTGCTTCAGCAAGACTCATGACTGACTTAGAGCGGAGAACATTGACGTCATTTCTCCCGATTGAATGGCCTGCTAACTCGCCCGACATTAATCCAAAGGATTTTTCCATTTGGGGAATTTTGAAGGCAAAGATCTTGGCTACTTCCCATCAAAGGAAAGTTGGATGGTCTGAAAGCAAAATTGATTAAGGAATGGACCAATCTTCCCGATGAGATATACTTCGATGTTTTCGCAGACAATGATGCCCCAAAACGGCTAAAGACATGCATCAAAGAAAAAGGCACAGATACTTTGATATCTAATCTGTTTTTCCAATATTTATATGGTGTTAAGTTCAATATATTTCTTAATAAATTATTGACATTTACGGTTTTCTCTAAAATAATGGATTTTATGCCCATCCAAACATTTTCCCGTACCCTGTAATATCGTCGAACAGCAAATAGCAATTTTTGAACCTCTCATGTTTCTGGAGGTGTTGTCTGGTGGCATGAATAGTTGCAAAGAATATTTGATTGAGTTAATTAAAGGAAATATTTCGATTGAACTAGTTTAGAAAACTTTTAAAATCTAGATCAGGCATGTATATATGACCATTGGTCACTGCCTAAAAAATGTTTGGTGGTAATTTTGCATGGAAATTTTTAAAACCATTAAGCATTATTATATTTTATTTGAAAACGGTGGAAAGGAATATTATGCAAAGTCTTCAATTTTAATAAAATAAAATATGTTGAAATGTTTCTTCCCTATTTTTATCTGATTTACATCCCCCCCCCCCTCCTTTTTCAGAAATGAGATATTAAAAAAACATTTTACGTGATGGCGCGGCAAACATGAAAAAAATAAGATATAATTATTTCTTCATAATTATATGTTGTAAAATTTTAATGTACTGTCGGATAAAAAATAATCGAACATGCTTATTATTCATTTTTTAATTATTTTTCATACTTCCATCCATTTTTAAGATTTTCGTCGTGCTTTTTTCCATTATCTTGAAACATGTGATTGATGAGTATTTAATACTCTAATCAGTCTTGAATTCAGACATTTTTCTCTGGGAGATATTTCGGAGGTTCGGGATGGTGGGAGGGGAGAAGGGTGGGCATTATCAGCGGCGCCGGCAAAAGAGGACAATTGCCCCTCCCTCAATTTTGAAATTTAAATCTGTTCTGAAATTTAAATCTTTACACCTGTAAATTTTATGTTGAAAAAAAATATAATTTACTTATGCTCAAGTAGCATGATTAATTGTGTCGTCTAGTTGCAAAACTGGCCATCTCCAAAAAGTAAAATTTTGAGAAAAAGATGATTTTTTGCCACACTTAGCCAAAATAAGATTAGAACCAAAACTCTTTAGTTTTACAGTCGTTAAGACAGTATATTTGAAAACACAAAATAAGGTGGCAGGGGCACATGAAATGAGGGTGTTATTCAAGTCTTTGTTTTGGATTTGGCCACCTTTGCAACTTACTTTGGAGTTGGACGGTTTTGCAACAAACCATAAATTAATTTTTATTCAATTTAATGTGATATTGGGTTTTTAGGGGTAGCAAACAATCAAAAATCTTCGGGGAAGCGTTGAGGAGCATTGGTCAGCTTTTGAAGAGTGCCCACACCTTGGATTTCTTGGATTACCAGTAGGGCAGTACCAGAAAAAAATAATGCCAGAAATTATGAAAATGTAATCACAAATGTATTCTCAGATTTTAACTGTAGCAAAAGCCCGTTCATTCCGCCTCTACAATCCTCAAAATACTAAAATTTATAAAAAAAAATTAAATGGAAGAATATTTTATTAAAAAATTAAATAGATTAAAAAATTCTTAAATTATCAGAGAAAATTCACTTACACTTTTATGAAAGCGAAGGGAGAGGGCACAGAAAAGTATTTTGCCTAAAGCATAAAAATATGTTAATCCGCACATGGTTATCACAAGGTGAACTTTGGCTTTTTTCCTTTTCCACGTCGTAGGGATTGATTAGGAGATACTTCCTCCACAAATTTTTCCATAGTCAGAGAAAACACCAAACTAAATTATTAGAAACTTTGTATGCACCAAGGAGGAGCAGTCACAGGCAAGAGAAAACACTATAACATTAATCTAATCAACAAGTGAGAGGTTACTGTGGAGAGAAGCAGAATTGCCGTCTAGCGGATATGGAGATGGCCGCTTTTGAACCTCACTAGTTTATGGATTTGGCCGGTTTTGCAGCACATCATGATTTTCAAACGCATATAACACAGGGATTTGACCAGCTTAGGCTTGTTTCTTGTTTCCAGATGGTAGAAAAGTTTACTTAGAACTTAAAAAGCTGAAAAAACACATTTTCAAATTTTGAGGAGTTGGCCGGTTTTGCAACTAGACGACACAATTATACACTAACAGAAGAAAGAACTATGAAATTTTAGTCACGGGAGATCTGCTCCGCTGAAACTCCCATAGAACAAAGTGTTTATTTTTTTAATTTTGAGTTATGTGTTGAAAATTTATCTCCTCTGACGAAATATATATATATATATATATATTTGTTAAATTTCTGTATTGCATATTGAGGGCTAGCAAAACAATTGTTTTAATATCTTATACCTCGCTGTGTTTCGTCGGCGTCCATGGCATTATGGTATTCAGAGTGTGTATGGGGAGGGATGCTGGGGGGGGGGGGCGGATGCACTTTCCGGACATTAAATAACCAAAAATGTGGAAACTCTAGGGGCTCAGTGTCACCCCTGAATTCATCACTAACTGTAATGCTAAAGTAAAACAAATTCTGTTTAAATATTTTACGTGATAGACAATGTCAGGAAATGGCTGATTGTTTCAATGTAATATATACTGTTAAATTTATTATATTATAAATTGAGCGGAGGAGGGTGTGAAGCGAACCAATAATTACAATAAACAAACCGAAAATATTTGTTTGAATCTATATAATAAAACCGTAAGTCATGTGACTGTCATCAACAGTTCCGGGATGTCCGTTTCACTTTTTCATATGCCAGGCGGCCATTTTTATTCAAAATTATTTTTGCAAATAAAACTGCATAAAAATTACATTTTTAGAAAGATCGTTCAAAATAAATTAATATTTGAGAGATGACTTACGTTCAATTATGTATACATTCTGCAATAACTTCAGTTTAAATTAGGTTCGCATTTAAAATTCTCTATATATGAAAGTAAACAAAGAAAAAAGATTCATTCGTTGTGAATGTTTAAAATATTAAACCATGAATTTTTGGATCGCTGCCTGGCGTAAAAAAAATAATCCGCACCAGTGAGACAGTCAAAGTTTACCTTAATTCTGTTCCATACAACTCAACTTCCGGATCTTTTTTTACGTAAGTTGAACTCATGTAATAATATTTAATGGATCAAATTTCGAAAATAATTGTCAGCTTTTATTTTTTGCGCGTGCAAATTAGAAACGATACTTTAATTTGAAATCAAATGTTTTGATTTATGATAATTATTATTTTTCTATTTTCTATTTTAAATGAAAAATGTGAACGTCATGTATTTTAAATTGAAACAGCTGTCACGGACGCACCGGGGCTGGCGCGATTTTTGTTTTGCGCCAAATATGTTTAAGAATCTCCGCATTAGCGAACATATTGCAAGTGATAAGCAAACGGACATGAAGCATAAATTCTTAAGTGGGTTAAGCGGTTTTTGTCAAGAAAGATGAAATACATAACAACAAAAAATATGCGAAATGCTACCGCGATCGCAAAAGTTCTTGATTTATCTATTAGATTTTTCCAGTTATGCGAGGGATTAAGGAAAAAAATAAATTATGAATAAAAATAATTTGTTACAATGCTTAACATACATTTAAGGGCGACCAAACTGGTCGCCAGTGGCGGCTAGTTGTTGTAATAATCAGTCTCATTACTTTGTTAGAGATTTCCCAAGAAGCTAAAATTTCATAAAGCGCAAATTGGCAAATAATTTAGTAAAACTTATTTTATATTATTTATAGAATTTTTTTCATGCAAGTAGCGGTATCTAAAATATGTTATATATAGTAATTGATCTCATAATGGAATATGGTGGTATTTAAAATTTCCATTTTTGGTGTGAGATGCGGTTTTACTAGACCTGGTCCTGGTCCTTTGAAGGCGAAATTTTTATTCATTGCCTCGAAAGATATCTTTTAAATATATCTAAGTTTTAACCATATATTTTGTCTATTTCAAGCCAGTTTAATTTTAGCGACTCAAGCGGTCACCCTAATTCGCTTTTGTCTAAAGCCAGCCCTATTGTGGAAATACGAGTAAAATTAATTTTTTATTCTTTCTTTCTTCTTCTCAAAACAACTGTATCAAAATATTCTTTTATTTATTCTGCATATTTAGTTTTAATATCACGGTATATCGTCATATCGCGATATTTAGCCGACGATATATCACGATATTGAAATTGAGATATCGCCCAGGCCTAGTACACACAGCGCCCTCTACATACGCATGCGTACATTTGCTGACATACTTTCCTATGTAAAATCGGTTTCCTGACGTATTCCCTACTTCCCCACGAAATTTGAACGATAAGTTTTGAATCACCCTGTATATAGTAGATAGAAGTAGAAGATAGAAATAGATGTTTCACGATTCTGTATTGAAATAAAACTTACTAATTAATACGATATTGGCACCGAAAATCTAAACGTTGTGAGTAAGTGCGCACTCCGTATATGTTGCGTGTGAATACAAATCTTACAATAAATCTTATACTAAAAAGGCATTAATTGAATTTCTCTGTCCTTCAAATTTTCTAAAGAAATTGCAAAAACCGGAAGGGAACGACCCATCACAGCTCCCTCTTATAATCTTAAAAAGGACATTATGTAAATATCTGCGGTCATTTCGCATTATAAATGTAAGAGCGTGAGAATATTTTTAAAGGTTTTATGTCCTTGGGGAGTATAAAGCGTATGCAATTTTTTAAATGACATTATAGCTTTAAAAAATATATTAAATTTATTTCGGATGTCTTGTATTTTACGTGTAAACTTAACTGTGATAAATGTAATAAAGTGACATTCTTTTCAGAATTTTTGGAAATTCTGACTTCTTGGAGACTATTAATTATTGTGAGAATTTTAAATTATAATTTCATTTTAAAAATGCTGATAACTGAACTTTTATCTAAAATCTAGAAACTTATTATGTTGCATTCAGTAATAATAATAAAAATAACCTTTTAATAAATTGAGATACAACTGTTTGAAATCGTGTAACTTTCACCGATATTTTACCACATATAGAAAAATTTGTCTTCGCAAAAAAAAGGCTCTTACTAACTAATGACAAGAAAGAAAAAAAAAAAGCCTAAATGTAAAATTAAAAAACTTATCAAAAAGTCATTGGGTAGTTTTTCTATTCTACGGACGTTGTCCCTTTTTTAAAAAAAAGTTTGGCACAATTCGAGCGTCAGAGAGTGAGATTTTTTGCCAAAACATTTTACTTATGATATATATATATATGTAATTTGTTTTGTTTTCTTGTTTTGTATTTATGTGGTTTATAGATTTTTGTTGGCTTTTGTGATATTGGTTCTGCATGTGTTTTTCCGTTGGAGTTTATTATATATATATATATATATATATATATATATATTACTTTTTATATATGATTAACTTATGTTTGTATATAAAAATAGATGAACGGCTTCTTTATAAATAAATTGTATAAATATTGAAAAAAATGCTTGTGTATATGAAACAGTGACTAGATTGCTAGAAAATATGTTGTCAAATTTTCTACTCTCGCCAAAGCCATTTTTTCTGTCTATCCAAGGCCCGCCCCTATACTGGAAAAGTACCCTTTAACAATCTTGTCTTTCCATTTTAAAATTTGTCTGCTGGAAGAAACTTTTACAGAAATTCAGCAAAACTTCATATTAACTTGCGTTTCTGAAAATCGTCTCTTATCTTCAGAAGTGCAAAGGACCTAGAAATCTTAGAAACCAATGGATTTCCGAATAATTTACAGGCAGAAAAGGGGTATTTTTATTTCAGAAATGTTTCTATAAATTTCATTAAATGTTTTCTGAGGCTTATGATTGGTTCTCTGAAATGGTTTCTCAGGACAGAAAATAGGAGGGAGCGAGCGGGGAATATTTCCCTGGCGCCAGAGTAGAAGAGGATGTTAAAAGAAGACTTTGTTCGTCGTAACAAACATCACATAATTATTTTAGACAAAAATGTCATGGAATCGGACAACCTAAAGTAAAGATGTATTCGTAATTTTATATACTCTTTGCTTTGAACAGGGCCGGTTTTTCTACTAGATGGCCCCTAAGGTCGCCAGAAAAATACTTGATTAACGAATTTATCCAAGATACTTGCAAGACTGTCCCAATTAGGTTTGAATTGGTTCAATATTTCGGATATTAAGGTGATGACAAGTTTTGCATGTTTTGCTTTTGTGTGTCGCAATAAAAGATCTACATACTGGATTCATGAACTCATCCAAGATACATGCAATCAATATCTTGTTCCGATTTGATTCGAATTAGTTCAGTATTTCGGACATTATCGTGATGACAGTATTTGAATTATATATATATGTGAGAAGAGAGCAAGTATGAGCAAGTATATCTAATTGTAATACCACTACTCAATACAATGAAATGTTGCTTGAGTTATCATAGATTCACGATGGATGAGCTTGTTCACGAGGATGAAGGAATTTTTCTGAAGATTTTAGCCAAAGGAAGCGGTTGGTTTTTCAGAAAGGTTTAAATGGCAAACCATATTTAAGAAGAGAAGACACAAATGTGTCTTTATTGTATTACTGAGGTTAAATAGGGAAGTGTGTTAGTCAACTATACGAGTATTTTATAATCATTTCTATGTATTTCAAATCTTATTAAATGTCTGCTTGTCTTTACATTCAAAGTGTAGTATGCATTGTGCTTAAGATCGAATCGTTTACCTTATTCCAACATATAATAAACAATTCTAAAGAATCCAACCTAAAAAACTTAAGATTAATTATCAATTTTTATCCTAGCACTTATTTTATATTTAAAATAAAAATTAAGCGAATGGATTGAAAACTTCTCTGTATAACTTTATTTTAGAAAGGACGAGAGGGATGGGCGTCAAAATTCATGCTTGCCCAGGATGAAAAAAAAAAATCATAGGTTCGGCCCTGTAGGTTTCTGAAGCTAAAGGATTTCGTAATCCTGGGTAATGACAAAGTTACATTGAATTTTCGTAATCAATTCTGCTGCATTAAGGAGACTGATACCTTCTGAAACTTTTCCATAGGCAGTGAAATGTGATGTGGTTTCAAGTTCTCATTTTTTAAACACTTATTGAAATTACACAAACCACTGTAACATATTTAAGCCATATTTCAAGCTTTATAAAATGTAAAAATAAACGCTTATAATGTAATATAATAAAAAATACAAGTCAGTTATTATTGCAAAATTATCAGAAATGTTTTTACATGGTATGTCACTTAATTAAAAATACATATATGAACATAAAACTTATGTTAAAATGGCCTCTAAAGTATATTTAATAGAATTAATTAGTGATATATAAATTCTTTGACAGAAATAATGTGAAAAATTCGAATTAAATTTGAATAGTAGAAAAAAATTGTAAAACTAATTAATTCATCATTAGAAAATAAAGAAAATGCTTAACTATCTAAATAATATCAATTCATTCTACAGATAATGCATTGATATAGCCAGATGTAAATTTTTAGGCTGATTCCAAGAGTAGTTTTTTGGGTACTTTTATGTTATCCGGGCGCGAGTGATATATATACATATATATACACATATATACATATATATACACATATATACATATATTTATATATGTATTACAGATATATATGCATATATATATGTGTACATATATGTCGTCGGCTAATTGCAAAATCCGGCTCGCAACCCGACTCGAACCTGACAACAAAAATCCATCGAACCGTAACCCGATCCAAACAGGACAAAATAATTTCCGTCGACACGCAACCCAACCCAGATTTATGTTTCTGCAAGCCGGGACGTTTGGATTTTCACAAAGAAATTAATGAAATTAAGCAGAACTATGTTTCAGATGCATTAAGTATATTGTATTAAGTTTTTAAAACGTTTGCTATATGTTCCTATATATTTGTAGATACTTTTTTATTATTAACAAAATATATTTTCCAGTTTTAAATGAATGATTAAGTGGATTTCCTGAAATACTACTAATTTAGTATTTTTTTTTTTTTTAAGTTTTCTTTAATAATTACTTCGGATTCGGATGTAGGTGTGTTGGGTTTGGGTAGGGTTGCTGTTTGATAGAATTTCTTTTTTTTGTCGGGTTGCATGTCGACGGAAATTATTTTGAAGTTTTCGTTTATTTTTTCGGTTTGATGGAATTTTCAGGTTCGCGTCGAATTGCGAGACGACGGAAAGTATTTTGTCTTTTTCGGATCGGTTTGCCGTTCGATGGAACTTTTTTCGGTTTTGGGTTGACTTCAAATGGGATTTTCAAGTTCTTGTTGACTTCAAATGGAATTTTCAAGTTCGGGTTGACTTCAAATGGAATTTTCAAGTTCGGGTTGAGTTGTGTGTTGACGGAAACTATTTTGTCCTGTTCGGATTGGTTTTCGGTTCGATGGAACTTTTTTGGGGTTCGGTTTGACTTCAAATGGGAATTTCAGGTTCGAGTTGGGTTGCGTGTCGATGGAAATTATTTTGTCCTGTTCGGATCGGGTTATGGTTCGATGGATTTTTTTGTCAGGTTCGGCTCGGGTTGCGGGTTGATTTCAAAATGAATTTTCAAGTTTGAGTCGGGTACAACACGATATTTGGACAATCAGCTGGTCAAACTCTGGTTGACTATGAAACAAAGTGGTCATTTTCCAATTAGCCTAACACTCTCTAGGCTCTTTGAATTAAGCCTGAAAAACATCAGGCTGATTGTAGAAAGGAAGATGATTCTCCAATTAGACCGTCTCTTTGCAAAGAGCCAGATTTCGCAATTATTCGACTTCTGTATGTATATATATCACTGGCGCCCGGCTAACATAAAAGTACCGTTTTCTGTAAATCTTAAGGATCGCTGAAAAAGTTTCCGAAAATTTTGCAATGTTAACTAAATTGAATTTTTGTTATATTATATTATAAAAGTTTATTTTTACATTTAATAAATCCTGAAAATGGCTAAAATATATTACAGATGTTTTTCTAATTTCAGTAAGTATTTAAAGATTTATTAGAATTCGAAACCACATCATATTTCACTGGAAAATTTTCAAAAGGTATAATCTCCCTTACGGCAGCTTTTTGAAACTTTTTATGGTGTATCAAGTACGATTATCTGAAATAGTACCTGGAAAAGTTTGTGTGCGCAAAGAAATTAAAAATAACAATCGTTAAACTCTTTTAGATATAGAGGATGCTCTAAAATAAGCTAAACATTTTTAACATCCAACAGCAAGTTAACGGTGACAAAGTTTTTCTTTCAGAAGATAAACATGTGAAATTCAGATTTGATTTTATTACCATTCCTTGTTTTAGTTCCAAATATCACTGATAGATGAAGTTGCACTGTCTAAAACTTTAACACTCATTAAATAAAACCTTGTGATTTCAAAACTTATGTTTTGTTGTTTCAACAATTAAACAGAAGGAAGATTAAAAACTGAGTGACACTTGATCTATTTTTGCTAGTGATGAGACGGGCTCATCCTGAGCTCGGGTACGAAACTGGCTGAGAGTGGATTTTAATGCCAATCTTCTGGTTCGGGAGGGATCGGGATCAAAGTGAAAATATTATTTATTCACAATTAAAAAAAAGAAAAAAAAAACAAGAATGTAGAAGTTTCTTAAAATGTTTTTCAATTCTTTAAAAATCAGTTTGAAAAGGAATTAATTTGTTATTGTTGGGATATAAGAATATATATTCTGAAGCTGATTCTGAAAGATTTGCACAGTCAGTGACATCAGTGTTAGTATCATAGTAAAGCCGTGGGACATTCCTTGTCAAGTCTCGTTTTCTGTCTGAAGTCCTTTTCCAGAGATACTACAAAACAGAATTCACGTCTTTTTTTAATAATTGTACAATGATATTTTAAAAGAATAAGAATTGTTACTTTTACAGATTTATTGGAGTGGTTAGGTATAAATAACAAATTTGCTATTTTACACAGATTTTCAGGAACATGAAAATCGCGAAACGTTGTCATGAGGAAGTATTTAGTATTAATACTTATTTCTACCTAAGAAGAGATTTTTAAATGAGAAAATTAATCTTGAAACAATTTTTAAATGTTATTACCAATTTTCTACAGCATATTTTCGGTATCCTGCTCGGGCTCTGATGACACAAAATTCTTCGGGCTCGGATTTCAAATCATTGGGCTAGGGTCCCGAAAAAAAGAGTAAGAACTCATCTGTAATATGTAGGCTTCAGTTTGATCGTCTAATAGTTTGCGATAGTACAGCGTTATCTATAGGTGACATTTAGAACTGAAATGGGAAAGTGTATTAAGAAATTCTCGACTCCACATATTAATATTCCAAAAGAAGAAATTCTCCAGCGTTAATTGAATTTTTAAAATGTTCAGTTCATTTTAAGGCAACTTGTATATTTTTATTTATTCTTGTACAAGTTTCTCCCCTAGATCATATCATGGCAATTAACGGTAAGGAACTTCGTTTTAATCGTCTAATAATTTGCGGTGGTACAGCGCCATCTATAGGTGACATTTAGGACTGAAATGGGAATGTGTATTAAAGAAATTCTCGACTCCACATATTAATCTCCTAAAAGAAAAAAATCTTTAGCATTAATTGAATTCTAAATATGTTCAGTTCATTTTAAGGCAACTTGTATATTCTTATTTATTATTGTACAAGTCCCCCCCTCCCCCAGATCATATCATGGCAATTAACGGTAAGGAACTTCGTTTTAATCGTCTAATAATTTGCGATTGTACAGCGCCATCTATAGGTGACATTTAGAACTGAAATGGGAAAGTGTATTAAGGAAATTCTCGACTCCACATATTAATCTTCCAAAAGAAGAAATTCTTCAGCGTTAGTTGAATTTTTAAAATGTTCAGTTAATTTTAAGGTAACACTTTTATATTCTTATTTATTCTTGTACAAGTTTCTCCCCCTCCCCCCCCCCCCCCCAAGATCATAGCATGACAATTAACGGTAAGGAATTTCGTGTCATATTACGAAATTATAAAAATGAATCCTACACTGCAAAAAAGAAATTGTTGATTTTACAGTATAATACTGATGCGCGGCAGCGTATTACTGCTTATTTTACTGTTTATTATTGTTAATTTCACGGTATAATACTGGCATCTGGGATGCCAGTATTATACTGTAAAATCAACTTTTTTTTTGCAGTGTAGAAAACAATGACCTACAAATTAAAATAAAGTAATGCATGACTTACCCCTCCATAAATTAAGGCATCAGCTTTCCTGTTGAGCAGGAGACGAACCATATCTTCACGAGCAGCTTGGGCGGATAAGTGCAAAGCCGTTACACCATCCTGGAAAATTATAAAACATGTTAATAAACTCTATATATTAGGAGGAAAAAAAAAAAAGATAATATTAAATTTAAATAATGGAAATATACTTTTAAAAACATCCATGGTGCATTTAGATATATGACATTAATTTTTGTTGTTCTGTTATTCAGCATTAACTTATCATAAGTCTGTACTCAAATCCAAACTGAGAACTGTTTGATACAATTTTAAAATAATTTTTGTTGGCGTATCAAACATATCAAATTGGCAGGGTCTCTTTTTAAGAAACTACGCAATCGAACTATTTTTCCGCTTTTCAGTAGAGGCAGAAGATTTTTCAGAAAATGCTGTCAAAGTTGGCATTTTGTCCAGACACGACAGCGCAGGGAAAAGAACTGCCGTCCTGAAACCATAATCGGTTATAGTTAAAGATGTAATTCCTTTATCAGTAAATGAAAAAAAACTCTTCGATTACAAATCACTTCAATAATCATGCCTGCAAATATTATGTTTAAAAATTAGACCGAAAAATGTCAATGAGCAGGGAAAATATTTTTCTCAGAACTGCCTTAAATTGGCTTTCCATTTTATGAAAAAAATAGGTTCTAGCAAAAGTAGCTACGCATAATTTATACTTCAGATTTTAATTGTAAAGTAGCTATAGTGGATGACAGGTTACGCATTCATGTATAATTTCTCATTTTACAAAGTTTCGAGAAATATATGCCTGTAATCAACGATCTGTATTAGTATCTTTTAAAATGGTGATTTGCGGTTGAATTAATGTGGTGTGTTTCGGTTTTTTTCAAGGACTTCTCTCAAAATAGTAAATGAACAAATTTCCACTTTTAATAATAATAAACTTCACAGTGAGCAGAAAGTCTGTTGGAGAAAATGTTCTCGATAGATGCCAACTTATTAACTGACTTTTTACTAGAGAGATACTTCTACAGAGAGAGATTGGACATTAACAAAGTATCAGCCATTTTTGTTTAAAAACAAATGGATTGCCGCAGAACGCGATACATTTGTATTAAAATTTTAGAAAATTATTTTTCTATGCCTTCGAAGAGTCATGCAAAACATAGTAAGTGCATTTTTACTTTAGTGAATAAAAATGCTTAGAAAATGGTAAGCTATACGCCATTTAGTTGTATACTACTAGTAATAATTTGTAAATATATGCATAGAGAAACAATGAAGCTTGAAAAAACATTATATTATTAACAATATTCTAAAAAATATTTTTTGAATTTCCCTAAAGTAAATACATAAAAAATAGATTATTTCGCACAATTATCATCTGGTCTTCCAGAACATTGTTGAAATCAAAGATTTCAATGTAAGATTAGCTAATACTGGTATTAGCTTAATAATATAATAATTAAACTACAGTAATCGGTTGAAGAGCCAAAGTTGGCGTCGAAAATTACCAAGCTGGCAACGATATTGTTTCAAGCGCATGAAAGTCACAACAATGAAGTTAATTACGCGCCAAATCATGCTCTCTATGATACGCCTATTGGCTGTATCATGATAAGGGGGTCTTAAAACGAACACTGCTACTCTCATTGGAAACGTCCTAAATTTTCAATTTACTTTTTACTTTTTTAGCTCACAGCCTATCAAAGCCTGAGAGCTAATGTGCTCGCCCGTTCTGTATGTATGTATGTACGTAATGTACGTAACGCGATAACTCGTGATAGGATTATCCGTTTTGCTTCAAATTTTGCTTACAGGTTCATTCTAATAAGGCGCTGCCTTGATTAGTTTTGAGAGTTCATTGGTTAAGTATAAAGGGGGGAAAGGGGGCGGCTAACTCCCCCTTAATTTAGATAAATGGGTTTTTCATGCAGAAGTATCAGTTTTTCTTCAAATTTCGTATATAGGTTCATTGTGATAAGGTGCTTCCCTGATTATTTTTGGGAGTTCATTATTTAAGTATAAAGGGGGGGGGGAAACGGGGGGCTAACCCCTTAATTTAGATAAATGGGTTTTTCATGCAGAATTATCCGATTTTCTTCAAATTTTGTATATAGGCTCATTGTGATAAGGCACTTACCTGATTAGTTTTGGGGGTTCATTGGATAAGTATAAAGGGGGGAAACGGGGGGGCTACCCCCCTAATTTAGATAAATGGGTTTTTCATGCAGAATTATCCGATTTTCTTTAAACTTTGTATATTAGCTCATTGTGATAAGGCACTTACCTGATTAGTTTTGGGGGTTCATTGGATAAGTATAAAGGGGGAAATGGGGGCTAATCCCCCTTAATTTAGATAAATGGGTTTTTCATGCAGAATTATCCGATTTTCTTCAAATTTTGTATATAGATTCATTGTGGTAAGGAGTTTGCCTGATTAGTTTTGGGTTTTCATTTGTTAAGTATAAAGGGGGGACCGGGGGGGGGCTTACCTCCCTTAATTTAAATAAATGGGTTTTTCAAGCAAAATTATCCGATTTTTTTCAAATTTTGTGTATAAATTCATTGTGGTAAGGCGCTTGCCTGATTAGATTTTGGGGGTTTATTGGTTAAGTATAAAGGGTGGGAACGGGTGCTTATCCCCCCCCTTAATATATTGTCGATTTCTTTATTTTTCGAGTGGCATTATTCTTTGAAAAAATAGCATAATATACAATTAGTGTGAATAGCCTGTGAGCTCAATGCCCTCAGTTTAACTGGGCAGTTTTCTTTATAAAATCACATATACTAAAGCAGCAGTCGCTAACATTTCGGTTTTTCCTTTCCACTAAATTCATAATTTGAACTCCAGCAGACCACTAATATGAATTTTTTTTAAACATAAATGCATTTGCACAACAAGGATCAAACAAGTTCCGTTTTGTAAAATGAAATGCACTTATTTAATATAGCAAAATTATAAATGTTTATTTAATTGCAAAAAATATGTATATGATACTTAATCAAAACAAAAATCTTTAAAGTTTGTTTAATTGTAACAAAATTATTAAGTTAGTATAATCATTACAAAGTAATTAAAGTATCGTACACTTTTGGTGCAATATTTGATTTTGCTTGTTGAAATAAATTCATGGGTTTTATTTTTAGTTTTTTTTTCTTTCCAGTTACGTTACTGGAAGACGGAGAGCCGTTTTTATTTCAAGCTGATACCGGAACAGAGATTTAATTGTAACTCTACGCTATGAAAATTTCCTTTCTTACAAATACGTTGCGGAAAACGGAAACCCATGAAAAACGTCACATGTAAAAAAAGCAGCCAACCCTTGTGACTCTTTTACCGTAAAAAGTTCTGAGATCGTATAAAGCCAAGTTTAGCTATCTTATTAACTCTGAATTTTTGATTCACAAATCACTCCTAGTCTCTAAATCTTTACTTAATGATTATTTTGTGACTGATTATTTTGTTTTGAATTTTTTTCGAATTTTTTTTCGAATTTTCGGGATTTTTAATTTTTTTATATATTCTAAATACTACATTTATTCCAAATTTCAAGTTTCTAGGGCTACGGGATGTATCTTATCTTTTTGATGACGGGTAAGCGAGTGAGTGAGTGAGTAACAAACAATCGAAACTTTGAGTTCATATATCATCTGAACTAGAAAAGATAGAAACGTGAAAATTTAAATTTTTGTCATGTGTGCTACATACTCTAGATAAACGAAGTTTGAGGTTTTTGGGGAACTCCAGCGCAAAGATATGGAGGGGAGGAGGGTAAAAGTGCCTCGAGTTGCTTCCAGAAAAGGATGTTACGGCTGAGCTTCCTCCACTTGGCGGAGGCTCAAAATTTTCACGGATTTCCCCCCTAAGACTTGTTATTAGATAGATTGTAATTTCCCCCCTCTAATGTTAAACCTATGGTCTTCTTTTTCCAATCTCTCCTCTGAAAATGAAAAATTTGACCTTCTTTTATCTGTATGCTCTTCTTCAAGGATGTTTCCTTCAAGGATGTTTCTTTTTTTGTTTATTTGAGAAAATATTTCTAAAATACACAGTTATTTTCATTTTAAAAGTTAAAATCTCATTTACAACTCGCCTGCTTAAACTCAGATTTTAGGACTTAAAATATAAAATTAAGTAGATATTTTAGATATATTTTGTTGAATAAAAGGGAGAGAAAAATCCTTCATGAAGAGCATATAGGGAAAACGAAAGTACAAATTTTAAATATCCGATGAGAAATTTGAAAAATGCACCACGCGAATTAAAGATAAGATGAAAATAATAAAAATAAATAAAACAGGGACAATAGATTTAACAGATTCATTCCAAGTCCACAGGTTTAACGTTAGAGAGAGGGATCTGTGGTCTGACGGATGAGAAGCCTTAAGCTATAAATTTTCATAAATCTAAGGAATTTCTTGGAATGTTATTTTTGTTTTGTTACTAGAAAACATAAAAAATGCAAATATTATGCAGCTTTTTAGGTGCGTTCGTAATTATATAAATACGTAGCACCTATAGTCGTCGTTTGGTCCGTCCGTCTGTTCGCATATAACAGCGCAAAAACTACCCAACCAAATGGTTTGAAATTTAATATATATAATCGATGCAGAATTTTGTCGAGTCATTTCAAATTTTATGAAAATCGAATCAAAACTTAAAAAGATATTAATAAAAATGTTTATTAAGTAATTCAATTTTTAAAAAAATCGGTACTTCTTTGTTATAGCAGCTTCCGAGGATTAATCGTCAAGCGACTGAGATGTATCTCCAAGTTATATGTCACAGTCATATATTACGTATATGCCATTTTATAACCTTTATGATCAAGTTATAGTCACATTATTTTTTCTATTAAATCCTATATCATACATAATTAATTCTGATATCCCATGATATGTAATGATTCAAAGTTGCCATGGGGATTACGTCCAACTTAAGATGGAGTCCTATTATTTTCGTATTACTGAATTTAAAAACCGAATTTGCATAATCAAATTGTTTAATTATAGCAATCGTAATCTACCGACAGTTTTTTGGATATATGCTTCCGGAGAAATAAATACTAAATGGAAAAAGAGTCTAAATATGGATTTCAAGTTCTGAAATTTTCAAAGGTAGGCTTGAGTTTCTCATTGGAATTTTCAGTGAATGCTGAGGTAAAATTTCCAACTTGTTTTTCTTGAGGACCATTAAAAATTTCTCGTTTTCATCTCTTTACATTGATGATCCCCGGATCACAGATCTGCAACCATTTTATTAAATAACTTCATTCAACTGTGCCGCCGCTGCCTGTAAATGTTGTTTTACCTTCAGATGAGTAAGTATGCAGTCAAATGTGCAGATATGCGGTACACCAAGCATCTGTTGAAATCGTCGTAAGCTTTTAAAATATGTAATTGTTGATCATTTAATTTAGTATAAGATCTGTTGTATAATATACATGACAAATAATGATGTGTTTCGTACAGTTTAGAAGGTTTTTACATAACACAATTAGTTTCATAATTCTGCAGTTAATTTATAAGTTTTATCATAACGTAATTAATTGTGTAAATATTTTAAATAATAGTCGTAGGAGCGTGAGATCTTGTATGCTAAGGTGCTAAGGATAAACAATTATGAATTGCAAAAGCTTACGATAAATTATTTTGGTTTTCCGTATATCTACACATTTGACTGCATATTTACTCAACCTAAGGTAAAACAACATTTACAGGCATAGGCGGCATGGTTGAATCATGTTATTTAGCATATGACTATCAGCGCAGTGCCTTTTGAAAATATTTTTTGTGCCTTTTCGAAGCTTTTTTCTTATTATCTTAAAGAGCAGAATACTTTTTTAAGAATTTTTTTTTTTTTTTTTTTTTTTTTAAATCAATGATATTTGCTTGTTTTTTTTTTAAATTATTATTATAGGCGTGATTAAGCTTTCTGTCTTCTTCCACTCAACCATTTTTGAGATAGCACGCCCTTCTTTCTGAAAAATGTAATTTCAAATTAGCTATATTATAGGTTTTTTCTGTAAATTATTTTTACATGATATTCTTGAACTGTAGGGGGCCTTATTACTATCATTATGAGATATATTTGCATCGCTTGCATCACTACCGCTACCACCAGTGAGATAATATTTTTGTATGTTTCGAAACCTGTGAATGAGTATTGCGACTTTAGTATACGTGATTAAAAATAATAAATTGAAATTTAGGACTTTTTCAATGAGGGTACACTGTAAAAAAAAAGGACACATTTTTCTTAATATGCAAAAATATAATATAAACACGGACAAAAATATATAATAATCTCTTCGTATTACCTAACGATTCCGAAAAGTGTTCTTTATCTTTAGAAAACTCAGAAACCAATATAATTTCGATGTTTAAAGAAACATTTATAAAAACAAAGTACTGATGAATAATTAAATAATTACTCATTGAAAAAAAAAAACTTTTTAATGACAGCATAAAATTAAAGCAAGGCGTTTCAAATACACTTCGTCTTTCTTCATGAAGTGTAAAGAAGACGTGCTACCACTTTGAAGGCAGAGGTAAGACTGAAAGAAAATGAAAGAGAAAGGGACAGGTTATAGAGAACAGCCAATGGGAAAAAAGAAAGCATCATCCAATCACATTTTGATCAACTCATCTATATATATATTTATTTTATTTCCACTATGTTTATTGTATCATATACTGTCTTGTAATTTTCTTTTACTTTTCTTACTCAATCATTTATTCCATTAGCTTCATATTCAGTGGTGTGGTCGTTAAAAAAAATCAGAGTGTAAACGCTGTAGGCAGAGGGTATATACCAGAGAGTATACGCTATAGCTACAAAGAGTATACCGAGTTATCCAGAAGGTATATGGTGTATACCATCGTATACCCTCTATAACATTCCTGTTGATATTTCTTCTTCTGTTATGTCTTCTTTTGATTGGCTAATGCGCTGTCTGTGATTGGCTGATGCCTTCTACTTTCCTATTGGATGTTTTCTTTAATCTGCGCCTTTCTTTTCCATTTCCTTTCAGTCTTGCTCCTTCCTTCAAAATCATAGCACGTTTTCTTTGCATCGATGAAGAAAGACCGAAAGATCTTGCACATTTCTTATTTTTATGTTGTTATTAAGAAGTTGTTGTCTTTATTTAATTATTCATCGACTATCAAATAAATTACTTTCATAGTAATTACTCATTTTTATGCACTTTTTTCTCTAATTAAATCAAAACAAGATGTATTTGAATGACCATCAGATAGATGCCTTCACGCATAAATTACAACATAACCTAAAAATATAACTCATATACCATCTCATCGAAAGGAAATTCATTTTTAACCAGCCTCATACTAACCGCCAACGTTACATGACATTGCATTAAAAATATAAGGTATTGTCTATTTTATCTTTAAAAAAAAAAATGTTACTTAAATAATTTTTTATTTGAATTTCAATTTTTAACTAGTATGTTGTGACCATGCATAACAATACTTTCTTTTACACAAATCAAATCAATTAAGGCTGTTCTTATGTACAAACTGGCTACTTTATGACGCATTCTTTAAAATTCATTTTTGTTCGAAAATGCATGAAACTGCCAGGTTGGCAGGTGTTCTTATTTAGAAACTTTGTAATCGAAACACATTTTCTATTTTTCGGTAAAGACAAAAGATCTTTCATAAATTACTGTCAAAGTCATAATTTTGAACCGAATTCACGATGCGGGAGTTCGATAAAGGGGGGAAAAAGTGTCGTCGCGTAACACGAAACGTTTATAACTCGATAAGCAATTTATTTATCAAAATATGGAAAACTCATTTCGATTCCAAATCGCTTCAATAATTAGGCCTACGAATTTTATGCCTTTGCTTTTAAAAATGAGTGAGAAAATGTGGCAGAAAGTTTCGCGCTGTCAAGCAAGTTATTTGAGAACCACATAAAAATTTAATTAAATAGTAAAAAAAATTACATGGGTTTAGCAAATAGGTTTTTTTATATACTCGCATATAAAAGCATAACATTGTTATGGAATCGTGGACAATAAAGACTTTTAATGCAGGAAAAAAAATTATTTGCGTGCATTTACACACTGAAAAAAAAAATGTTGATTTTACAGTATTATACTGTAAAATCCACATTTTTTTTTTTTCAGTGCACTGGAGATATAAGCATCGCATATTTCAAACAAATCATCAAATATAGGCACCACATCTTAGAAATCTGCAACCAAAATTAAATGACAATCTATTCCTATATTGAGGATTCTAAATGTAAAGATTCGTTGAATTCTGTGCATTTAAACCAGAGATATAAGCATAGGATTTTTCTAACAAATCATTGAATTTCAGAACCCACTTAGATGACCGCAACCAAAATTGAATGACAATCTACTCCTATCATGATAATTCTAAGTTTAATGTTTTTTTTTTTTTTTGTATTCTGCGCCAAAAATTTTGAGATATAAGCATCAGATATAAATCGAGCTAATTATCGATTTAAAGCACTGGGGGATTTTGCCCAAAAACTAATCAGCACCCGTTCATATAAGCATAGAACTTCATATGAAACTTCATCCTATTCTACGCAGTATTGTATGAGCCCCCAATATTTAGGTCACATGCAGACAGACAGACACACAGACTCACGGACAAACATTTTCCAGAGAAGTGAAATCGTTCCGTACATTCTAAAACGTATAAATCCATCGAAAAATTTAAATAGAAATTTTTCACAAATGTAGTATTTTTGGTATAAAAATACGCAAATAATGTGATCAATTACCTAAAAGATTTCTAAAATACTTTAATAGATGTTTAAAATGTACATTAAAATCATCTAGCACTTTCGGCTACGTACCCAGCCTTCATCAGGATTCGGGATTCAAAACGATGTTAACGTCGTTTGTCTGGATTTCACTCGTAAAATGGCATGCTTCAAAACTGAGAACATCAGGGAGAGAGCGTGAATTTTGAAGCGTGTCATTTTACGAGTGAGATCCAGACGAGGCTAACGAAAAAGACAGGCTACCGCGGTGCATTCCACTTATCTTTATTTTTACAGACTGCTAGAGTGACGTGATGCTCTTTTCGTACACCTGCATTGGTGCATTCGAGCATCACGTGACTCCCGCGGTCTGTAAAAAAAGATACGAGTAAAGCACCGCGGTAGCCTTTCTTTTTCGTTAGCCTCGGATCCAGACAAGTGACGTTAACATCGTTTTGAATCCTGGATACTGATGAAGGCTGGGATTGTAGCCGAAAGTACTAGATGATTTTAATGTAAATTTTTAACATCGATTAAAGTATTTTAGTCATCTTTTAGATAATTGATCACATTATTTGTGTATTTTTATACTGTTTTACAAAGATGAATTTTAGAATTCCGAACAAGTTTATTTTATATGTAATATTTTCTTCTTATATAGATAGCAGAAAGTAAAAATTGAAAGCCACGAATGATGTATAACAAAAATATAAATTTCTTGATAAATGAATCTCTTAAAAATGAACAGTGTGCTCGATACAAATTATTTTCTGAAATAAATAATGTAATAAATATTACAATAATTAGCTGTTGAGTTATTAAACAATTATTCATCATACATCAAATAAATTGTTTCCTAGAAGATAAAAAATCCCATCATTTAAAGCAATTTTCATTCTAATTAAATCAAACTATAATGTATAAGAATGACCATCGGATGACTCCACGCATAAATTACAACATAACCTAAAAATATCATTCTTATAACATTTCATCGAAAGGAAATTATTTTTTAGCCAGTCCCCTGCTGATCGACAAAGTTACGTGACATTGCATTCAAAAACATGCAGCTTAATTTATTTTCTTCGCCACTTGAATTCGCCATTTAAGACAAAATTGTCACCCTATGACTATTTGGAAAATATCCAAGAAAGTTAAAAAAGGCTTTTTCCGTCCAAGGCTTCAAGGTCCGCCGTGTTTGAATCCTTGGTCAAATTGACCTAATATTCAAAACCCTCAAAAATGGTGCCAATGCATTATTTTCAGATCACAAGTACGATGATCCCCGAATGACCTTTTTTCTCTTTAAAGAAAATATTTATAACTAAAATTTTCATATCTAATGAGTCTATTGACACCAGTTGAGGAGGAATTCGCCTTGTGCTAGTTTTTGGAGGAAAAGGCGAACGACCCACTGGCGTTATATTTTGGTTATTTCTCACTAAACCAATGCTAATGAAAATTGGAGGACACGGGGAGGTTCTACATCATTCACGTGATTTTTTTTTTTCGATTACAAAGAAAAGAGATATCACTTTTGGACTTTTTGCATTATATGTATTGACATTTCACTTATATATTTAATTTTTTAATTGTAACAAAAAAAAAATGAATAATACGGCTTTTGCGACGGGGAGTACCTGCAGGGGCGTGCAGTGAACCTCCAATTGGGCGACCGTTTTTCTCCGGTCACAAGCATCTGAAATAAATTTAGCTACCATATTGTGAAAGGGCATTAAATTACGTGGAACGTATACCAACATTTAGTTTAAAAAGTTGATTTTTGACAAAATGGCGGTCATTTGGACAAAAAAATTTCATTTTTTTCCTTTTATTTTTACATTTTCAGAGTTCGAAACCATAATTAATCAATGAAAATTATACTTTTTGGTGGTATAAACCACAGCAAAAATGATTACCTTAAAAAAATGAAGGAAATCGGCGGAATATATCTCGAAAAATAATTGTCGCACCGTTTAAAAAAACATGGTTTGAAGAAAATGGTTTCCATGCAGTTTCGATATGGTTTCGAGAAACATTTTTGACATGGTTTCGAGATGATTTTTTTCGACATGGTTCTGAGACGCGATAAACTTTGAGCATAGAGCTGTGCGTAGAAAGCCTGTTTTTTGGCTGCTGCGGCGCGGCGTTACGTTCAACGAACAACAAAGATGGTAAGGAATTGGAATATCACAAAACCACTTTAGGGAAACAATCTACACACTTAAAATATTCAATAAATGCATTACAAAATTGAAAATTTTGACGCAAAGAAGTAGAGTTTCACATTAACTTACATAGTTCAGGTCAACTACATACAGGGTGTCCCAAAAAGATCGACACGTGTTTTATTTTTTTGACCTGTTGGAGATACGTAGGTAATGTAAACTGCAAAAATGTTCATAACGTAGGATTTTAAGTTAAATGGGTTTAATAGTTTTACCATTAATTTTCAAAATGTTAATCTATATATTTAAAACGCTAAGCGATTTCTTTCGACAATCCGTGAGAACAAACTACTGCATCAAATTACATCATTCTTTTTTTAAATGAAAGATATTTGGACACAGATTTGTTATCATGCATTCGTTTGTTCGAAAATTTAATTAATTAACCATAATTTTCAATTAAACTTTTATTTCTGCTAATGACGTCATAATCGGATAACGCCTACTGTTGCGAAGCACAGAGTTTATTCTCTAAACTCTGTGGTTGAATACAAGAGAAATAATAAATATTAAAAGCACGCGGTTTTAAAGCCGAATTTGTTAATTTGCAAGTTAAATTTCGGTAAAAATACTTATCCGCGTGTTTTATAAGCGAATAAAATTCATATTTATTGTGACGTCACGGGAATATTGTCCATTGGGTTTATTTTATCATTATGCATTATAACTTTGTTGATGCCATTTTTTCATTAAAATTAAATACAAAATATATTTATTTGTGTGCATGGTGTTTAAGCATTAATGTAAGGTATATGAAGTACGTGTGAAAAGTTTGCGCCGGTGAAAATGACGTTATGCTTAGCTTGAAGTGCATTTTAACATTGATAAAACTAAAAAGAAAAATGTATATGATTGTGTTAACATGACATAATTTTACTGATTTTTGCATTCACAATTATAAAGATTAGAATTGGAGCCGTCATTGATTTCTTCATCTTGATTGCATACCTTCATTACATGTTACCAATTGCTTTTTTTAAAATTATAGGATAGAAGATTTCCTTTTTTAATAAAAAAAAAATCACAAAAGTAAAGGATTTCGGGAAATTTAAAGTTATTAAAAATAGTGTTATGGTAGAAAAAAATCTTGAAATAAGGATTTTATTTTTAGCTAGAATAAACAATGTAAGACTAATATGTCATAGGAACCAGAGGGCCCGTGCGAGGATTTCGCACTGAAATCTAATATTTTTTAGGTACTTCTCTATTGTCCCTTCGACCACTTTTCATAACAAAAAATTATCGCCAAACTGTAAGATTAAACGCCAAAAATGCAGTCCCATTTACTTGATGTCAGAAGCATTATACGTGTTTGTTACGTCAAGTGGTTTTTAATTCGACATTTGCGTGTATTTTTCATTATGTTTTACTGTTTTATTAGTTACTTTATTAATTAAAATAAGAATTGTGTCCTTAAATTCTTATATTTTATTTATTTATTTATTTTGATATTCCAGTGGCAACGTTCTCCCGTTTATTTGGCGATAGTTTTTTGTTATGAAAAGTGGTCGACGGGATAATAGAGAAGTACCATTTTTTATCAATATGTAATATTTATTAGATGCAGGTTTAAACTTCTAAAGAAAAAGTAAGGATAAAAATATCTGCAAACAATTAGTTTTTAGTCAATCCAAAATATTATCTAATTTATTCCATCAAAGTTAGAGTAAAAACTGATCCAAGATTGCAAAAGGCACGCTAGAAAAAAAAAAAAAAATTAACAATCATATTTTGACTGCATTAGAGGATGACGTCATCCGCTTCGGGAAAAACATGGGACATAGAATTATAAATCTAAACATGTCAATTTCAATGTCGCTTTTTAATCATAAATATAAAATAAACCCGTGCGGTGTTTTTTATAATAATTGCTGAGCATCATATAATGTGGTATTTTATTTTTTTGGCAACAATAATTTGAGGAAAACCTTTCATTTCTTTTAAGAAAACAATGCCGATTTAGTTTTTAATTTTCAGCAAATTTTAATCAGAAACAAGTTTTAACGAAACGTTAAGTGTGCTATGTCAGAAGCCTGTTCAAAATCCTCTCATATGCTATCTCATTCGTCGTTCTGCGTTTCGTATTTTCTGCGAAAAAGGGATGTTGACAGGAGAAATAATATATATATGATTATTTTGGTAGGTTTGTTATAAGTTCATTTAACAGTTCCTTATTAGCGCAAAGTCCTATTTCTTTCACTGTGAATTTATCTTTCGATGTCAAAAAATGTTTTTCTACTTTTGGACGCCAGCCAAAATACAGTGGCAATTTTTAGAAATATACAACAGTTGTGACAACAAAGGCGCTATCGCTTTAGTTTTCATCGCGCTTACATCAATTCGAAATTCTGCAAATTTCTATTTTTTACTACATTTTACAATTTTAATTCTTACATCATCAATTAGAAAAAAAAATTAGCTTTCGATTGAAATTTATTTGAAAACTGCCGCTTAATTTAACAACTTTTTAAATATTTTTCAAGCATGAAAATGTTTTCAATTCTATCTGATCAATGACCACCAGTTTACTTAAATAATGTAAAATAGCCCCTGGGAAAGTTGCCACAATTGAAAATAGATTTCCCTAACCATCATAAAAAGTGAATAATAATTTAAAAAAAAAAGTGATAAATCATAAGATCAAATTATCCATAAGATAGAACATTTTGGCGCTAAACAAAAATCTGTCAGGAAAAAAAAAGAAAAAAAGACTATTTTTAGTTTATGTTGAACATAAAATTGATATGTTGAATTCGTTGATGAATATGTTCCATCAGATATCAGGATATGCTAGGAATTGAATTTTTTTATTTTTTTACATTTGCCAACTGTATAAGAGGAAAAATATCCCCGACTGTGATGGAAAAGGGATAATCATCCTGATTATGTCAAGGAACCGAAGAAACCATACAAATAAATTACACTTGAAAACATTAAAAATCTCCATCTGCAGATATATTTATTACTGTAAAAAACTTCTTAATCTTTGCATAAAAATTGATTAGCTTAAAACAATGGATGCGTTTTAGAAGATATGGATTTGAAACGAACAATGATTAAATAGGACATTTTAAAACTTTTAATTTAATCTTTTTAAAACTTTTTTAACGTCGAATTTTGACGGTGCTTTTGGGCAGATGCAATGCACATGCGCATAGGAGCTCATTCGGTTGCATTATCACAGGGGGGTGTGTGCTTTATTTACTATGTTCTGTTATTTACTGAATATGATATGAACGTAGGAATATACTATTTGTATATACTTCATAGGTCCATGAATTTTTTTTCTTGCCGTGGGGAATATGGTGGTAATGTCAAACTGATTTGCATTACACAGTTATTTACGGATTTTTTGTTTGGAGTTTGCATCGGAAATAGTACTGTATTTGACTGGGGAAAAATATTTGAAAGACTGTTTTATACGCAACCCTTCATAAATAATAAAGAAGCTTATTTTACTGATACTGTTATAGTATTTTTTTTTTTTTTTTTTTTTTTTTTTGCGTCAAGTTTTGACGGGTTCTATCTAGTCTTTTATAAAAATTGTTATACGGTTCCTGGGTCTTATAATTTATATTTAGAAAGAAATTTCTCCATTCTCTGACAAGTACCGTAGGGAAAATTTCATTCCTCTACGACTAAAATTCATCAAGTTATGATACTTTGAATTTATGAAATTTCGAAGCTTCCTGGCACTAAAAAAGGACAGACGACTTTTTAGTGCTAGACAGTTAGAAAGCTGGAATATTTTTTTTCAACTATAATTTTCTAGCAAAACCCGCGGCTCTGCCCACGTAATTGTTAAAATATGCCAAGTGGTAATTTGTGTGCTTATTTTAATTAGAGGAAATTATACTGCAACAAATAATTCGAAAATTACTATCTAAGCCCTATTTTGAGTAAACTTAATTCTTATACTGCATTAGCTGAACATCAGACTTAAGTTAAAGAGAAGAACTAAAATTAATTCCGAATAAATGGCAATTTTGAATGCATTTTGAAAGTTTTCCACTCATTTCATTTTTCATTTGAAATTTCTAATTTTTGGACATCGTTCTTAGCGACCATTTGTATCTTAAAAGTGATCACCATGCTAAATTCCAAACTTCTATAACAACTAAATAACAGAATTCACAATTTTAGAACGTTTTTTGTTCCTGCACTCTTTAAAATTTCTACATTTTTGCAAAGTGTTCTGTGGGTGCATTTACTTCTGTAAAGTAACACAGTCATGTCAAATTTCAAGTTTCTATTTCTAACAATTTCAGATAAATCACAGTTTAGAATGTTTTTAGAAAATTTTCCGCTCATGTTACCCTTTTAAATTTCGATTTTTTTTTAGAAACCGTTCTTAGCAAGCACTTAAATCTTAAAAATAACCACCATGCCAAATTTCAAGTTTCTAGCGCAGCAGCATCACAATAACCGCAATTTTAGAGATTCTTTTGCTTTTGCGCCCTTTTAAATTTCGAATTTTATAAAAAATGTTCTGTGCGAGCTTAAAACGTCTTAAAAATAACAGATATGTCAAAATTTAAGTTTCTATCCCTAACAATTTCAGATAAATCATAATTTAGAATGTTTTTAGACCATTTTCCGCTCATTTCACCCTTTTGAATTTCGACTTTTTTTTTTTTTTTAGAAATCGTTCTTAGAGAGAACTTAAATCTTAAAAATAACCACTATGTCAAATTTCATGTTTCTAGCCCAGCAGCATCACAATAACCGCTATTTTAGAGCTTCTTTTGCTTTTGCAGCCTTTTTAATGTCGAATTTTGTAAAAAAGTGTTCCGTGCAAGCATTTACGTCTTAAAAATTACATACATGTCAAAATTTAAGTTTCTATCCCTAACAATTGCAGATAAATCATAGTTTAGAATGTTTTTAAAACATTTTCCGGTGATCACCCTTTTAAATTTCGAACTTTTTTTAGAAATCGTTCTTAGCGAGAACTTAAATCTTAAAAATAACCACCATGCCAAATTTCAAGTTTCTAGCCCAGCAGCATCACAATAACCGCGACTTTAGAGCTTCTTTTGCTTTTGTACCCTTTTAATTTCCGAATTTATTTAAAAAAATGTTCTGTGCGAGCATTTACGTCTTAAAAATAACAGACATGTCAAAATTTAAGTTTCTATTCCTAACAATTCTAAATAAACAGTAATTTAGAACGTTGTCTGCTCATTTCACACATTTAAATTTCGAATTTTTAATCAACTGCCGTACATCTGCATGTACATGCCGTACATCTGCGTCTTAAAAGTAACCACTATACTAAATTCCAAGTTTCTAATCCGAAGAAATCCAACTAAATTCTAATTTAGAGCGTTTATGGAATGTTTTCAGCTCATCTCACCCTTTCAAATTTCAAATTTTTTAGAAACCGTTCTTTACATCTTAAAACCACCATGCCAAATTCCAAGCTTCTATCAAAGTTTATCACATAATTCACAATTTAAGAACGCCTTTTGCTCCTAAGCCCTTTTAAATTCCGAACTTTTAGAAAACTGTTCTGGGCGAGTATTTACGTCTCTAGAGAAATAGCTATGCGAAATTTCAAGATACTAGCCTTAACGGTTCGAAATAAATCGTAATTTAGAGCGTTTTTCGAACGTTTTACGAACGTTCTCTGCTCATATCACTCTTATAATTTCCGAATGTTTTAGAATCTGTTTTTAGCTAGTATTTACATCTTATAAATAACATCTGTGCCAACTTCGAGGCTTCTATACCAACTGTATCACATAAATCGCAATTTTAGAATGTTTCTTGCTCGTGTACACTTTTAAATTTTTAATATATAGAAAACTGTTTTGTGTGAGTATTTACGTCTCAAAAATGACAGCCATGCCAAATTTCGAGTTTCTAGACATAACGATTCTAAATAAATCGTAATTTAGACCGTTTATATCAATTTAAATATGTTTTAAATAGTGTAACATCATTGAAATACACCATAAACGATTTTTCCCCCTAGAGTGTGATGTAAATGAATACATTATCCCTGTAAATGAATTGTGAACGCTACATACTTCATTTTCAATACCGAACGTGCCATAATAAATATCAATAACATAAATCAATTGAATGCAATTCCTGTATATTTATGCAAGTTAGAGCACGGACAGACAGACGGCAAAGAGACAGACAAACCAAATTCATAAAACACTTTTCAACTATGTTGGAAAGTGTTAAACAACACTTTTAAATATAAAAACTATTTATAAACAAAAATATTTATTAGATTTTATTGTAGCTTAAACCTAACTACTCTCTTTATATAGAGGTAGCCCTGGATTAAAAGAATTGTTGAGTTTTAAGTATGAGCGTGTTATACGGATTCTACCACTGGTGCTTGAACGATCCACCTATTGTGTCACTTCGCCTACTTTCGCAAACTACGGTTGCATCCTCCTGAATCTAATTGTCGCACTTATTTCACGCAGTAATATGCTAATTGGGTGTGTGTAGTTGGCTAACCAGTATAAATACGCTGATAGAAGTGTGTATCGCCGGATTTGAGTTGGATACTGCCATTTAGGGAGAATTAGACTAGAACTTCATCTTCATAGTTTCAAGATTTGAAAGTTGGATTTTGCCTAGTGCTCACAGCTTGGGTTGTTATTTTGCATTGAATCCTCGACTGAGAGTTTCGACGTCGTGGTAAAGCGTTACCATTTAGTGTTTTCAATTAAAGACAAGTTGGAATCCACGGGGTTTCTTTTTAGTAATTGTGCAAGCGACATTTTTGTATAGTGTTTTCAGAGTGTCTAGCGATATGCGGGGAACTTTTTCTTCGTTTCCTGGCGAACTATTAAGGTAGCCATTTTTAACACTTTCCAACATAGTTGAAGAGCGTTTATTAATTCGGTCTGCCTATCTGCCTGTCCGTGCTCAAATTCGTGTACATATACACGGTTCGTCCTGTAATTGATATATGTTAATGAGGTTTACCATCCATGTATAGCATTGAAAATGAAGTGTGTACCATTTAAGGTAGTTTATAGGGAAACTCAAAAGTATTCCATTACATTACAGTCAATGGAGAAAAAATTGTTTTCAGTACATTTTAATGATGTTACGCTATTTCAAACATAATGAAATTTATGTAATTATCAGTGAGGTGGACGACAACATATTTTCTATAGACTATAGAAAAAGTAGAAATTATATTTCGCTTTCTCTTTTTAGAGGGACACCCAAAAGTATTTTGTTACATTACTGTTAATAAAGATAATCGTTTTCAGTGTATTTTAATGATGTTACATAATGCTTCAAATATAATGAAAGTTATATGCCGACATGCTTTTTATAAGGTGTAAAGTAAATAGCAATTATAGTTCTTTTACAGTGACGCACAAAAGAATTCCATTACATTATCATCTACGGGAAAAAATCGGTTCCAGTGTATATTAATGATGTTACACTATTTCAATGAAATTGCTATACATCAGTGAGGTGTACTTTAGAATGTTTTCTATAGATTACTGAGTACGTTTATTTACAGAGACACTCAAAATAATTCTTTTACAGGACTGCGACTATCAGCCACAGCTGCTGAATGTGCGTTTTCAGCTGTGATGTGCACTTTAAAACATTACTAATTTTTAGTTTATTATGAGGTAATAGATCATATACAGGGCTGCATGAAATAATTCGCACATATTACCGGCCATAGACAGCAATTGCTGTAAATGAAATGTTACTGCGTTGTATATAGATTTTTTTTCAGTGTTTATTTAGCTATCTCATTTCATTGCATGTACAAAATTGAAATTACTTAACAATTTTCCGATAGTGTCGGAGTTTCATAATCTATGTCCTGTATTACTTTTCATTCTTGTTAGTGTTCGAATTTAACTCAGTTTTTAGTGCCTGAATATATAATTTTGATCATGGTTAATTCAACCGCCCTGCTCCTATGAAACCATCCATATTTATTGCTTTTAATAAATCATTGTTAAATATCTGAGTTATTGCAATTTATTTAGTGGACAAGACCGGAAGGTCCGCCACATAATTTCTTTTCTCCAATTAAAACTGCGCATCAACGACATACAGTTTAAAAATAAGTTATAGAAACATCTGAATTTTTTAAAAATCAATTTGGAGCGTCATCTCATAAATAGCAATGCGATATTAAATGTCTTTAAAGTAAAAATGAGAAAAATAACTCATATAAACTTTTTCATAACAATTTTGAAATATACCTAAGTTTTTAGGCTAAAAAAGGGAACTTTCAGATTTAGTTTAATTTTTAAAAAATGACACTTTAAAAGTGTCTAATTTTTAAAGGAACGCAATACAAGAATTTCCGTACTTATAATGTTTATCTCTACAAACAATTTTCTAACCAGAAATATAATTTAATAACAGGTAACATCTTTCTGTGTGTCATACATTTGATTTCTTTTATTAAAATTTCTGTTTGTTTGATCTAACTTGGATATAAAACTACTAGTTTGTAATTTGTTGATAAAACAGCTTGTAACTTAATAAGTACAGAGCAAAATTTCACATATTTTCTTTTAAATGTGTTAGTACTCCCTATTATTGTTGTGTTCAAAGTTTAAATTTTTTATTGCATTTTTCACAGTATCCAAATGAGTTAGTAAAATTATTGTAGTGCAATAAATTTGACATTATATGTCATTTAAAAACTCCAAGATTAAACATTTTTTATTGGGAAAAAAAAACTTGAATCCAATGATATTTCATGAATTAAAAGATTATTTTATTTGTAAATTTATTGCATAGTGATGCTTTAACTTCTTTTATAACATCTAATTTACTGCCATTAACACAAAGTAATGACTTGCAAGTAGAGTGTTTTACATATTTTCATGAAATCTTGAGCAATATTCGCAGAAAAATAATGTTTCAAACTATACGAAATACCCTATTCTCCGCCTACGAACATTTTTTGAATGTCTAATACGATTGCACTTGCTATTGATTTTCTTATTGTAATGTAAGAGGAAAAAAGCATTAAGTTTTGAAAAATGAAGTATAATTTTATATTCACTTAGTTATTTGAAATTGAATACAGCCGAAATCTATGTGTATTTTAATTTAGTTATTTTCACTGTATGTTTTCTTTATTTAAACATTGTTGCACCAAAACAGAAACGGCGAATCTGTATGACACGTGGCATAAGAGGCACGCAAGAGACTATTTTCGGCACACCGTTGATTGAGGTTCTGAAACAAAATAGAATGAAACTAAACTACTCGAATTTTAACAAGCTGAGTTTTTCTAATATTTTTCCGAGGTTAAAATGCAGCTCATTGTATTCCAATGTATTTTAATATGAACTCAATAGTTTATCAAATTAAGAAAATATTTGGAGACAGTAAAAAAAGAGTACTCCTATGCTCTTCAGTCCTGAGTACCCAAATGGGAACCTCTATTCATTTTCACATAAAAACTAAACAGTTTGATTTTTTGAATCTTAACTTCAATTTTATATAGCTGAATGTTTTTCACTTTAAAATGAAACAATTAAATGGCAGTACTGGTGCTTATATCCTCATAAAATAAATGTTATTTTCATCTGAGTTTTTCAGAATGCCTTCAAGACAGTGCAGCCAAGAAAGTAGGTAATTTTCATAATTTTTTAACTTAAACACTTTACAAAAAAAAAAAAAAAAAAAAAAAAAAAAAAGAGGATTTGTAGAATAATTACTTATTTAAAGACCTTAATTGTTTTTATTGTGTGAATTTAGGTTACTGATAATTAAATTGATATTTTAAGAAGGCTATTAATTTTAGATTCATATTTTTGAATCTAAATTACCAGTCCCCTAAAGTATCAATTTCAGAAAAAGGACTCTTTCTGTCATCTACATTGTCATTAGGTTTGTGCAAAAGCAAAGAATGGGTATTTGTAGTATTATTTTAACTTTGGGTTTCAAAAGGCTATGCTGTGTAAGAAAAAAATGCCAATGATGCGACTTATTGGTATAAAATTTGCCATTTTGACAATTTCCCCCTCGACGCATGCTAGTCATTATTTTCGATAATGAATGATATGAAAAACTGAAATAGAAAAAACTTGCGGGAACGCTCCAATTCTGTTTACATTCCGTCAAACGTAACTAGGTATGAATCCGATATTCATTATTTGTCATCCAAGATGAAACAACAGCAATTGCATTTATTTATTTATTTTATTATTTTCTGAATTATAATTGTTACTGTATTTATACAGTGTAATATCTATATGTACATTATACACATATTTGTTAACCATTAATAAACAAAAATTATCTTAATTTTTATTCATTAAGTTTGATCTACTATTTTTTATCTTTCGGTTGTTGGCACATCATAGGCACGTAAAATTTCTTTTGTACAAAATTGGCACATGAAATTTCAATAATCTGTTGCCAATTTTTCCATCAATAATGACGTTTTCTATCGAACTTTATTAATAAATTTTGTGTTAAATCGGAAACTTACAGTAACTGATTTAATTTTTCAGAACTCCACAAGAATTTTCTCAATTTAAAAATTTACTACCAAAGATATTCGAAGAAACTTTACACAAATATCTATCTATCTATCTTACTTATAATAAAATCCGAAGGCAAGAAAGTGTCTGTAACGGCTCCGGGCTCGACCACTCTGATCTGCGAATCGACCATAGTTAAATGCCATGTTAGGCTTAATGAAAAAGCTATGCTTCATCCGATTCTGCTGTTAAAATATTTGTAAAAGCATATTAGAGCTTTTAAATATTTTAATTTTGTTTAAAACCTTCAAAAACTATTTCATATAAAACACGTATATCAACATTTCTGTATATATTTTTTTTCTGTCAGCACTTTTCTTTTCAGAAATAGCGGCGAATTCTTTTGTTTCGTACAGAGGATTTGAGTGATCAATCCAGTACATTGGCGCCATCTACTGGCGTATTTTGAAATTTTGCTTCCATCTTAAATACAGTAGAGGACCTATTATGCGAAATCCTCTGGACCAAAGGCTTTCCGAGTTTTGGAATTTTCCGGATTTTGGGTCCTCCCGAAGTTCACGATTATTTGACAAAAATCCTGCTTTTTTTCGTGATTCTTTGACAAAATTTGCATTTTTCTGCGATTCTTTGAGGAAATTTGCGTTTTTTGCTATTCTTTGACGAAATTTATCTTTTATTTACGATCCTTTGACAAAATTAGAGTTTTTTTTCTGAGATTCTTTGACGAAATTAGCGGTTTTTTTTTTTTTTGTTCGCGATCCTTTGACGGAATTCGCATTTTTTCTGTGATCTTTTGACAATTTTTTTTTCCCTTCGATCCTTTGACGAAATTCCACTTTTTTCGCGATCCCTTAACGAAATTAGAAAATTTTTTTGCAGTGCTTTGAAGAAATTTGCGTTTTTTTCGCGATCCTTTGGAGAAATTCATGTTTTTCCGCGATTATTTGACGAAATTGGCGTTTTTTTCCGATCTTTTAACCAATTTTTTTTTTTTTTTTTTTTTTTTTTTTTGTGATCCCTTGAAGAAATTTTACATTTTTTCGGAGTCCTTGGAAGAAATTTACGTTTTCTTCGCAAGCCTTTGTCGGAAATCGTGTATTTTCAGCGATTTGTTAAGAAAATTAGCCTTTTTTCGCAATTCTGCGACCAAATTTGCGTTTTTTTCTATCCTTTGACAAAATTCAAGTTGTTTCCGCAATCCTTTGAAGAAATTGTCTACTTTTTCTTCGAACGATAGACATAATTGTTTTTTTCGGCGACGATCGCTAAAAATTCGAGATTTTGTTATGTTCGAATCTTTGGACTGAAGACTAAAATTTTCGAAACCGAATGCCTTAAATTTTTAGGAAAATTCGGAACAGAATCACCCTTGATGAAATAAATATATAACTATTTTTTTTTGTTTCAAACGAATCGTAATATAAATTAATTTTAAACTAAAATTTGAGAGAAAAATTATTTGTTTCTAATTTCGGGAAGAAGGGGGGGGGGGGTATTCACCTGCTACCGAAGTAACAATATTTTAGTGATTTCACACTGAAACACAATGGACTGAAAAAAAATTAGAAATCGGTAAAATTTTCGAAAAATTTCGAAAATTCTAAAATTTTTGTAAAAATATACAAATTTAGAAAATTTTCGAAATTTTTTTGCTGACTTCGGGATTTTCCGGATAAGGGGTCATATACTGTAAAATGATTCTTTCTTATCAAACGCAATTAAAATATAAGGAATACATAGTACAACGTAATTTGCATTTAATTTTGCTTATGTAATCAAACAATGAGTTATGTGGTGAGTCAATCGGCTGAGAAACTCATTGATAACACTTTTTTACAAAAACTTTCGCGCATGGATTATTTGTTAATATTTAATTTGAATGTTTTGTCCAATCGTTGAATTACTTCCGAAATTTAATACTGAGTAAAATATATGTATATATATATCCTCATCATTTTCATTTGTAGAAATCATTTGTCATTTTTAAAATGTACTTTTTTACAGTACAAACCTTTCAATAATAAAGTCTTCATGCTGTTTGTTTGTATGAAGTCTTATGAAAAAGAAACGCAGATCAACAATCTGTCATTTTTGACGGGGTTATATACTAGTCTCTCTCTCTCTCTCTCTCTCTCTCTATATATATATATATATATATAATTAAGTTAAGAAGGGTAGACAGTTTTCCAAAATTTTGTAATAAATATTTTTATATTTATTCATTATACTGTTTAGTTAATTTTTCTTAGCGTAATACTGTATTTGCAAGCATTTAATGTTTTGCGAGATATTAAAAAAAAAAAATTATAATGCGAGATTAAAATTGCTATTTCGGAAATGCAGAACTGCTTGAAACATAGACATTAGAAATAAGACTGTAAAAAAACAGATTTTTTTAAAATTTAATTAATTAATTTATTTATTGTAAATTAGAAAAAAAAAAACCTTTTTTCTTCAGCGGTTTGTTTTTCAGTCATTGGAAATGGTGCAGTGCATTGCTAATAATAATGGTAATTTTGAACAAAACTTCAACAATAAATAATAGGTAATATAAATAACAATACCGATAATAGTAATAAATAATAATAATGACAGTAATAATAATAATAATAATAATAATAATAATAATAATAATAATAATAATAATAATAATAATAATTGTATTTTCTCTAATAATGAGTCAATATTAGCTACATATTGGACCATTATTGCAGGATTGGCATGAAATATTGCTCTAGTATTGGGATGGGGATACTTTGTCAATATTGGCAAGAAATAATTAGCGAGTGTAAAGCGAAATAAATAAATAAATAATATTGGAACAACATGAGCGTTTCAATTAAAAAAATAATGTGATGCAAATATTGGCTTTACAATGAAAATATTTCCATTAAAACGTCACTGTTGAACAAAAATTTGTTTTACATTGGCTAGATATTTTTTTCTAATATTGGCGCAATATCAACAAAATATCCCACACGAATATTAGGGATGTCAATGAGTACAATATTGGCGTAAAACTAATATTGGCTTCTTACTAGGTTATGAATAATTTTGTATATTTGCTTTGATAATTTAAACTTTTTTCTTTTTTTAAGAAGTGGTGTGTATACATACATACACTGCAAAAAATAAAAATTGTTGATTTTACAGTTTTATACTGGCAGCTGAGGTGCCAGTATTATACAGTAAAATCGACATTTTTTTTTTTTTTTTTTCAGTGAGAAAATTTATTTGTTTATAATTAAGGAATTAATAGCACTTAAAAATCCGGTATCTCACACAATACCAATACAAAGAGTAATTTGAAAATTTGTATAAGTTACTTACCTTTCCTTTCATGTTTACATCCATTCCCATCTCTAAAAAACGTTCAGCCACGAAAACCCTGTTATCTCTCACTGAGTACATTAAAGGAGTGTAACCTAGCTCCTGAAAAGGAGAAAAAGAAGTAAATACGCAATTAATCACTAAAGCTTACATGTATACTTACAGAAAAATTTAGCTTATGTTAACAATATACAATACAAAATATACTCAAGAAGAAATTAGATGATACTAGATGGAACCCGTCAAAACTTGACGGGAAAAAATTACAATATCAATATTAGTAAAATAAGCTTGCGTATGAAACAGTCTTTCCAATATTTTATTTTAAAAGTTTTTTCCCACAGTGAATTACAGTACTATTTCCGATGCAAACTCCAAACAAACAATCTGGAAACAACTGTGTAATAATGCAAATCAGTTTGATATTACCGCCATATTCCCCACGGCAAGAAAGAAAATTTCCTGGACCTATGAAGTATCGCACAAATAGTATTTCCCTACGTTCATCTCATATTCAGTCAATAAAAGAACATAGTAAGTAAAGCACACACCCCCCCCCCCCCACCTGTGATAATGCAACGGAATGAGCTCCTATGCGCATGTGTATTGCATCTTCCCGAAAGCGCCGACAAAATTCGACGTTAAAAAAAAGTTTTAAAAAGTTTAAATTAAAAGTTTTAAAATGTCTTCTTTAATCATTGTTCGTTTCAAATCCATATCTTCTGAAACGCATGCATTGTTGTAAGCTAATCAATTTTTATGCAAAGATGAAGAATTTTTTTTACAATAATAAATCAATCTGCAGATAAGAGATATTTTTAATGTTTTCAAGTGTAATTTATTTGTATGATTTCTTCGGTTCCTTTACATAATCAGGATGATTATTCCTTTTCCATCACAGTCGGCGATTTTTTCTTCTTATGCAGTTAAATATCCAACGGATCTTTAAAAAAATAATAAAATACAGTTCCTAGCATATTCTGATGCAACAAATTCAATATATCAATTTTATGTTAATCATAAACTAAAAATTGTTTTTTTTTTCTGAAAATTTTTAGTTTAACGCCAAAATGCTCTATCTTATGGATAATCTGATCTTATGATTTATCAGCGGTTATTATTTTTTTTTTTTCAGTTTTTATGATGATTAGAAAAAACCTATTTTCAATTGGGGCAAATTTCCCAGGGACTATGTTACATTATTAAAGCAAACTGATGATCATTGTTGAAATAGAATTGAAAATTATTTCATGAATGAAAATTATTTAAACATTCAGTTTTCAAATAAATTTCAATCGAAAACTAATTTTTTTTTCTAATTTATGATGTAAGAACTGAAATTGTAAAATGTAGTAAATAAATTGATAATTTGTAGTATTTAGAAGTAATGTAAATGCGATGAAAGCTAAACCGATAGCGTCGTTTGTTGTCACAACCGTTATACATTTCTAAAAATTGCCACTGTGTTTTGGCTGCCGTCCAAAAGTAGACAACCATGTTTTGACATCGAAAGAGAAATTCACAGGGAAAGAAACAGGACTTTGCATAAGGCTTTAATAAGAAACTGTTAAATGAACTTATAACAAACCTACCAAAATAATTCCTATAAAATATTAGCCTTACATTGTTTATTCTAGCTAAAAATACAATCATTATTTCAATTTTTTTTATAATTTTAATTTTCTTGAAATCCTTTACTTTTGTGAATTTTTTTATTAAAAAATGAAATCTGCTAACCTATAATATATATATATAAAAAAAGTAATTGGTAACATTTAATCAAGGTATGCAATCAAGATGAAGCAACCAACAAAGGCTCCAATTCTGACCTTTAAAATTAAAAATTTAAAAATCAATTACGTCATGTTGACACAATCAATTTTTCTTTTTAGTTTTATCAATGTTAAAATGCATTTCAAGCTAAGCATAACGTCATTTTCCCCTGCGCAAACTTTTCACACGTACATTGTATAGGTTACTTTTATGCTTAAACACTATGTATGCAAAAAAAAAATATTTTTTGTATTTAATTGTAATGAAAAAATGGTATCAAGAAAGTTATAATGCATAATGATAAAATAAACCCAAAGGACAATATTCCGGTGATGTCATAATAAATATGAATTATTATTCACTTATAAAACTCGCGGATAAATATTTTCACCGAAATTTAACTTGTAAATTAAAAAATTCGGCGTAAAAGCCCCGTGCTTTTAATATTTATTATTTTTCTTTTATCCTCGCAACCACAGAGTTTCTCGTTACTCTGTGCCTCGCCACAGTGGGAGTTATTGCCGACTTTATGACGTCATACGCAGAAGTTTTTTTTTTTTTTTACTGGTGCCGGCTAACTGAAAAGTACCTAATTTGGATATAGTTTTTTTTTCTTAATTGGACGACGGGATAATGAAGAAGTACCAGAATATTTTTCTGCATTTTATAGTTATATTAAGAAATACATATTTTTAAGATTTGCTGAATCACTTATTTGTTTACTTTTTCATGCATTATATAATTGAAGGTTGTTAGTTCTCATATTTTTTTAAAATATCCCTTACTTATATAAAAATAGCGTGGGTTCTCTGTGTGGTGTTTCTCATGAACGTTGTAAAATTCAGGTTATTAGATTTTATCCAACTTTGCTGTCATAACTGCTGATGAAAGCTTTCATTTTTGGTGATTTTCCTGTTACCTGTAAAATGTTTGTTTTTGATATAGACCGAACTAAGAAAAATTTGGGTACTTTTCCGTTATACGGACACCATTGTCGCCAAGCATACATTTACATGGCATGGTGTCCATATAACGGAAAAGTACCACAATTTGCGATCGGTCAAACAATTGAATTTCGTTAAGCATTAAAATTTCGGAACAGATGTCATATACACACAACATTGGCACGATTGCAACAAAATGGTAATTTTATGCTTCACATGGTAACTCGGTTATTTTGTTTATATTGCTGTTGATTTACTTTTATTTTTTATTTTAATTCTATAAATTGTTTTTATTATGTATATCAATATTTATTTATATCAAACTATCATTTATTTATTTTTATTTCCTTTTTTTAAATAATAGAAGCTAATTCATTTATTACGTTATTTTATTTTTTATATTGAAATAAAAAATCACGTGCTATTATTCCATGCTATTTGTAACTAATATTCAAAAACAAAGTTTTCGCCAAATTGGCGGGGTAAAAAAATCGCGCCAATGTGGTGCGTATATGACATCTGTGCCAAATTTTCTTATTTTGAATCTGAGAAAGAAAAAATAATCATGGATTTAATTAATTTTGCAATATGCGGTGCAACCAAAACAATTTTGATTAAATCGGTACAGATATCGCAGACGCACGGGGTTCAAATTTTGGCGCCAAAATGACGATTTTTGCTTTGTATGGCAACCGGGTATTTTGTAGTAAAATTGAATATGTGTGTAAATAAATAAAATAAAATAGGTATTTTTTATGTTAGATGGGCGTCAGGGATAATTCTCCAAATCTTGTTTCAATTGGAATCATTTAAATGGCAACATTTTACGTGAGATTTGTTATTCATATTGATATGTTTATGTTTAGATATTTTATTATGATTATTTTAGCTATTCTAGCTAATTTTAAGTAAGTTTTTTAAGATTATATATTACAATGTTAAAATATTACCTAGTTGATATTAGCTAATGTCAAAAGATTGGCGAACCACGGAGTTCAGAGAATAAACTCTATTCCTCGCAACAGTGGGGGTTGCCGACTTTATGTCGTCATAAGCAGAAGTAAAAGTTTAATTGAAAATTACGGCTAATTAATTAAATTTTCGAACAAACGAATGCACGATAACAAATCTGTGTCCAAATATCTTTCAATCTTTCATTTAAAAAAAGAATGGTGTATTTTGATGCAGTAGTTTGTTCTCATGAATTGTCGAAAGAAAATGCTTAGCGTTTTAAATATATAAATCTACAACACAGAGAAAAAGCGCTTTCTTTCTTGAGCTTTTGTGTCGTTAGAAATAATGTTCATATGTTGCACAAAATACTGTATCTTTTCTTTACAGTTAACGTTTTTTCAGAGAAAAAAAAGTAGATTCTTCTGGTAATCATTTGCTATCTTATATAAATTTACAGAGAGTTGAAAACTGTGAAAATGTTAGAAAAAAGATAAAACATTATGTAAATTTGCTGTTTATTTGCATAGTTAAAAGTATCCAAGATCCTGTAAATTCCCATGCTTGAAAATACCGAAGAATTCGTAATTTTTACATGAAAAGAAAACCGTAGAAAGCTGTTGTTTTGTTTTTTATATATTTTTAACTGTTTACAGAGGAAAAAATTGAAACCAGATTTCGTTTACTAATGTGGAAAATTTTCCCGCAAAACGTGAAAACATGCTAAGAATTCCACAAAAAATTAAATAAAATAAATCAATCAAAAAATACAAAATCGGGCTTTGAGGTGCATAACGACAGATATAGAAACATCTTCTGCCAAATGTCGTAACTGTGCGTCCAGCGGTCTCTGCAGAACACAACACACAATGACTCATACCATATTTTGATCAATATTGAGTATAATTCACAAAAATCTCGAATGTACCCACAAAAGCATATCAAATAAAAAGTAACAAAGAAAAGAAAAAAATGAGTTTTTCAATTTTTTCTGACCTTTGCTTAAAATTAGTTAAAACCCATTGTAGTTAAATGAATGAAATAATGACATTGATTAATCAGAAAATTATAATATTGAAGTGGGTGTTTCTTTATTTCTGCGACTTCAGGATTATTTTATTTAAAAGATTAAGATCAAATTCCTCATTAGTTATAGTGCCCTTCTAATTCCCCGGAGTCTCGAAAATATAAATATAATACCAGATAAAGATTCGAATTCAAAACAGAACACTAATTTGTTGGCATTTATCTGAACGTTAGTACAATAAATTAAGAGATTTAACCAACAGAACATATGTGAAAACCAAGGTATTATCTTCTGAAATAAAATACTACCATAGATACAAACATATTATTTTAGTTGGATTCTAGCTACGCATTAAAGACAGGTGCTAAATTAACCGATCCTACTAATGGAATTATTTGGAAGCAGCATACATGGGTGTATCAAATGATACCTTACGAGGGTGGGCTGATAAGTTCGAGGCGTGACAGTGAAAGCACAAGATTTTTGACAACATTTCATATTATTTTTCAGTGTAGTCCCCCTTGCAACATAATACATTTAAGACACACTCTTGTGCTCGAATTCTTTATTGCAGATCTGTAGGAGGGTGGTTCGAAAAGTTCTCGGCCTGACAAAGAATATACAAGATTTTTGACAATATTTCATTTTATTTTTCAACTTGCAACACAATAGATTTCAAAAGACTCTTGAGAAATGCCCATTCTTTGGCGTGCTTGGTCTACGTTCAACAAACGCGGCACGCATCGAGCGGAAAGCTTTTTCATACCCAAAACATCGTGTAAAATGTAGTGGATTCGATTTATCGAGATGTTTGCAATGTCAGCAAGTTCTCGTTTCTCAATCGGCGATCATTCAATACGGCATTGTGATTTTTTGAGACGATTTCGTGGTCGTAGCGGTTTTGGGACGTCCTGAGCGTTCATCATCGTGAATTCATTGTCTACCATGTTTAAATTCAGCAGCCCACTTTTTTATCGTAGAATATCAAGGACAAGAATCCTTTAACGTGGAATGTAACTCTTTCTGTATGTCCGTGGGGGTTAAATCGTTTTTAACAAAGTATTTTATGACAGATCGAATTTCAATTTTTTTTCCATTTTTAGAAAATGTCAAAACTTGTTTACTTTACTTTATCGGCAAGACATAACCAATAAACTCCGTCTGAAACTCGGAAGCATGTCATCTAAAGGATCATACTTTACAAACATCATTGTCATTTGGTCATATTTGTTCCAACTCTGTGTCAGGTCTCGAACTTTTATCAGCCCACCCTCGTATTAAGCTTTGCAACGCGAAAACAAATGACAGTCCAAAGCTCTCAGCTACAATTCGTGACCTTCAATATTGAAGAAAAATTACAGAAGATTTCGTCTATTAAAATTAATAAACTAAATCTGTAATTTATAGGGATTTTGTGGACTATTTACAACTGCACCCAAATTATTTATTTAAAATATTGTTTTTAATATTTTATGGAATTAAAAAATGTACAAACATAAGGCCCTTTACAATATAAATACAGAATTTTTTGAGAATTCAAACTTTCCATTCAAAGTATTTAAAAATCGATCAAGAAAGCTGAACAGTTATAATAGAAAAAGAAATTGTCAATTTAAAAATATTTTTGTTTTATACAGCAAATAATGCTTTTGGAACATGATAAAGTAAAGTTTATAGAACTCATCTTATATTGTATTAAAGTGCAATCGGGCTTAAAAGGATTAATTTTCTACATTATTTTAAAAAGTTTTTTTTACAGTCTTTTATTTAACTTAATTTGGTTTTTGTATGTAAAGGTAGAATTTTGTAAGCGATTTTTTTCACTCACTTCCTGATGTGCTAGAATTATAAAAATTGTGTGACCAGGTGTGTTTCCGATGACAATTCAACATTTTAATATATTTTGAACTTAATTATAAATTAATAAATTAATTTTAAAGCAATTTTTCGTACGACGGTCGCAGATGATAAATTGCAAAATAACCTTTATGATTATAACTGTTTACGAGTTATCACTGAAAAAAAAAAAAAAAAAAAAAAAAATATATATATATATATATATATATATATATATATATTTCGTTATCGCCAGTACAAATTCCGGAATTTTTCTCTGATGAAAGGATTTTGTAAATGTGTCAAAAATGGTAAATATGGATTTAAGAATATATTTGACACATAATAGTGCAAAAAGTCTTGTTAATTTGTCATTTTTAGTAAGTTTTTAGGATTTTTATTTTTTTATTGTTACACTCTAAAACGAATTTCGTAATTTTTCCTTTCTAATGTCCGCATTTTTACGGATTTTAATTCTTTTGAAGTGTAATAATAAAAATAAACCCCATAGCTTTAGAATAGATAAAAATGTAGCATTATCTGTCAAAGATTTTGTCCAATCTATTATGCTTTTTTTGACAGTCGCGAAATGTCTTTCATCGGAAAAAAAGATTCCGTTACAAAACGGAAATCGTATTTGCAAGCCACAGATTTTTTTATTTTATTATTATTTTTTTTTTTACAGTGTACAAAAGCAACGGAGTTCATTATGTGCCTAATCACCCTTGACAAAATAGGCCAAATGGCTGTGCTACTGCAACAACAAAATATTTTAAACACTGAAGAGATAACGAGAGTTTAAAAGAGTATTTAAAAAATATTTATAAACTATAAAAGAGTATTTAAAAATACTCTTTTATAATTTAACAGTTTAATATTCCTTAAAGTATGATTATACGTTGAAAAAACAATTTAGAAATCCTGAATAAATAATTTTTAAAATGTTTTTCTTTCCTGATGGCAAACCTTAGAAAAGAAACAGACCAAAAATTATAAATATTTTTTAATCAATTCAATATTTCCTGCTTTCTATCAAGCTGTAAATCAATGCTGTAAATTTTCAATAATCGAAACCTACGCCAAATTAGCGTATTGTACCGGAATTGTTTTGGAACTACATGAATTGTCGACATGAAATTAGGCGTGATTTTTAAGATAAACATCGATTGAATGCTCATAAAAGAGTGTTTAAAAAATATATTTCTACTTTTATTTGTTCAAAAGAATAATTATTCACTCAAATTAATCTAATTCCCGAAACATTTTGTGTAATATACGTATTCGGAACAATCTGCAATTTTCAATCATTTCTTTGGCTTTGTTTTCTCATTATAAGACATTGTTCTGCGAGCATTAATTTTCCGCAAAATGATCTTGTTATACCTTGAATTTAATTATGATCGCACCACGACCAATTTCGTTTTCGCTAAATTTAAACTATTTTGCGAGTATCAGAAGGCTTTTGGAAGGTTGTGTTTCATCATGTTTTATGCGCAAAAATATAGCTTCCGAATTTATATATTAATTGTAGATCCTTGCTTCGATGAGAAAAAAAGTCGCAAGTAACGCGAAAGTATAGCTTTAATACTTTAAAAACTTGCCTTTAAGTTCAGAAATATTCATGAATTATCCAAGAAAAATTTCAGGACATTCTATAAAAAGTTTGAAAAATTAGGAAATTGAAAGGTGCAGGCATTAATTACATTCGAATATAAATGTATCTTTTGGAAAAAAGTGAGCAGTTTTATTGAAAAATAATTAACGTTTTATCTTACTTTAAAAAAAATAATAAATAATAATAAATAACAATAATAATAAAAATTAAAAAATACAACCTTTCATTTAATTTAACGTGGTTTTTGCGTGTAAAGATGGAATTTTGCAATCACCTTCTGATATGCTCGAATTATAAAAAAAAATTATTTTCGTGTTTCCGATAACAATACAACATTTTAATCCTTGTAAAACATAATTATAAATTAATAACTTAATTAAAATTCATAGAGATACAACTAAATGTAAATATATAGCTTGAAGGTGCGTAAAAAATACATAAAACATTTAAAAGCCTTCTGATTCAATGGATCCAAAATTATATTCCGCACAAATAATCACCTGGAAGCTATCATAAGAGAGTCTCTAGAAATAATAACTAAAAAACAAATAGTAAGTAACGATGTATTATCATATGATATCCACGCAGTCTGGAATGAATTAATACATCATTGATTATCTTTCCCATCCCACTTTATATTGCAAACCCTTGAAGTAAAATAGATTATTCCGGGCAAGCAAGAAAACGCGAAGCGACAACAACTCAACTCAACAATTAGTTTTTCACTGATGATGACCGAGTAGTTCGGTTGAAAACGTTTTGGATTTTTAAAAGGACTTTAATGTGCTTTTAAATGTTTTATGTATTTTTTACGCACCTTCAAGCAATATATTTACATTTAGTTGTATCTCTATGAATTTTAATTATTAAACAAGGTGAATTTGCACTGAAATTTTAACTTTTTATTAATAACTTAATTTTAAGGCTTTTTTCCTTTAGCGCGCCAAAGGTGATAAATCGCCAAATATTCTTTATGTTTACTATTGTATACCACAGTTACAACAACAATGGATTTAATTATGCGCCAAACAACTCTCGCTAAAAAAAGGCCAGCTGGTTCTGAAACTGCAAAAATGCATTATTTTGAACACTAAAAAGTATAAAATTACATAATAATAAAAAATAGAGAGTGTAATAATTAATATAAAACACACACACTTTTATCAATTAATAGTTTAATAATAATTAAATTATGAGTATAACGTTGAGAAAAAAATTTATACATCGCTAACCGGTAAATTTGATAAATATTCAATAATTTATCACATTTATCAAGTTTATTGGTTATTATGTATAATCACTGGTTTATTACATTTACCGTAACATATATACCTATATGTTTTTAGTTGTATATGAAAAGCAGACACCTCCGAATAGCCGACAAATTCCGTACAAAATTATATATATATTTATTTAATTGCATATTTTCTTCTCTTATTATAGAGAAGTTTATGTACAAATTTTTGTGACTTTTAAGGCATCAATCACTGGCTATTTTTCGAAAGACCATAAGGAAACTTTGTATTGATCTGAAAAGCATTAAAATTAAAAATAACGTACGATTTTTATCCTATAAATTATAATTTTTCATTTACTTCTAGTACTTTATTTTAGTCCTTCACCGTTTGATTTTCAGCCCACAGTTAATGTAATTCTGATATTTCTTGGATAATATCCAAATGTTTTTGCTTCCTAAGGGAATAATTGAAGCTATATATATATATATATATATATCGACGTTGCTATGAATTCGAACATTAAATCACCAATAATGGTGATTATTCTTAATTCTTCTAATTTTTGCATGAGAATTCCTAATAATATAAAGATTTAGCTATACAGGCTAAAAATAAACATAACATTTATCGGATTATATTTAGAGTGTAATTTAACTTATGATGATGAATATATTTACACTGCCAAGAACTTATGAGATTAATTTATAACGGGGGATAATTTTTCAGTCATTTTTAATTTAAGATTATTTTGAATACTGTAGTAGTAAAAAAAAAGTAATAATAACAAAACATTGATGAGTAATGTTGTACAGAAAAATATTTCAGTGTATTCTCTGATGAACTTCTATGAAATGTCAGTAATAAATTAATTTTTTCTTTAAGCTAATAACACTAATATTTTTAGTTCAGGTATAGGTACATACAGTATGCCCACTAAAGTCCCTTGCCACCCTAAACTTTGGAATGGCTGCTGCTATATTCATAAAAGTGGTGTCTAGGTAACCATGCTCTACTGAAAAGCAACCATGCGCTACTGAAAGTAACCATGCGCTACTGAATGAAACCGCCTACGGCGCCACCTGGTAGAAAGCTGCGAAATTAGCATTCCTATCTCAAAAACGGAAAGAGATAGGGGGAAAAAGTGATTTACAAAGTTGTAGAGCATCATCGATTTAGTACGAAAAGACACCTTGTGCACATTAATGCGAAGAATAGAACCGTTAAAACGCACATTTGATTTTTCGTGATTTCCTACACTTGACGTCACGAAACTTGAACGGAAGGAGAAATGTTTATATTTCGGACAAATCACGACACTGCAATGTGGCACGGTGGTATCGCTTGTGATTCCCAATCAAAACGACACATTACGGACGCTTGTGCCAACGTGTCACCCTCTATGCTCCAACGTGTGCAACGTGAAATTCAAACGAGAATCCAAATGTGCATTGCAGCTGACGGTGAAAAGTTTGAGCATCTCAAGTAAAGGTATATTGCTTCAACTAGTTGTTTTTTTTCTTTCTAAGACCGTTTTGTCACGTCACAGTGTAGGAAATCGTGAAAAAACAAATGCGCGTTTTAACCGTTCTATTCTTCGCATTAATAGCCACAAGGTGCCTTTTCGTACTAAATCGATGATGCTCTACAACTTTGTACATCACTTTTTTTCCCTATCTCTTTCCGTTTTCGAGATAGGAATGCTAACTTCGCAGCTTTCCACCAGGTGACGCCGTAGGCGGTTTCATTCAGTAGCGCATGGCTACTTTACTATGCCTAGACACCACTTTTATGAATATAGCAGCAGTCGTTCCGAAGTTAAGAGGGTGGCAAGGGACTTTAGTGGGCATACTGTATAGCAAATACGTTATTTGATGCCAAGGTCAGCTTTTCGAGCTAATAATCATATATTTATAATTATGTACGTCTTGAATGAACAACGTCATATACAAATGGGAAATGATTACATCAAATACATCGGATTATACGTCCTCCCGATGATGTATACGTAGGTAGGGAGAGGGGTGTATACTAGAGATGTGACGGGCTCGGTCAGAGACGAGGTCCGAAACGGACTCGGGCTCGATTTTTATACCAGTCTTTGAGGTCATGCTCGGGCTCAAGGGATAAGAATAAAATGATCAAGTTGGAAACTGTAAGTCAAACAGGACAAATCAGGTGCGTTCGTACTATAACTAGTTTTATAAATATTCAGATCTTGGTGCAATATAGCTGTTGCACTCTTACGCAAAAATGCAGGAATACAAAATTTATTTTATGTGCAGATTTTTATAGTATAGGTATTCATTTTATTTTAGAAATTAAGTTTCAATGCATTTTTACAAACAATTAATTACAATTCTGTTACATTAAAATTATACTATGCTCATATACCGAATACAAGACAATGTAAAAGAATCATAGTTATTATTTCACTAAAAAAATGAATTCTATCGTCTGTTATTATGATATGATTCATTTCCGTAATAAAATAAGTACATTTTAAGTTGGCAACATTTTATCTTTTGTTGACATTTACTGAAAATTCTAATGGGAAACTTAGCTTTGAAAATTTGAGAACTTGAAATCCCTATTTCGACTCATTTTTTCGTTTAATAGTATCCATATCTCCGGAAACATCTATCCAAAAAACTGTCGGTAGATTATAGGATTGCTATAATTAAACAATTTTATTATACAAATTCTGTTTTTAAATCCAGAATTACCGAAATAATATGACTCCACCTTAAATGGGAAGTAAGTAAGATGGCAACCTAGAATCATTGCCTAACATGGGATATCATTTAATTAATTACGCATGATATGATCTAATAGAATGAAGAAAACTTTTATTACTATATTTTTAAGTTTTGATTCGATTTTCGTAAAATTTGAAATGACTCGACAAAATTCTGCAACGATTGTATGTATTACATTTCGAACCATTCGGTTGGGCAGTTATATGCGGACAGATGGACGGACCAGACGGCGACTATAGGTGCTATATATTTTTATAATTACGAATGCACCTAAAAAGGAAAAAAACTGCTAGACACTATTTGATAAACAAGAATCTAGTCAACATTTCTTAAAATGTTTTACAATCCTCCAAAAATCAGTTTGAAAGGTAATTGAATTGTTATTGATTGGATAATAGAGAAAAATTCTATCTGGTTCTGAAGCCTTGGCAAGGTCAGTGTTAGTAACATAAAGAAACCGTGGGATATCCGTCCATCTTCTCTTTGTGTTGGAAGCACTTTTTCAGAAAACTGGAAAACAAAACTCGTGTCTTTCTACGATAATTAATTGTACAATGACATTTAAAAGAATAAGAACTGTGACTATTGTACAATGATATTGTGAGAAATTCACTATATCTCACTTGAAGCTCCTGTTTTGCAGCCTAAATTTAGGTATAAGGAACTTTTTTATTTAAAAAAAATATTACTGCAAATCTGATCTTTAATTTCCTAAATAACGTCAATATATATATATATATATATATATATATATATAACTTGGAGAATATTTGTTGTGGTTTTCGTATTATAAAAATACTCGTATATTGAAAAAACATAAATTTAAAAATTGAATTTAAAGATTGAAACTCTGAATCATTTAAAGATGAATGAACGCAGTAAAAATCATTTTTTGCATACTTTAAATTACCATATCTTTACGGCATTTCGTGAGAATATACAACGGATGTCTAAATTTATTTTAAGTAAAAAATGCAAAATGGATTTTTATTTTTGTTATTTTTTTTTTCAAAATGAAGTTAACAGACTACCCTTAATTTCTATGCAAAGCAAATTCTGCACTATATAAATTAAAGCGTGCTCGCATTTTCTTACATCTTTTTAAACTTAAAGGTGAGACACTTGCAGGTATGACTCTTCAATTTTTTGTAATCGAATAGTTTTTTTTTACATTTTTTTTAATAAAATAACTACATCTTGACTTGTAAGTGATTATTGTTTTACAGCAGCATTTTTATCTCCCGCGCTGTCGCAAATAGATATTCGATTCAAAACGACAACTTTGATGGCATTTTCAGAAAGATCTGCTTTTACCGAAAAGGAGAAAAAGCAGATAGATTACAAAGTTTGTGAATGCAATCAACTGCCAATTTCATGAATTTGAGAAAAATATGAATTAAAAAATGTGTCTGAAAGTAGTCAGAAGGCTGGTACTGATGGTACACAGTATCAGGCTCTAACAGTGTTTTCATGGCACAGCGTGGTGTTTAGTTGCAGCGTAATTGTTCAATTTTGCTTTATTAGATTATGCTTTAATAAGTACTGCAATATTTTTGTTAAACTTTCGTATTAGACATTTTTTTTACATAAGTTTAAATTTTTATTTTGAAAAAACACCGTCGCACAAAGAACACCAGCATTAAATTTACAAACATTTGTATATAGTATTTTCATTTTATGTTTATTGATGATGTTTGAAATTGATTTCAAAACATTTAATATTTTTTACCTAATTTAGTATTTTTTACCAGGGCTTTACAGAGATGGATAAAATCTGATAGCCAGCAAAAATTTTCAGTCGACAGCAAAAAATAATCACCCACCCCCCTCCCCTAGTCTTTGATTTTCAAAAAGAACAAAAGTTTTATATGAATTATTTAGAAAAATAGTTTTCTAATAAAATTTATCAAAATTATATCTCTCTCTAAATAATAAAAAAGAAATACTGTAGAGGTTGAATTAACCGGCATGTTCGGAAAAAAATACTGATTGCCGAATGTTTCAAATCTCCGGATAGTTGAGTGTTGCAAAGTCTATATCTGATAAGGGGGTAGGGGGGGAGGCTTTTATGAAATAGTAAAACAGGAAAACTATTTTTACCTATTTTCCTGTCGAAGTGAGTCAAATAATTATGATTTTATTATTTTAAAATTTGTATTTGATGAACTTATTTTTGCCAAATTAAAAATAAAAGTTAAAAATATTTTTTGTTTGACTATAGTTTCTAAGTTTATTTCTTAATATTGGAGAGTGGGTGGGTGGGGGGGGGGGGAGCAGTTTGTACTTATTTCTTATGTCAATTTTTGTACAAATCAAAACCGCCAGATTAAATAGTTTGGTCGCCAGATAAAATAACTTGGTCGCCAGTGGTGACCTGACGACCGAATTTGTCAAGTAGTGTTTGTGACTATTTATGGCAATTGTTGCAATTGGATTTTCAATTGTGTTATGCATTTTTCAAATTGTTTACTTAAACATCATATTTCGCCTTATTAAATATTGAAGTTTGGTTACAGTATTCTGAATGTTTTGGAAATTGTTTTATAATCTATGCTTGAAGTATGATTTTTCATTCTTGTTTATTTTTATTTTTTTGCTGAACTACCAATTTGTAGTTTACTTACTACGAATTAAAAAATGTATTGAAATCGCTTCAGTACTTCTGAGAGGAAAAGTGCATCAATGCCAGCTGTTTTACATGTAATTTATGTGTTATTTATTTTTTAATTTTTTTTCTCGCCGAATTATCAATTTGTACTTTAAACACTGCTAAAACTATTGTTTTTAAATAGTAAAATTACATCAGTTGTTCCCAAGAAAACTAGTCGTTGGGGGCCACCGTAATACTTACCCATCATGGATATGCATAATCTAAAATATTAAAATAAAAATGTGTAAACTACTTATAAAATGCATTGCAATTCAAATAAAATCGTGGCTTGATGACGTCACAAACTTTAAAGGCTCGATTACTGAATTGCTTGAAAGAGGTTTTTCCTTATAACTCCAAAAATAATAATCCTATTAACTAGCGGTTTATTGCATCTGATTAAGCGTCAAATTTCCAATTAAAATATATCTTTGAAGTGAAATTTGGATGAAATACAGGGTCATGAAAAATCGAAGAGTGTGGAAAATAGGATTCCAAATATCTCGGCAACTAATTATCCGATCGACTTCATGCTTTATTCAAAATTTATGTTTTTTTATTGTCTTTTATATTCATTTCTCAAAATAAACAATTTCGAAAATTTTTATATACCTTTCATCAGAACGAATATTTCGAGAGTCCGAAAAAAATAGTTCCGGTTAATCGAGGTTATTGAAATGAAATAGGCTTCTTCCCATTATTACATACTAAGTACATACCAAATTGCAAGTCTCTATCTCAATTTTTTTCGGGAGATAGAGCGTTTACAGACACACACACAGACACACAGATGGACGGCAAAATTTTTTTTCTAAAAATATGTTTTTCGGAATCTCCAGTGTCTGAAACGTGTAAATCCGTCAAAAATTTTTTTTCGATTTTCAAAACGATTACAAGACTTACCCTATACTACGTATGATGGGTAAGTAAAAGTACAGCAATGTCAATTATTTTATATGTGATTTCGTAATTGTTGTCGCCCCCTTAATTTTCCTGAAACACGAAATCATGGAATACCTTAATTCAAGTATTCTATTTGCATAAACAAGTTTTCTCTTCTCAGTAAAATGAGCATTTCACCTCACTGCCACACTTTTCTACAAAAACCATTATACTAATAACTGCTCATCTTTTGTATAAAAAATGACACACATTCTCATTTGATATCGTACAGTTCTATAATGCTTCGTATTTTATTAACGTTGCCAAAAAAATGCACAAACTATTGTATACATCAACAACTACGTGCTTCAGTTATTTAAAATAATATGTTGGAACATTTACTACAACTCCTACTCTCCGACCATTCTTTCGAACAAGATTAGATGAAACATCGAAATTGAAAAATATCTTTTGTGGCTTCCATTTTCGGACCTCGCCCAACTTCATTTAACTAATGGACACAGAAACTGACCAACTGCATTTATACCCTTGGGAGAGAATTTAGTTTAGGATAAAATTTAGGCTCATTACATACCACAAGCATGCCTTTTTCTCCTCTAATATGCTTTTGCTATTTTAGTTTGTGTTTGGTGCAGTTTGAAAATTCTGAATGCCAGTGTGTTAGAAGGAGAAATGTCCTTGTTAGATATGGCTATAAAATTTTCGATCTTTTCGTATTCTTCAATACCTTTTTTATTATTTTTACTTTACTTTCCGGGAAAAATCTGAGCTTTTTCATGTAAAATTTTCACTAACACTGAAGGGGCAAGTATGTTGCGTGTCTTAAATTACTTTCTGAAACATTGATTTAGCAATAAGATTTTTGTTTTCTTTTTGTAATATTTCCTTTAAATTCAGTTTGATATAAGCTAATTTATAGCAGTTTAAGGTTATTACACAAATTGAGTTTTGGAATTTATACTCTCGTAAATCCTATTGGTAAAGTGCAAACTTTTAGTCAAAAGAAGTTTGAAAACAATACTATTTTCACATGTAAAATCAGACAATATATCTAAAAATTTTGATTTTTATTATTATTTTTATTATTATTAAAATAATAATTTTTAAAATATTACAATCAAACAATCACTTGTGAAATCAGTCAATCTATCTGAAAATTTTTATTTTTTTTATATTATTGAAAAAAAAATAAATTTTAAAATATTAAAACTGGACACAATACTATTTTCACCGCTAAAATTAGATAATCTATCTAAAAAATTTTATTTATTTATTTATTTATTTTCGTTATTAAAAATAATCAATTTTAAAGTATTACAATTGAACAAAATATTACCGGTCTATCAAATATCAGATAATCTATCTGAACATTTTGATTTTTTACTTTCTTCTATCTATAATAGAAGAAAGTATTATAGTCGAATTTTTTTTCGATTTCTTGTTCTCGACGGATTTACACGTTTTACAAGTGAGAAGTTCCGAAAAACATGTTTTTACAAAATGTCTGTCTGTCCTCATTTTATCATTGAAAAGTGTATGAAGTTATGCAGATAATTGAACCATTTTTTTTTCTGTGATTTTGGCTATGGCCAGCATGTCCCACTTGAAGTTGGAGATATTTCGACGAAAGAGGATGCTGCGATAGCGAGTTTTGCTCCATTTTCATTATTGCATCATCGAAAAATGTATGAAGTTATGCAGATAATTGAACCAAATTTTTTGTATTTATTTTTGACCCTGGCCTGCAGATTCCAGTTGAATTTGGGGATATTCCGCCTTAAGGGGTGTTGTGATAGCCATTTAAAGATTTCAAATTTAAAAAAATGTAAAAAAAAAAAAATTAGAAATCCTAAAAGTTTTTTCTGTTAAATGTTCGGCCTTGATCTGGAAATTTCGGAGCAATTTTTGTTTTTCCTCTATCTTCAAAAATGGCTGAGATAGAGCAGTTTGAAATTTTAGGGTGGCTGGCATTTTGAAACAAGAGAGCAGGATTCCTCCATAAAAGGGTTTATTTAGGAGTTTTAATGAACTTTCTCGCAATTTTTTTTTTCATTGTTGTAACCATTCTTCCAACTCTTATATACTTAACATTATCTATACTATTATATAAAGAGGAAACGGTGACTGACTGACTGACTCATCAATGCCCAGCCGCAACTACTAAAGTCAGGGTCACGCAATTTGGACGGTAGATTGCTGTTATGGCCTAGGCAAGCAATAAGAAGGGAATTTTGAAAATTCTCAACCTAAGGGGGTTAAAGTGGGGTTCGAATGTTTTAGGTCTTTTTGCCATATCTCATCAGCAGTTATAGGTAGGAGCTTGAAATTCCAGAAAATAAATCTACTAAAAAAATGATTAAACCCCTATTTCAGCGATTTCAGATATTCCCCCAGAAGGGGGTTAAAGGGGGGTGGTCGAATGTTTTAGGTCATTTCGCCCTATCTCAGCAGCAGTTATAGATAGGAGCGCGAAAATCAAGAAAACAAATCTACTAAAAAAATGATTAAACACCTATTTCAGCGATTTTAGAAATTCCCCCCCCAGAAGGGGGTTAAAGAGGGGTGGTCGAATGTTTTAGGTCATTTCGCCATATCTCAGCTGCAGTTATAGGTAGGAGCGCGTAAATCAGGAAAATAAATCTACTAAAAAAATGATTAAACATATATTTCAACGATTTTAGAAATTCCCCACCCGAGGGGTTAAAGGAGGGTGGTCGAATGTTTGAGGTCATTTCCCATATCTCAGCAGCAGTTATAGATAGGAGCGCGAAAATCAGGAAAACAAATCTACTAAAAAATGATTAAACATGTATTTCAGCGATTTTAGAAATTCCCCCCCAGAAGGGGGTTAAAGGGGGATGGTCGAATGTTTTAGGTCATTTCGCCATATCTCAGCTGCAGTTATAGATAGGAGCGCGTAAATCAGGAAAATAAATCTACTAAAAAAATGATTAAACATATATTTCAACGATTTTAGAAATTCCCCACCCGAGGGGTTAAAGGAGGGTGGTCGAATGTTTGAGGTCATTTCCCTTATCTCAGCAGCAGTTATAGATAGGAGCGCGAAAATCAGGAAAACAAATCTACTAAAAAAATGATTAAACATGTATTTCAGCGATTTTAGAAATTCCCCACCCCCGAAGGGGTTAAAGGGGTGAGGTGGAATGTTTTAGGTCATTTCGCCATATCTCTGCAGCAGTTAAAGGTAGGAGCGCAAAAATCAGGAAAACAAATCTAATAAAAAATGTTTAAACATGTATTTCAGCAATTTTAAAAGTTCCCCTCCCGGAGGGGGTTAAAGGAGGGTCGAACGTTTTAGGTCATTTTGCCATATCTCAGCAGCAATTTTACTTAAGAGCACAAAAATCAGGAAAACAATTCTACTAAAAACATGATTAAACGCTGAAATACATGATTAAACATGTATTTCAGCGATTTTAGAAATTCCCCTCCCGGTGAGGGTTAAAGGGAGGTCGAATGTTTTAGGTCATTTCGCCATATCTCAGCAGAAGTTATAGGTAGGAACGCGAAAATCAGGAAAACAAATCTACTAAAAAAATGATTAAACACGTATTTCAGCGAATTTAGAAATTTCCTCCCAAAGGGGGGTAAAAGGGGGGTCGAATGTTTTAGATCATTTCGTCATATCTCAGCAGCAGTTGTAGTTAGAAGCGCGAAAATCAGGAAAACAAATCTACTAAAAAATGAATAAAACACGTATTTCAACAATTTTGGAAATTCCCCCCAGAAGGTGGTTGAAATGGGGGGGGGGTCGAATTTTTTAGGTCATTTCGCCATATCTCAGCTTTTATGTAGGAGGACGAAATTAATTAAAACACATCTACTAAAAAATTGGTTAAACATGTATTTCGGCGGTTTTGGAAACTCCCCCCCAGATGGTGGTTAAAGGGGTATTCAAAAATTTTAGGACATTTCGCCATATCTCAGCAGCTGTTTTATGTAGCTGCGCGAAATTCAGGAAAACAAATCTACTAAAAAAATGACTAAACATTATTTCAGCGAATTCAGAAATACCCCCCCTCCTCCCCGAAGGGGATCCGAAAGTTTTAGGTCATTTCGCCATATCTCAGCAGCAGTTTTTGGTAGGAGCGCGAAATTCGGGAAAACAAATGTACTAAAAAAATTATGTTGTCTTTCCGTGCAGTCTTTCCCGCTAGTATATTTATATTCGCCAACGTCAAATTCTCTCCAAGCTTGTCGACACTTGGTGAAATATCGCCAAATTTTCCGATAAAAATAGGTTGCCATAAATGAAGCGAACTGATTATAGCGGACTTTTTTGGCGATATTTTCATTCGAATTTCAATATTGACGAGAACTGGGAATGAACCGTCTTTAATCAGTTTTCACGCATTTTATCTTCGTGTTCTCCAGTAAAATTAGCTAAAATCTTTAACAAAAACAATGAATAGGGAGGCTACGTGTTCCTACAGCTACAGACCAGAAGGACTTTTCGTAATTTAGTATACATTGGCTGATCGCATCCAGGTAATCCGACAATTTGCAAGCAACTGACGTACAACAGAATGACGAAAAATATTGATTTTATTGGCGATGTGATAGCGAATTTTGAAGTATTAACATGACTGAGATAGAAGAAAGTTTTGGGATTGACACATCCGACTCTTTTTTTTTTTGTTGTTATTATTAAAAAAAGTAAATTTTAAAATGTTACAATTGACCACAATACTACACCGGTAAACTCAGATAATCTACCTGAAAATTTTGATTTTTTTTGTTTTCATTATTAAAAATAATAAATTTTAAAATATTACAATTGAACATAATATCGCTGGTAAAATCAGACAATCAAACCGAAAATTTAGATTTTTTTATTTTGTTGTTGTTATTAAAGATAATAAACTTTTAAATATTACAATTGGACACAAAACTATTTTCACCGGTATTATCAGACAATTTATCTGAAAATTTAGATTTTAGATTTTTTTCTTTATTAAAAATAATAAATTTTAAAATATTACGGTTAAACATAATATTACCGGTAAAATCAGACAATCTATCCGAAATTTAGATCTTTTATTTTGTTGTTGTGAAAGATAATAAATTTTAAAATATCACAACTGGACACAGTAATATTTTCACTGGTAGAATCAGACAATCTATCTGAAAATTTAGATGTTTTATTTTTTTTTATTTATTAAAAATAATAAATTTTAAAGTATTACAATTAAACATAATATCTCCGGTAAAATAAGACAATATATCCGAAAATTAAGATTTTTTAATTTTGTTGTTGTTGTTAAAGGTAATAAAAATTTAAATATTACAATTGGACACAATACTATATTTTTACCGGTAGAATCAGACAATATATATCTGAAAATTTAGATTTTTTTTAATTAAAAATAATAAATTTTAAAATATTACAATTAAACATAATATCATCGGTAAAATAAGACAATCTCTCCGAAAATTCAGATTTTTTATTTTGTTGTTGTGAAAGATAATAAATTTTAAAATATTACAACTGAACACAGTAATAATGTCACTGGTACAATCAGACAATCTATCTGAAAATTTTGATTTTTGATTTATTTTGTCGTTATTAAAAATAATAAAGTTTAAAATAAATACAATTAAACATAATATGACCGGTAAAATCACACAATCTACTGAAAATTTTGATTTTTGATTTTAATGTTTTTGTTGTTAAAAATAATGAATTTTAAAACATTACAATTCACACAATACTAATTCACTGGCAAAATCTGACAATTTTTTTTCCCTTTAATTATTATTTTTAAAATATTGAAGAAATTTTTACTTTCACGCACAAATTTTTTTCAATTAGCTGCATTCAAATTCGCATGGGTCATTTGATTTATCATTAGGCAAAAGAAGGTATTTAAAAGAAAAATAAATGATGTAAATATGTTAACGGGTCTATCTATTATATATAATCGGCGATCTTAAACGTCTATTAGTAAAATACATACAATCGTGCAAATCGTACATAGATTTTTATTTTGTTGTTGTTGTTAAAGATAATATATTTTAAAATATTACTATTGGACACAATAATATACAAATACGTACAATACATACAAATCGTAATACAATCGTAAATTATGAATTAGAGTCAATAAACTTTTGGTCTTTTCGTTTTGCTAAATGATTGTGTTAATGAGAAAAATGAAGTCCTAGAATTTTCTCATGCCAAATATCATGACCGTTTTAAGTAAAACATGTACTCTTGATTAGTCATGTACTCTTAGTCATGTACTCTTGATTGTAATTATGATTTTATGCTACATCATAAGTACTCTTTACATAATATTATATTGCAAATTCCCTACATCTGGCTAAAATTGTTTTATATTGAATTAACATCCTATGATTATTCACACTTTCATTTATATTTTTGCTTTTTAAAGTGAGTATTTACAGCTGTAATGTCTTATAAACAGATTTCTAAGTACAATCTTAGAACTCTGAGGTCTTGCATTACTCTAAATTGCATAATTTGAATTTAATATAGAAAGCATATGAGAGATAATGCACAAATCATATAGATTATTTCTTTATTTTATTATTTATATATTTTTTCTGTAAAATAATATAACAATGTTACTTAAAATTTTTCACACAAACGTAATTTTATCTTTCCATGCTGCAACATTTTTTTTTCTTTGGAGTGAATTTATAAACACCATAATTATAATTAACATTTCTTCCTTGAAAATTTGAAAAATAAATTTTGATGTTTTGCATAATTTAAACCAACCAGTGTTTCCAGGGTTATAAAGTATACTACACGGTATAAAGAAGTATAGAAATCTGCACGGTCCCGGACCGGGCTTGGGCTAATTTTCTTCCATTAGACGTGGGACTGGACGGGTCTGGTATTCATTTTTTCCGGGTAAGGGCCTTGTTTTTTGTTTCTTCCAGACCCTGTGCAAGCTGCGTCAGACGTTTTTTCTGGACCGAGATGGTCCTGGTTTTCTTTCTATGTCCCGAGACCGTGATAAATTGAAATTTTATTTATTAATTTATTTTTGTAACAATTAATAGTGATGTTGTACATTTGTTCAACCCTTTAAAGAGTGGTGGGATATAATATATCCCACTTAATTTTAATTCCCAAACGCCACAATTACACCGGAACTTTCGATTCAAATTTTGCTTTTATAATATACCTGAAGAAACGCTTTCATTTATCTATAAAGAAAGTTTCGCTCTGTTTGTGTGTTTTGTTTGTGTCCGTGTGTGCGTCTGTGTCTGTGTATGTGTCTGTTGGCGATGGCTAGCAAAATCTAGCCCACCTAGAAGGCTGGAAATTTAGGTGTGGATAGTCCAAGGTCTTGCGATGTGCACCTGAGCCTCAGAATTTTAATATTTTGATAATTAGCCTAGATATTAATTAGATTCTCACTAACCATCGCTTCTAAAATGTCATCTTTTAAATCAAAATGGCGGAAGAAACGAACTGGCGCGTTGGATTTGCAAGCGGAAATGAACAAATTCGAAATTAGTTTACTAATTAGCGAATTTTAAGAAAACTAATTGAGATATAAATTTGAAAATTTCTGAGCATATGTAAAAAAATATTCTGTATCTGACTATGTGATTTTTGAAAAATTCGGTCGGTAATTTTTTTTAATTTATGCAAAAAACTGCCAAAAATCTGCCGGCGCCAATGAAAACTATCCGAGAAAGTTTCAGACAGGGATCTGCTTTCATTAAAAACTGAACTACAAAGAGATCTGTTTCTCCGGCCGCTCCCTCCGTTTAGTTTGCGAAAATGAAAGAAAATAATTGCCAATTTTTACTAATGAACAAAAATTTAGGTAACTAATTAAGATATAGATTTGAAATTGAGGTCGGGAAGGGGTGTCATCTGCCGGCTATTTGAGCGTAGCGTCTTCGTTATGTTCTAATTATCAGAAAAATGTAATTCTTTTTTTAATGATCGCGTTAATGTAGGTGACGGTGGTTCTCTTGAACAAATTATTCATTATATTTGCGGGTATGGGGAGGGAGGGGGTTAACGCCTTTCTCTGAGATTGTAATTATCTCGGGCCAGGGCAACGCCGGGCGGGTTAGCTAGTTTGGAAATAAATTTATTGTTAAATCTCGGTGTGATTCAATGATTTCAAAATTTTAGAAACATAAGTATTTTGCCCTGAAAGGGATTCTTAGTTTATTCTTGGTAATTTGGTTTAATAAATAACAGATTTTGTTTTTAAATGTACTTTTTTATCATTCTAAGCAACATTAATTTTCTTGCTGAATCTTCATTTGAATCTACTGCCTATATGTCTATTTATTTAATGAGTGTTTATGCACGTTAGTGTCTAAGTGGTCATTAATATTATTGTTATTCCGCATTTCATGAATTGCGTACATGTATGTAATCTGCAGATAAAACCTATGCATAAGTGTGCTTTTTGAAGAATTTTAACTGTAGGATAATGTTGCTTCAGAAATAGCGACATGTATTGCATAAATTGAGTCCGTCTTGGACAGGGCCGGGACGAAATTTTTGTTTTCATAACGTGCCGGGTCTGAACCTGGATTTAAAATTTTGGTCCATGCAAACCTTTATACAGAACATAGATGAAAATAATTTTTAATGAAAAACTCTAATAGTTTTTACTTACCCATCATACGTAGTATAGGGTAAGTCTTGTAATCGTTTTGAAAATCGAAAAAAAAATTTTGACGGATTTACACGTTTCAGACATTGGAGATTCCGAAAAACATATTTTTAGAAAAAAATTTTTGCCGTCCGTCTGTGTGTCTGTGTGTGTGTCTGTGTGTCTGTAAACGCTCTATCTCCCGAAAATATTGAGACAGAGACTTGCAATTTGGTATGTACTTAGTATGTAATAATGGGAAGAAGCCTATTTCATTTCAATAACCTCGATTAACCGGAACTATTTTTTTCGGACTCTCGAAATATTCGTTCTGATGAAAGGTATATAAAATTTTTCGAAATTGTTTATTTTAAGAAATGAATATAAAAGACAATAAAAAAACATAGATTTTGCATAAAGCATGAAGTCGATCGTATAATGAGTTGCCGAGATATTTGGAATCCTATTTCCACACTCTTCGATTTTTCATGACCCTGTATTTCATCCAAATTTCACTTCAAAGATATATTTTAATTGGAAATTTGACGCTTAATCAGATGCAATAAACCGCTAGTTAATAGGATTATTATTTTTGGAGTTATAAAGATGTTTCTTTCAAGCAATTCAGTAATCGAGCCTTTAAAGTTTGTGACGTCATCAAGCCACGATTTTATTTGAATTGCAATGCACTTTATAAGTAGTTTACACATTTTTATTTTAATATTTTACATTATGCATATCCATGATGGGTAAGTATTACGGTGGCCCCCAACGACTAGTTTTTAGATTTAATATATTTTTTAGATTACCCATAAACAAGACAAAAAAGCATTTTTATATGAAAAATATAAATTATGTATTCAAATAATTTTTTGAAATTTATTAAATTCGATACTGTCGTATTAGTCATAAAGAGGAAGTTAATACGGAAGAAATTTCTAAAAATGTCACTATTTATAGAGCAGCCTATTTTTTATTCTGATTATTTAAGTGTTTAAGTTCGTATTTCGATTACATATATGTTAAATTTGTGATAAATCTTTTAAATTTTATGTTATTTCATTTATTTGTTTATTGATGAAATTTGAATTTCATTATTGAATATTAGCCGGGGACAAATGCTGAACTATTTATATTGTTTTAAGTGCAACCTGGTTAGTCTACCATAATCGAGCTGTTTGCGATAAAAATTTGTTTTTTAATCATGCTTGGAAATTATTTTTAAAACCGTATAAAATTAGTAATTTTCGATACAGTTTAAAAAAAAATTGCATTTGAAAATACTTTTTTTGGTCTAATGAAATTGTGCAATGTTTAAGTGTTACTGAATTTCTGATAAAAACAAAATTAATTGCGTTGGTTGTTTCCACTGTTGATATGACATCAGCGTTGCTTGCGGACATGTTTTTGCTTTATAATATAGTATAGATACACAACTTTACCCTAATTTTAAAAAGTAAAATTGAAAAGGATCAGGGTCCTTAAATTTACCATGTTTTTGGCCCATGAGATAAGACTAAAATTCGATTTTGTTATACTGACTTAAATATTTCACTTTTTAATATTAGAAGCTTTATCCTGTACGATTTCAACAATATTTTTTACATTTTGTTCGTTTTTATATAACTTACACAAGCTCAAAGTTCGTATTATTCGTAGTTTTTGATAAAAAATACGCAATTTCTCCTAATTTTACCTCAATTTTTATTATATTTTTTAATATTTTACTATGAGAGCAGCTTTGCAACACTTTTATTTTTACATATATTGTACATTTTGATGTATTTTATAATATATGTAAAGAAGAAAGTATTGCAGGATTGTGCTCATATAAATAATTGAGGTAAAATTAGGAGAAATTTGCGCATTTTTCATCCAAAACTACGAACAATACGAACTTCGAGCTTGTGTAAGTCATATAAATCGGAACAAAATGTAAAAACTATTGTTGAAATCGTACAGGATAAACCTTCTAATATTAAAAAGTGAAATAATTAAGTCAGTATAACAAAATCGAATTTTAGTCTATTTCATGGGGCCAAAAACATGGCTTATGGCCCCTGATACTTTCTTCCCAAATCTCTTTAATACTTCTCAAAAACATATTGTGAAACACTGTCTCAGATTTATAGTGATCTGGAAACAAACATTTAATCCTTTAGCTATAATTAATGTATGCATATTGAAATAAAATATATTCTGAAGCTATTACTTTAGAATTAAATGAATAGTTATTCACAATCCATTACAGCCACAAAACTTTTATTATAGTTCTTAAATCAAGTTGCTAGGAGACGTTAATAGTTTTAAGTTGCCAAAAGACTCCGATTTCTGTCATTTTGTTTGACGTCATAGGTAAAAATGTCTTTTCTTTTTCTCTTTCTTTCTTTCTTTTTTTTCCAAATTAATACCTTCTGAAATATGTTGGAATGTCACTTTAGACCTACAATTTATTTCCAAATTGATAAGATGTTTATTTTTAAATACAATTTTCTTTTCTAGAAGGCTATCCGAATGGAATACATGCATAATAAGTGAAATTAATATCCACTAATACCTCATATGCATTTAACAATCTATACTAATATTATAATGAAGAAACGTTTGTTTGTTTGTTTTTTTGTTTGTAGTGAGAAATCTCAGGAACTACAGAACCAAAGTGATGGTGACAGATTCCAAAAGTGATGGTGAAAAATTGATGATGACAGTCCTTGCTCCAACATTAGGCTATATTTTATGCCGGTGCCACTACCCCCAAAAGGGTGCAGGAGAAAAGTGTTCTAAAATTGTGATTTTTGTGGTATTGAAGGATGTAGAAACTTGAAATTTGGCATGGTAAGTTACCTATAAAATGTAAATGCATTTCTAAAAAATTCAAAATTTAAAAGGCTGAAATGCTCGAAAAGCATTTTAAAAACGTTTTAAATTACGTTTTCTATGGAATTTTAAGGATAAAAACTTGAAATTTGACATCTACTGCTTTTAAGATGCAAATGCACCCACAGAAATGTTTTTTTTTAATTCGAAATTTTAAAGGGTGAGGGAGAAAAATACGTACTAAATTATGAATTTTGTGATACTAAAGGGACTAAAAGCTAGAAAATTTTTATGGCGGTTACTTTTAAGATAAAAATGCTCGCTAATAATGTTTTCTATAAAATAAAATTCGAAATTTAAAAGGGCGAATCGAGCAGAAATAGTTTAAAAAACGTTGTAAATTACGATTTCTATCTAATAGGGGGTATAGGAACTCGAAATATCTGTTACTATACATAATATAAACTACATAATATTTGTTAATTAATAAATTCTACATCCATTTCAAAGGCACACAAATACAACTTGACATATTTCCACAACTACGCGTACAACGTCGCGGGTTCTGCTAGTTTAATAGAAAGGGACATTTAACAATTGTAGTTATTTTTCAATTTAAACAAAACAAGTAATATAATTTTTTTATGTCAATTAATACTTTTTAATCATAAATATATAAAATAAACCCATGCAGCATTCATGTCCCACGTTATCTTTATTGAACATTATTTTATAATCATCATTGCGGTATTTTATTTCTGTGGCATCACTAATTTGAGATAAATCTTTCTTTTCATTTTTGAAAACAATGGAGGAATTTTTTTCTCCCATTTAAAACTAAAATTAATTAATTAAATTTAATGAATTAATATTTGAAAAAACTGTATTAACATAAAGTGTCATCCACTACAAGTTTAAAAAAATTTATTTGAACTTGAGTGGATGAATAGAAAATATTTTATTAACGATTGAAAATTTGAACAGGATATATAATGAAAGAGCGTGAGCTAATAGTAGGAATTTAAAAATCAGGGTCACCGCTAAAACGAACAAAAATCTATTCATTTCAATGTGATTTTCAACGAAAAACTAGTCATTGGGAGCCACCGTAATACCTACCCATCACGGATGTGCATAATATAAAATATGAAAATAAAACATGTGTAAACTATTTATAAAATGCGATGCAATTCGAATAAAATTGTGACTTGATGACGTCATAAACTTTAAATGCTTTATTACTGAATTGCGTAAAAGAAACATCCTTATAACTCCAAAAATGATAATAAATCATATTAACTAACAGTTTACTGCTTCGGATTAAGCGTCTTATTTCCATTTAAAATATATCTATGAATTGAAATTTGAATGAAATACAGGGTCATGAAAAACCGTTGAGTGTGGGAAATAGGATTCCAAATATCTCGGCAACTCATTATCCGATCGACTTCATTCTTTTTGCAAAATTTATGTCTTTTTATAGTCTTTGATATTCACTCCTTAAAATAAACAATTTTGAAAATTTTTATATACTTTTTATCAGAACGAATATTTCGAGAGTCCGAAAAAAATAGTTCCGGATAATCGAGGTTACTGAAATTCAATAGGCTTCTTCTGATTATTACATACAAAGTACATACCAAATTTCAAGTATCTATCGCAATTTGTTTGGAAAATAGAGCGTTTACATACACACAGACAGATGTTTTTCGGAATCTTCAGTGTCTGAAACGTGTAAATCCGTCAATTTTTTTTTTCGATTTTTAAAACGATTACAAGAATTATCCAACACTACGCATGATGGGTAAGTAATAGCATAGTTGCCAACCTCCCGATTTTTTGCATACCAGTATTTTTATGTAAAAAGTATTTGTTTTATTTAATCTTACAATTTCTGCAATTTAATAAAGCGAAAATTTTTGTAAGATTTTACTGGTATTCAAAAATTGGGAGGTTGGCAACTATGTAATAGGTTAGAATTAGGAAAGAAACCCCCTTTTTATCAAATAATGTTCTCTCTGACTGATAATATTCCTACATTGCAACTGTCTGACAGAATGTAGTAATTAATCAGCTATACCAGTCAGAATTTCAACCTTTAAGACATCCCCTCCCCCCATTTTAAAAAAATGCAAAGAAATGTCATAAGGTCTAGAAAAAAAGGCGAGATAAGGGCTTTTCAAATATCGTTTCATTTGTAAGATTTAAAACTGAGCCATGGCTAGGAAAGGCATAAAATAAAATCTTTATCTGTTGCTTTCTTTAAATCTGGACTCTGGTATTAACGCACAATTAAATGGCTTCTATCGCATTGTTAAAATTAAAAGTATGGGAAATGAATAACTTGAAAATTGCATGGACTAAACGCTTGTCCAGTTTTAGCGGGAAAAAATAAGTTATCAGTTGCATTACCGTAGGTCGTTCATACCAGTAATGAGTTTAATGAATCTAAATGAGTCTTCCATTTTTTGATAAATAGATCACATGTGAAGTTATAAGTGATTTGTGTGTGTGTGACGTGACAACGCGTTTTTCCCGTTTCTCAGGCCGACACATCGGGAACTGCGTTAAAAGCGCCGACTTGGAAAGTATTTTCTGGAAGATCTTCTGCGTTTATTAAAAAAATGGTAAACGTGTTTCGATTACAAAGTTTCTGAATAAGAAAACCTGACAATTGCATGTGTTTCCGAACAAAAATGAATTAAAAAATGTGTCATAAAGTAGCCAGTTTGGATTTCAGAACAGCCTTAACTTGCTTAATTTCAATTTCAACGTAATAATTTAATATGTAAAAGGTTTATTTTTTTTAAATATATATATAAACATGTATTATTTTTATTATAATTATACAGAAAACAGAAAAGTCTTTCGAAAAAATGACGTAAAATCGTCATCATTTCTCTTCTCACAGAAAAAAATAAAACCCAATTTGGGTCGAAAGGTTCTTAGGTATGTACCCAAATTGGGTCATGCCTGTTTTGGTTACCACTGTGTATCCATTTAGGCACTGTTAAATACCCAATTTCAAAAAAATAATAAATAAATAAATGGGTATTTAACAGTGCCCAAAATGGATGGACAGTGGTAACCAAAACAGGCATGACCCAATTTGGCATATACCTAAGAATCTTTCGACCCAAATTGGATTTTATTTTTTTCTGTATAATGAGGGAATGGGCCATGAGCGATTCATTTTGGATTTATTTATTACGACGATGAACCGAATTTTCGTTACTCTGTTGCACATATTTTCAAGAATATTTTTCTATTATTCAACGAAGAATTCATTTTTCTTTGTCATACATAAATAAAAAATGTCTCTAAGTTCCTTCAGTTCCAAGGTCAATAATGGAGGTGGTCAAGACACGAAAAGGGACTGTCCGTACAGTTTTAAAGCTGTCTCCACCCTTATGTCCTCGGACCGATATCCTGTAGATGCCGAAATACGACCGCGCTTACAACGAACTAAAATCGATTGATGAATATGAAAGGAATTCCGTCACATTACAATCAGAAAAGGAGCTGGAAACCTTAACATTGGCATTGAAAGGCTGTAATTGCCGAGTGACCGACTCTGATGGCGTGAGTTACAACCCCCTCCTCACCTCCATATACACACACCACCACCTCTGAAGACTTCACAGTGTCTCATGTGCTTTTTGCAAAGTTCCAATAAAGGGAATGAAAGAAAGTTGCCCCTATCCGGATTTTTAAATTTAATTAGCTAAAATTCTTTTTCTCTGACAATTTAAAAAAAAAAAAAAAAGTGACATTAAATAATTAAACACTAAGAAAAAAAGAAACTAAAGATTATTTGTCAAAGAGGGGGAGTGGAGTACTCCCAAGCTGAACCAATCGTGGAAGACAATTTTCGGCTCTGTGTTTTCCTTTTCAGTCCATATATTTAAAACTTATCTGAAACGGGTAGTAGAAAGGGCGGAGCCCCTCATGACGACAAATCTTTAGTTCCTTTTTCTCTTAGTGTTTAATTTTTTAAATCATATGTGAAATATAAATTTTACTATTTTTTGTTTTCAAAGCCGAATAAGAAAAGAAGAAAAAGTGCATAATTAAATTTTAAAATTTAGCTTCCCCTTCCTTTACACTTCTCGGCACCTACGATATTAACAGGAATGTTTGGTACGCTGTTGTGCATATTATCATGGATATTGCCCTATTATTCAACGAAAAATCGATTTTTCTTTGTCATACATACATTAAAAATGCCTAAATTCTTTTAATTCCAAGGTCAAGAATGGAAGCGACCAAAACACGAAAAGTTCGTTCGATTTTAAAGCTGTCTCCACCCTGATGTTCTCGGACCAATATCCGGTAGATCCCAAAATACGCTCTCACTTACAACGAAATAAAATCGATTGATAGATATGAAATGAAATGCGTTAGATTACCAACAGAAGGGGAACTGGAAACCTTGACATTGACATTGAAAGACTCTGCCCAGTAACGGACTCTGGTGGTATGAGTTACAAGCTTCGTACCTCCCAATTGAAGAATTCGCAATGTTCTAATTGCCTATCAAAAGGTTGCAATAAGGTTAAGGGAGAGCAGTTGTTCATATCTGGATTCTCAAATTTAATAAGCTAAATGTATTCTTTTCTGACGATTTTTATTTTTTTTAATTCGTCTTAAATTAATTACAATAATTAAACACTAAGAAAAGTCTAAATTCAGCTAAGTTTTTTCGTCAGGGGTAGGATACTTTTCCGTTGAACCCCTCATGAAAGACAATTTCCAGTTCTGTGTGTTATTTTTTCATCTATGTATTTAAAAATTATTTGAAACGGAAAAGCCTGAGGCAAGCCTTACGAACTTTGACCTGACCCTATATCTTTAGATTATCTTTCATTTAGTCTTCATTTTTATTTTTTTAAGTCATTTGTGAAAAATAAATTTTACTATTTTTTTTCCAAAAACATAAGAGTAGAAGAAAAATTACTTAATAAAATTTGAAAATCTACGGAGGGCCAATGACCCCTCCCTCCCTACCTCCCCGCCTATGATATTAACAGGATTTTTTGTTACCTTGTCGCGTATATTTTCAAGCATATTTCTCTATTAATCAACAAACAACTGATTTTTCTTTGCCATATATACATAAAAATATAATCTCTTTCATTTTCAAGGTCAAGAATAGAGGTGGTCAAAACACAAAAGTCCGTTAGATTTTAAAGCAGTCTCCACCCCGATGTCCTCGAGCCGATATCCGGTAGATCCTGAAATACTTTCTCGTTTACAACGAAATAAAATCGATTGATGGATATGAAAAAAATTCCGTTAGATATTACCAACAGAAGGGGAGATGAAAACATTGGCATTGGCAATGAAAGACTATGATTACAGAGTAAACGACTCTGGTGATTTTTACAGGGTATGGTTAAAGCAAAAGTCAATGATATTCTCTGATTTTGGGAGCCTTAAATCGTGCATTAATTTCTTAAAAGTTCAAATATTTAAATTAAAAAAATTTATAAATCCATAGGTTAATTTTTAAAATCGTAATCTTTGAAAATTTTATATATAAAAGTAAATAAAAGTAATTACATTTTTCACTATATACACTCCAATGTACACATTTGTTACATTCCAATTACTTTCAGCTATGTGCTCTTCATAAAGGTATGCTAAAAATAATATATATATATATTAATTTAAGTATTAATGTTCATGTTCATGTATGCATTGTAACGTCTTAGTCTGAATGCACAGTAAGTAGCTCAACAGTCTGCGATAGCTTTAGAAAATCTTCTAAGATAGTTTTAGAAAATTTAACTAAGAAAATTTTATTCAAAAATAAATAAACATAATAAATGATCTTGGTTAAAAACGTACATTAATAGGTACGGTCTTGATTATGGACAAAAATATTATTTGGAGTATTCAGCAAAGTAAATGAATAATTCACTTGATACAGTTCTAAATACGTTGCTCTCCCGAGTTCATGAAGTTACTCTATAAATTTTGTTTCCACGATAACTCGTCTTATCACTAATTGGTGGCAAGTGTGGGCTATGTCGTAGATAGTAACTTTTCACGAGTTCTCCTTTGAAAAATGATAGAAATCTCAGATAGAATTAGAGTTGAGGGCTGGGTGAACTGCTCTGCTTTGAAGAGTAAATTGACAATGATTGGCGATCTGGGCACTTTAAATAATAACAATGTTCTGTTATGTGCTCTTAGAAGGAAAGTTGGAAACTGAGTTCAGATTATAAGAAGAATTATCACAATTTCTTACAAATCACAAAAATTCTCTGCGTCTTTTCTCTTTTCTTCCCATTTTATTTTTCCATCATCTTTGGGGTTGTCAGATGGGGATATCCTTTCTGATCATGCTTGTCTCTATAGAGGAGGTTCTGAGATAACAAACACGCCGATTTTATTTTCAGTTCCCGCGCTTTTTCCGTGAGGTTGTCCTTTCTGGGTCAGGTCTAACCCTCTAATCTCTGTTTTGGAAGCCGTCAAGGTGGTGCTGCTTCTAATCACTATTATTTTTTCTATCGTAGAAGTGTCCAAAAATGTGATGGATATATTTCTTTGATCTCACCTGCGTGAAAACCAGACTTAAAAATATTTCGGCGTGAAAATCCTTATACATAGTACTTTATGAGGTATCTGAACAGCTATAAATTTATCAGAGATGCGAAACTTTATTGTATTAAGTATGCACTGAAAATATTTATTATTTTCCGACAGCATAGGAAGTGAACCTGAATGAACACCAGACTTTTCCTTGAACAGGCCCTGTGTTTTAAAGGGGATTTTAAAAAATTATAAACACGACAATGTGCTCTTGTAAATTTTACCGTTGTTCTCCGATTCAAACTCCATAGTTTCTGACACAATCACGAAATATTTTTTACTTCAACAAGCCTTATATTTTAAGCTATTGTTACTGAGATTTTAGAAAATTGAACGGTTTATTTCTTTATTTTCCTGCAAAAATAAACCATTTGTCTTAGAAAATACGACCAAATTCGATATTTTGTTGGATTTTCGAGACATGAAAACCATAGAAAGACGGTAGAAAATTAGCAGCTTACTCCAATCCTTTAGCAGTAGGTTAATTTCGGAAAATTCTTTTTTATTTATTATTTACTTGAGTTTCAATTTCAAGAATAGAGGTTGTCAAAATTCGAAAAAGGACCGTCCGTTCGAATTTAAAGCCGTCTCCACGCTGCATAGTGGGCCCAAATTAGGAATTTCCACAATATAAGGGGAACAAATATATTTTTCCCAATGTTTGTCAACTATGTAGAGTTGTTCTATAAGTCCCGCAGCATGAGAAATCCTATTTTTCACCTCTTACATACCACCGTCTGTCCCGTTTTTAGAATGAAATGCTTCTGAAAAGTAGGAAAAACAGGTGAAAATCTAAAATGAGTAACTGATGGAAATATTGTTATGTAAGTCCAATTTTTTTCTATTGTTGTAAATTATATATATATATTTTTTCTTTTGAACACTATTTTGAACCTAAAAATTCTTTTTTAATTAATTTGATTTTGATACTTATGCATTGTTTTTTATTATTTTTTTAAAAATATTCAACAATTTCGTTTTGTAAAGTCAAGCTCTCTTTATATTCCGCAAACTCGGTGGTTGGGATAACCTGAATCCAGGTGTAGAATGGTTAAACAAGACGGGGGTCAAAAGATTCCGCGAAAAAAATGTTCCAAAAGTCATCGCTAGGGGGATATGTGGCGCTAGTCTTTTTTCGGGGAGTCCATCGTCCCCCGTCTTGTTTAAACATCCTGCATAATTTGGCTCCATTCTAGTAATTAGCTCGTGCTACAGAACACGCTGAGTACTTACTGTCAGTTTAATTATGGTCACCTTGTATATTGCGTTTTTTAATTTCTGCTCCGCTAATAAAGCAGACTTTAAGATTGATAAGTGCCACTTGTAATCATATTACGTTCAATAAAAAAAAAATACATCTATATATTTAAAACGCTAAGCGATTTCTTTCGACAATCCGTGAGAACAAACTACTGCATCAAATTACATCATTCTTTTTTTAAATGAAAGATATTTGGACACAGATTTGTTATCGTGCATTCGTTTGTTCGAAAATTTAATTAATTAGCCGTAATTTTCAATTAAACTTTTACTTCTGCTAATGACGTCATAATCGGAAAACGCCCACTGTTGCAAGGCATAGAGTTTACTCTCTGAACTCAGTGGTTGCGATGATATTAAGAGAAATAATGAATATTAAAAGTTCGCGGCTTTTAGACCAAAATTTTTAATTTGCAAGTTAAATTTCCCTAAATATATTTATCCGCGTGTTTTCAAAGCGAATAAAACTTCATATTTATTATGACGTCACGAGAATATTGTCCATTGGGTTTATTTTATCATTATGCATTATAACTTTGTTGATGTTATTTTTTCATTCCAATTAAATGCAAAATATATTTTTATTTGTATGCATGGTGTTTAAGCGTTAAAGTAACGGATATAAAGTACGTGTGAAAAGTTTGCGCCGGTGAAAATCACGTTAGGCTTACCTCGAAATGCATTTTAACATTGATAAAACTGAAGAGAAAAATGTATTGGTTATGATTGTGTCAACAAGACTTAATTTTAACTGATTTTTCCACTCATAATTATAAAGATTAGAATTGGAGCCGTCATTGATTTCTTCATCTTGATTGCATACCTTGATTACATGTTACCAATTACTTTTTTTTTAATGATAGGTTAGAAGATTTCTTTTTTTAATAAACAAAATCACAAAAGTAAAGGATTTCAGGAAATTTAAAATGATTAAAAGTAGTGTTAAGGTAGAAAAAAAATCTTGAAATAATGATTGTATTTTTAGCTAGAATAAACAATGTAAGACTAATATTTCATAGGAATTATTTTGGTAATTTTATTATAAGTTCATTTAACAGTTCCTTATTAGCGCATATTTCTTTCCCTGTGAATTTCTCTTTCGATGTCAAAAAAAACGGTTTCAACTTTTGGACGCCAGCCAAAATACTGTAGCAATTTTTAGAAATGTACAACGGTTGTGACAACAAACGGCGCTATCGCTTTAGCTTTTATCGCGGTTACATCACTTCTAAATACTCCAAATTTCTATTTTTTAGTACATTTTACAACATTTTACAATTTCAATTCTTACATCATCAATTAGAAAAAAATTAGATTTCGATTGAAATTTACTTGAAAACTGCCGCTTAATTTAACGATTTTTTAAATAGTTTTCAAGCATGAAAAGTTTTTCAATTCTATCTTATCAATGACCACCAGTTTGCTTCAGTAATGTAAAATAGCCCCTGGGAAAGTTGCCACAATTGAAAATAGAATTTCCAAACCATCATAAAAAGTGAATAATAATAATAATAAAAACAGTGATCAATCATAAGATCAGATTATCCATAAGATAGAGCATTTTAGCGCTAAACAAAAATCTGTCAAAAAAAAAAAAAACTATTTTTAGTTTATGAACATAAAATTGATATGTTAAATTCGTTGATGTATATGTTCCATCAGATATCAGAATATGCTAGGAATTGTATTTTTATATTTTATTACATTTGCCAACTGTGTAAGAAGAAAAATATCCTCGACTGTGATGGAAAAGGGATAATCATCCTGATTATGTAAAGGAACCGAAGAAAAAATACAAATAAATTACACTTGAAAACATTAAAAATCTCCCTCATCGGCCGACTGATTTATTACTGTAAACAAATTCTTCATCTTTACATAAAAACTGATTAGCTTAAAACAATGGATGCGTTTTAGAAGATATGAATTTGAAACGAACAATGATTAAAGAGGACATTTTAAAACTTTTAATTTAAACATTTTAAAACTTTTTTAAGGTCAAATTTCGATGGTGCTTTTGGGCAGATGCAATGCAGATGCGCATAGGAGCTCATTCGGTTGCATTATCACAGGTGTGTGTGTGTGGGGGGGGGGGGAGATGTGTTCTTTATTTACTATGTTCTTTTATTTACTGAATATGATATGACCGTAGGGATATACTATTTGTATATACTTCATAGGTCCATGAAATTTTTTTCTTGCCGTGGGGAGTATGGCGACAATGTCAAACTGATTTGCGTTACACAGTTGTTTACGGATTGTTTGTTGGGAGTTTGCATCGGAAATAGTACTGTATTTGACTGGGGGAAAAAACTTTAAAAATAAAATATTTGAAAGGCTGTTTCATACGCACCCTTTTCTAAATAATAAAGAAGCTTATTTTACTGATATTGTATAGTATTTTTTTTCCGTCATATTTTGACGGGTTCCATGTAGTATTTTTTTAATTTTTGAAGTTTGCTAAATTTTACTATTTTATATGCCATGATTTTTCTTAATATAATAATAATACTAATAATAATAATTGGGAGAGAAAAAATGCAAAAATTCTCTTCAAATTTAATCATGACAAATTTCATTCATATATTATCGCTGAGCAAAACTTTTGCTGAATAGCTTTATTGCTGAGTAATTGCAAAATATATATGCAATAATTTTTTTATAGTTTATTGTGCCATCGTACTATATATAGGACAGTTAGTAAAAAGGAAACCACTAAAGTTTTTGAATCTATATTTCATGTACCATATCTAAATAGCAATTTTTGCGAAAGTTCAAGATGGCCATAAATAAACTGGCAGTACACAGAGTGTCTGTAGCGCAATCTAATTGTGAGAATAGAGCCAAATTTTTTAGGATGATTAAACAAGATGGGGGACGATGGGTTCAGCGAAAAATAATTAATTCCATAAGACACCACTAGGAGATATGTGACGATGTTTTTCGCGGAATCCGTCGTCCCCCGTCTTGTTTAATCATACTGCAAAGTTTGGCTCCATACTCGCAATTAGATCTCACTACCGAACAGCTGATTACTGTCATTTTAATTATGGCCACCTTGAGGAGGCCATGGAGCGTGATCTGATTGCGAGAATGGGGTCAAATTTTGTAGGACGGTTATACAAGACGGGATACGAAATGTTCCTTGAAAAAAAATAGCGTCACTTATCCCCCTAGCTGTGACTTTCGGAATTATTTTTTTCGCGGTATCATTCGTCCCCCGACTTGTTTAATCATCCTAGAAAATTTGGCTCCATTCTTGCAATTAGATCGCGTTACAGAACATGCTGAGTACTGTCAGTTTAATTATGGCCACCTTGTACATTACGTAAAGACAATAAATCTATAGAATATAATTATATATTGACCATTCACAATTTGGGAGCTGCGGCATATTATAGGGGTTTTATTTTCCAATTTACAATATTTTTTGGTAAACGCATACGAGGTGTGGCTATTAAATAACGAGACTGGTGTGATAAATGATATTTATTCAAAATAAATTTATATTTATGTTTTATCCCCCTCAACATACATTCCTTCTCTATCTATACACTGCTGCATAAGTATCTTCCATTGTTCAAAATAATGCTGCAACTCATCAGTTTTATGCCTCTTCAACAACTTTGCCATTTTAGGTTTTACTAGTTCAACAGACTGAAATGAAAACGTTCAAAAATCCCCAATGGAATGTTTACAAATGTTAAAGGAGGTGTTTGGTGATAATGTTACGTCACGTGAGTGAGTTTTTGAATGGCACAGACGCTTTTCTGAAGGTCGTGAAGAGGTCGAAGATGATGAACGTCCTAATCGACCTGTGACTGCAAAAACCGATGGAAAAGTTCAGAAAATTAACGAAACTATGCAGAAAGACGAACGTCTGAGCATTCGGATGATCGATAAAAAAAAATACTAATCAAGATCAGAGACAGAGTAAGGAAGAAAAGACTGGATTTGTGATTGGATTCTGCACCTGGACAATGTGCCAGCTCACAATACCTTATCTCTGAAGCGGTTTCTAGCAGAGAAGAGCATTCCTGTGCTTGATCATCCTCCGTATTTGCCACTGTATGTTACTTCTACCTGTTTCCAAAAGTGTAAAGGGGGCACAGGGGAAAGGGAACACATTTTCAGTCTGTTGAACAAGTAAAATACAACTGATAAGCTGCAGCATTGTTTTGCACAATTGAAGGCAGTTATGCAGCTGTGTATACATAGAGGAGGAATATTTGTTGAAGGGGATAAAAGTTAAATATAAATTTATTTGGAATAAATATCATTTCTCACACCAGTCTCGTTATTTAATAGCCACACCTCGTATAAATAGGCAAATATAAGTAAACGCATATAACTGTTCGTACGAGTCATGAATACGCAATTTTGGACTTGTCTGAAGTGCAAATAACGTGCGCAACGCTCAGCCCATCAGACAAAAAATTACTCTCAGGCCGCGCGGTACACACCATGATTCGCACTTATTAAATTTATTTAGCTACATGAGATAGATAAAAAATTATGAATTATGATTATTGGATGTCACTTTGAGCTAATTGTAAAACAAAAAGAAGTTGGCTCCGGTATCACAAATTTATTTAACATTGCGGCAGTCAACGTGTTAAATAAAAATAATTGGAGATGACCCTATATATAGATAAACTGTAGTTTAAATTACAGCATTTGTTAACCCTTAATTAATGTCTTCCTATGTGACAAAAGTTGTCGCATAAGTACTGTGAGAGGTCTCTGAGACTATTTAATTGAAGGATGAATAAAAAGCTCGATTAATTCATTATATTCAGTTTCTGTACAAAATTTTATGTACAGGACTATTATAACTAAAATCGACTTGTTCAGAAGTCTGTATCGATAGTAATAGGGCTCCAAATGAAACAAAAATCTCCCTAGTATCCCATAATTAAACTGAGAACTACAAGTTAAACTATGAAAATTGAAAAACGCAGCGGTCTGTGAGGCCGCTAACAGCAGTTAAGGATTAAGGATCCTTTATTGCTTATTTTAGTAACTCTACAATGTCTTCTATCCCAAGCAAGAACATTCTAAATGATAATTTTGTACACATTAATGTCTTCCTAATTCCCTTTAAGGCGGTATTAAAAAAAATATTTTTCCACGCTCAACAACTCAAAATTTTGAGACACATTTTCAGACTCATTTTCAAAAATAAAAACATGAAACTTGGCGGCGTGACTTATGAAGAGATTTATAAGAGACCTAAGTTTTTATTTTTCGTTCAATTAATTAGAAATTGATTTACAAACAATTATTTTCACAGTACGATATTTTTTTTTTGTTGTTACCTGCGCTATAGCTTCAAGAAATTCGGTTCAAAATGTCCACTTTGACAGCATTTTTTGAAATATATTCTGCCTTTATCAAAAAATCGAGACAATACGGACATTATAAAGTTTCTGAATAAGAGAACCTGCCAATTGGATGCATTTTAGAGCAAAAATGAATTTAAAAATGTGTCTCAAAATAAGCAGTTTGGATTTGAATACACCCTTAAAACTCGGAGATTTACACAAATCATCTAAATCTAGTGTAATGTATGACTAAAATTTTCACTTCAATTTAACTTAAAAGGTGAATATGCTTTATAACCCACAAAATGAAAGCAACAAGGGCGGTTTCAGAAGTTTTTTAAGAATGACCTCCTTCTGACCACAATCAATATATGGAAATGAGACATGCTGCTGAGAAACGTAACACCATGTAAGACTTCAGACAATCGACGTTCTTTCTTTTAAAATTATTATAGTACCTGACTTTGAAAATCACGGCATCACGGAAATGAAATTGATTCTTCCAAAACTTCTTGTCGACAGTTAAAGACCCTCCAAACACATTTATGTCTTCTTTTAACAGCCATACATGCAAAAATAAAAATGACGTAAACCTATTGTAAACCTATTATTTTTCATTTTTCTTAACGTTAGGTAATTTTTAGCTACTCTTTATGGAATAACATTATGAGACATATTTGGGTTTATTCTAAGATCCTGTCACAAGATAATCAATAGATCGCGAATAAAAGAAAGAATTCTCGTAAAATATTGTTAAATAAATGTCAGTTATGACCTAAATGAATTCGTCATTCGAACATAAAGGATTTTTTTGTTCTTTTTGTCTGTGGAACACTGGTTCAAGAGGTTTATAGGACGAAATCTGTTTCTGATTTCAAAAATAGGTGATTATTGAGTTGACCAGTAAGTTTTCATGAGGTTATTCAAGTTCATTCTTGTATAGAATCGCCTTAAAATGATTTCCTATGTTTGATTTTGAAGTATTTAGAATTTTTGCAAAGTCAACATCTGTCGAATTGCATAGACTGAGGTTTTTATCTTTAATCTTCACGGATATTTTTTAGCATGTGCCTCTGTTATACCGAGCTCACCACAAAAAAATTCCCCAAACCAATTTTGGAACACGGATTCTGATAAAGCATCTTCACCATACATGTAAAATATGCTGTTTACGCGCTTCTCTCTTGTCCCTCTCTTAATAAAATATGCATGTCATGCATCTTCCTATATATTGCATATATACATATATAATGGGAAAATGTATCGTTCTTGATTTTCATGAAACCGGCAACCTACTGCTCGTGGCTAAGAAGCTATACTGTTCACTGTCACCAAGTACAGCAATAATGTGTCAATTCTGTCCGCAGGCCTATATACATATATTTTTTTATATTGTTCTGTGAATTATAATAGAAAATAGTTCGGGCTCTTTTTCCGGAGACCGGTCCCGCCCAAACCCTATATCGAAAGTACGCAGTAGAAAATTGGTAATAACATTTTAAAATTGTTTCAAGATTAATTTTCTCATTTAAAATCTTTCCTAACATAGAAATAAGTATTAGTCCTAAATACTCCTCGTGACAACGTTTCATGATTTTCATATCTATGAAAATCTGTTTCAAATAGCAATTTTTTTTTATACCCAACCACAGGCAAAAAGCTAAAGAAATTACAATTCTTATCTTTTTAAATATCATTGTACAACTATGGCAGAAAAAACATGACTTCTGTTTTCCAGTAATTTTGGAAAATGACTTCAAACAGAAAGCGAGGATCAACAAGGGATATTCCACAGCTTCTTTATTTAACTAACAATGAATGTGCCAAGGCTTCAGAATGAGATGGAATATTTCTCTTTATATCCCAAATAACAATTTAATTCCTTTTCAAACTGATTTTTAAAAGATTGTAAAACAATTTAAGAAACTTAGATTACATTCTTATTTCTTAAATAGCAAGTTTTTTTCCTTTTTTTCAATTTGTGAATGATTAAAATTCTCTTTTCGAGCTCAAGCTTGAAGACTGGTATAAAAATCGAGTCCGAGTCCGTTTCGAATTCGTGTTGAGTTCGTCTTATCTTTAATCTACAACTCTAGCTTGATATTGAATGGTTGGAGTATCATACGTGAGATTTATTCTAAATGAGCGAAAAATGCCAGAACCAGGACTTGAACCTGGGTACTTTGGCTTGCCGCTCCAACGTTCTTCCTACTGAGCTATCCCAACATATTTACCTAGTTGAAAAATCTTTCCTTTGTTCATTATGACCTAATTACATGGTATACGGGAGTTTCCGTGTTATATCACATTCATCATGTATAATGGTATAGTTATAGCTCGGATGAATGGAGTTAGCGCTGCAGTTCGCAGCTTTGTCCAACTTTTTTAAACGTTTAAACTGGAAGATATGGTGACTATTTAGAATTAAATGCTACAATTTCATCCTTTTCTATTATTCATTATTCATAATACCTTTATGTATAATAAAACGGTGCGTGTGTCCTGTCTGTCTGCTGAGTTGTGGACAAACGGCTACACGTAGAGCTAGCAAATTTTGCACAAAAGCAGCCCTACACTCGAATTTATGAACATGGCAGCCCGATTTTTCAGCTGTTGATTTGATTTTTTTTTAAATAAAGGTTCGTACACTCTTTAGAATTTCCAAGGAGCCCGGCACAACTTTTTCTGATTAGATTTTTTTTTTTAATTTTTAAATCATAGAATTAGTAAACTTCTTATTAAATAGCAGATTTTGTAAAAATTTTCTGCGATTAAATAAGACGAAAAAAACGTAGAAAAAAAATTGTAGTAAAACTGTACTCACCCTGTTTTATGTTTTTGGGATTTTGTTTTCCCTAGCACGTTCTAATTTTCGGAAAATAAAATTGTTTTGCATCGTTAGAATAAAGCTTTTTTTTTTCAAGTTTTTAATTAGATTTTTTTTTTTTGTTATATTTTTGCAATTTTTTGTTTTACTTTTCGAGTGCGTTTTCTATAATTTTCGAAAACATTTTTGCACTCTTAGAAAGAAAAAGTCATTCTAAGAAAATTTGTTTTAAATCTCTAAAAGCAATATATTACCTTTAAATGCTAAAGGTGTAAAATTAACAACTTAATATAAATTAAAATAACTTTTATTAGTTGTTTTACATGTTTCGACTCTTTCCGAGTCATTTTCAAAAACAAAAGGAGACTATTCTAAAGCTGCACGGGCTTTGAAGTTATTATTTTCATGTACTTTTTTTAAAAATTACGCACGTTATCTATTATTTTTTACTTGATTGTTTATTTTCATATCTTTGACCATCGAGTAACTCTAGCCACAGTTTCGGTAAATTAAAAGATGCCGCATCGTTACATATTGTATTTTTGCGCGTGAGTATCTCTATGGTTTCTCTTATTATGGATGGATAGTATAGACTGGAGGGAAATATTATTTTACTTTCATTGAAATTTATTTGGATGGTTTCTTCTTGATATAATCTTGCCAGGGCTGTAGTTTTTCTATTGTATTTAATATCAGCTATATGCTCTTTTTTTCTGCAATTAAATTTCCTGCTGGTCATGCCTATGTACAATATGTAACGATGCGGCATCTTTTAATTTACCGAAACTGTGGCTAGAGTTATTCCATGGTCAAAGATATGAAAATAAACAATCAAGTAAAAAATAATAGATAACGTGCGTAATTTTTTTAAGAAGTACATGAAAATAATAACTTCAAAACCCGTGCAGCTTTAGAATATTCTAATTTTGTTTTTGAAAATGACTCGGAAAGAGTCGAAACATGTAAAACAACTAATAAAAGTTATTTTAATTTATATTAAGTTGTTAATTTTACACCTTTAGCATTTAAAAATAATATATTATAACAAGGTGTTATAATTTATTATATTACTCTAAAAGCAATTTTCTGAGTATCTTTCGAATCGTAAATGATACATTAAGGAAATTTTTTTAAGGGAAAAATATTGTAAAACACATTTTTTAATACCAGAAAATAATACCCAATACCTAAATTATTTTTATAACAATCCTTTTATTTAGAAAAAAAAACTTTTTAACGAAGGTTATTAGTTGATTGTTTAATTTATAGTAAGCATGGTTAGTTGTGCGTTTGAGTTTCCAATATTATAAAATTTAAATTCTAGGCCCCAAATTTGATTGTTTTAATATTTTGTATTTAAATCCTGTTTTAATAGAATGTTCGCTCAAAACTATAAAGCTAAAAGATCGTAAAGTTCGAAACCTGGCCAATTGTATGCTGGATAGATGGCCGAAATCCGGCTAGCAAGTAAAAAATTACGAAAATTCCGCTTCTCTGAGTCGAATTCCGATCGAATTTTGACAAAATTTAGTAAGGTTAATCAGGCCGATTTAGCCTTATCAAAATTAACTCATAATAAATCGTAATCTAATCTAGCGTTAAGCGACCAATCAGATTGTTTAATCGATTGATTGAAATATTTATAGGATAAACTATCAGCCATAAATATCAATAAAATAAGTTATGGTTCTGCAGAAAATCGCGTAGTTCAGTATTTTCCAGAGTGTGGTATATACCTTGGGGGTAAAGAAATTTTATGGCAGGAACGGAGAACCTATACGCGAAAGAATAATTTTGCTATATAGCGTTGATAGTTGATCTAAATCAAAATACAGTAACATTAGACAATATATACACAAATTTAGATAAGCTCATCTTGTCTAAATTAGATTGATTGGAAATTAGGGAGTTTAAATTGCGGATTATTAAATTTCAATCTAGTTCACTATCGGCTCAAAAGTTTACCAAAGAAAGACAATATTTTGAAACTATTTAAAAGGGAAGATTATTAGACATTATAAGTAAATATGCCGATGTTAAAGTTATTGTAATTTCGTTAGAAACTGGCGTTTGCCAGTTTTCCAAATTTTCCGTCTATATATGCGTTTAAATCATTATTTTCTCAAATAAATAATATAAAAACTAAAATAGAAAGCATTTGTGAGATAACTCCAGTTCAGCTTGTATTCTGTTAAAATTAACTAAATATGAACATGATATTAATTATTTTTCATTCAAGATGTAACAACAGGAATTACATTTGCATTCTTTTTTCTTAATTAGTAATTTCTAAAAATATATCCGATTCTATAATTATTACAGTGTAATACCTATACATTATGTTACCCTTATATTTTAAATCCGAAAAAAAAAAATCTAAGTAGCTTTAATTCATTAGTCTCCTATCCATTAAATTTGATTTTGAGTTAGCACGTCATAAGTCGTATAATTTTTTTTAATGTCTCACGGATGTAAAGAGGTTCGCCACCCCCTGTTTTAGACGATACTGTGTTTAAGAACCAACATACGACATGGTGAAGCTAAATGAATCAATGAGAAGTTTTTTTTTTTTTTCATTTCATTGACTGAAATAAATTCAGCAATACACTACTGAGATTTTATGTTAAAGATGAGATGCCTCTTTTAAGTGCTAAAAGGCGTAAAATAAAAACTTATTAAACAGTACAATAAGTTTTATCAGACTTTTGATATGTTTCGGCTGCGTCGGAGCCATTATCAAAACAAATAAGAATATTCTACAATTGCACGGTCTATGAAGCTATTATTTGAAACTCCATCATTTAATTTTTCACGTACTTTTTTCAAATTACGTACGTTATCTTTTATTTTTACTTGGATGTTTATTTAAATACTAGTTTAAATACTAGTAGAAATCGTGATTTTCACTTAAAATTTGAAGTATTAGATAAATATATTCATATACAAATATCCATATACATCATGGACAATAAGGAAAACTAGCCTGAAACAGGGCATGACCTGCAGTTCAGGACCTGATTAATGCATGGGCCTCTGGGGTTCTAACAACACATTTGTAAATCAATTTTTATGTAAAAATGGAGAAATTATTTTACAATAATAATATACAATTTACAGATGAGACAAAATTTTAAAGTTTTGAGCTGATAATTTCTTTGTATGGTTTTTTCGTTACCTTTCCATAATCGGGATGGCTGTCCCTTTTCCACAATCGGGGATACAATCCTTGAATTAAAATGATGACATACCCAATGGATCCTTTAAACATAATAAAATACAGTTCCTAGTATGTTCTGATGCAACACATATTTCATTCAATTCAACATGATATTAATTTTATATTTAACATAATCTGCAAATGTCTTATTGTTGACGGATTTCAGTTTAGAGCGAAAATGCTGTATCTTATGGATAATATGGTGTTGTGATTTATCTTTTTTCAAACTTTCACGTTCTTCTATCTTTATAAGAAGAAAGTATTGGATTCATGAAAATTGTCGACTTCCGATTTTCGACGGAATTATACGTTTTAGAAGGTCCTGAACACAATTTGACTGTTTTTAGAAAATGTCTGTCTGTAAGTCTTCTTAAAATGAAAAAAACATCGATGTTTTTATATATTTTTTAACTAAATATTTCTAAAATATCTACTTAATTCTATATTTAAAGTGTTAAAATGTAAAGCAGACGAGTTGTAAATAAGATTTTGATGTTTAAAATAAAACTAACTGTGTATTTTAGAAATATTTTGTCAAATAAACAAAAAAAAAAAACAAAAAAAAAAAAAAAAAAAAAAGAAAAAAAAGAAAAGCATAGAGGAAAAAAGAAGGTAAAGGTTTAATTTTCAGAAGAGAAATTTGAAAAAATACAGATGCATTCCAAGCACATGGGTTTTACATTGAAGAGGAGAATTTGCAGTCTGACTGATAACAAGCCTTAACCTTAACGCCGAAATTTTAGCCAAGTAGAACTTCGGTGATACAGATCGTTGCAGTGTAAACAAATGCAACCAGCACATTAAAAAAACTTGATACATATATAGCTACATTAAATGTAAATAAAAGTAGAGTAATCCCTCAACATTCGCGGTTTTAACATTCGCGAGTTTTGATTATTCGCGAACATGAAAATTGAAAATGCGGAAAAACTTAACATTCACGAGAATCTGATTTGATCATTCGCGATTTTTGTACTCTCTCTCTTTTTCAGAATTTATAGTGGTTAAAAATTATTTCCCCTGTGTTTTCTTAGTGTCTATTTTCAAGTCAATTTTCTGTTGTCTACTGAAGAAGGAGTGAGTATTGTAGAAAAGTAAAATAATAACAGCAAAATATTCAATGCAATGGTGATATTAGAAGTTGGTAAGGTAATGGTATCTTTAATCTAGTATTAATCTAACATGCTCAGGTTCTCGTAGAGATACAGCTGAAACTGCTCTTAGATAGAAAATAAATTAAAGCATTTCTGAAACATTTAGCTGTATTTAAATATCGTATCGCATACCGACGCACTAGTACATTGTCATCTCTTTGTGAATAAAGAGAGTCGAAACTACTTTATACAAAAACATATGATTTTTTTAGTTGTCATTATTTCTCTTAGTCAGTTAATTTGAATTATCTTTCATAAATAAATGTCATGTTTATGAATATGTGCGTACATTTAACTTCTACGTATATGTTAGGCATAATGTATTATTAATAAATATAGTCTTTTGTTTTCTAAATGCTGTGCCACTCTAATTGCGAATATTAAGGGATTACTGTGTGTTTATTTGTATCCTTTTGTTTCTATTTTCTATTTATGATTCTCACAAGTAAAAAAAAAAAAAAAAAAAAGGGGGGGGGGGGTATACGCCAGGCACATCCAATTCTGCAAAGAGTACGAGGATCAAAAGTTGGGGAAGCTGGTTTATGGAGAAATACCGTAACGTATAACTCTAGTTAAAAACTAAGATTAATTGGAAATAAAATAATAAAGACAACAGCTTTAAATGAAATGAGTATTTAATGTAAAATAAAGCACAACTAAATTTCTTAAAGCATGTACATAAAACTATACGTGTATTACACCCACAACTGAATTAATATGCTTTGCAGACACTGAAACCTTGAACAGCATTATCTAATAAATGCAAAGCGAAAACAATCGACGCTTATGACTGGAATACTGATATACAGGAACCTTCTGTGCTCAAATACAGATTAATGAAATGGAACAGAGGTATGTGCATGTGTGTGGCCTTCGTAGTCGTGATATTTGCGACTAAATGTGGCCCCATGCAATTTGTGGAAATGGATAAAAGCTCTTATATGATTTAAGAGCAAAATCATTCTTTTTTTAATAGTTACTTTTGTTAATGAATAAGCAGCCGAAATTCTAATGGCTTGTTCAGTATTAACATTGCTCGAACATACATTGCTTGAATACGCTAACTGTTTCTTTACCCTAGAGAAAAAAATGACCTTGGAGTAAAGATTGAATAAATGCCTAACTGATTAGTTTGATATAAAAAACACATGAGGCACAATTGTTTTAATATCAAGATAAATTACAGTTTATGTTTGATTTTATTATAATTTTTAAGTGACTGCTGTCGTTTCAATTGACTGTAACTGTGTCTCTGTTGCATATCTATGTTAATCATTGTTAAAAGTCACTAGTCACGCGAAAACACTCGCACGCTAATGTTAAACCTATGGAGGCGTTCTTTTCAAATTTCTTGTTTGCATTTCAGTAATTTTGATTTTTTTCTTCTTTTGGATAGGATAGCTGAGGTCAATCTCTAAACGGGTACTTTTTTTAAAATTTTTCATTTTGATTGCAGATTGTTTTGACGAGGATACTTTCACTTTCGGAACCGGTTCGAAAAGAAAAAGTATCCTCATTTAAAAAAAAGAAAGAAAAAGAAAAAAAGAAAGAAAAGGAAAAAGTGTAAACGTATAACGTTAGAGATAGACCTCGGGTATCCTATACAAGAAAAAAAAAATTAAAAAAATTAAAATGCAAACGAGAAACTTGAAAATAACGCTCCTATTTGTTTAATATTAGCGTGTGAGTGTTTTTGCGTGACATGAATCGTAACTGAGTTGGATTAGTTGTGAATCAACTTTTTACTTAATATTGTGGCTTTATGAGGTCTCGTTTTTATATGATGTTTTTAATTGTTGTTAATAAACTGTCATTTAATGGACTTCGACTTTTAATGTTCCAACATACTGTAAGTGCAATAACAGACAACTGCATTATTTCTCTGTATTTAATAATTAAATAATTGTTTAAGAAGATACACTATTAGAAATATCGGTAAAAACACATAAAATATACATTTTCATTCGCTCTGCATTAATATTGCTCTCAAGATTTTAGCATCTTGAAAGTGTATTAATTCAGCTGTGGGCGGAGTACACGTAATGCACGAAAATGTATCTTTTTTAAACAATTATTTAATTATTACATTCGACACTCATGATTGGACAATGAACTGCATAACGGAACGCTGACTGTCAAGTACCTTATATAATTACACATTACCAAAAAAAAAAGAAGTTTTGGTGAAAAAAAAACTGTTTCAATTCTCCATATTGATAAAAAAAATCCCTGACGGCTCGGCCTACAGGCACAGGTAGATTTCGAAGACGCAGACCGTGGGGCACCTGTTTGTCGGGAATTTCGGAAGAAATGACCTTTTTACGATGATGCTGCAGTTGGAACCGCATACTTCGAAACCAAACTTGTTTGCAGGCGGAGCCAGCAAGGATTTTTTTTTTTTTTTTTTTTTTTTTTTTTTTTTGCTATAAGAGTTAGTCCTATATAAAACATGTCAATATAAAAGTTTTAGATAATATTAAGAGAATTTATAATAAATTTAAGCGGATTTGAAATTTTGGGAATTGATGAAGTTATGAATTTTTTTCTTCTAAAACCCCCCTTCCCCCCCCCCCCTCTTAAGACAGTTTTTAATTATATCAAAGATCTGTCATACATAAATTTTCGGCCCTTCTCCTAGAAGTAATAATAACTTCAAACGGATTCGATATGTATCATAATTAACAAAAAAAAGTGTTTTTTTCTGTTTTCACAAAAAGTCCCGCCATCGCCCTCCCCCCTTGGTTCGATTTTGCCCATTAACGAACTTGACCAAGATTTTATGCCCCTTGATTTTATGTATCAGTTTCGAAAAGATGCGCGAGTTGGAACCGCCTACTTCGAAAAATAACTTGTTTGCAGGCGGAGCCGGCAGGGATTTTTTTTTTTTAATTTTTTTTTTTCTATAACGGTTGGTCCTATAAAAAACTTGTCAATATAAAAGTTTTAGATAATATTAAGAGGATTTATAATAAATTTAATCTGATTTGAAATCTTGGGAATTGACGAAATTATGAATTTTTTTCTTCTAAAACCCCCCTTCCCTCCCCCCCTTAAGGCAATTTTTAATTATATCAAAAATCTGTCATACATAAGTTTTTGGCCCTGTTCCTAGAAGTAATAATAACTTTAAACGGATTCAATACGTATCATAATTAAAAAATTATGTTTTTTTTCTGTTTTCACAAAAAGCCCCCCCATCCCCCCTCCTTGGTTCGATTTTGCCCATTTACGAACTTGACCGAGATTTTATGCCCCTTGATTTTATGTATCAGTTTCGAAAAGATGCGGGAGTTAGAACCGCCTACTTCGAAAAATAACTTGTTTGCAGGCGGAGCCGGCAGGGATTTTTTTTGTTTTTAATTTTTTTTTTTTTTGCTATAACGGTTGGTCCTATAAAAAACTTGTCAATATAAAAGTTTTAGATAATACTAAGAGGATTAATAATAAATTTACGCGGATTTGATATCTTGTGAATTGACGAAGCTATTTTTTTTCTTCTAACCCCCCCCCCTTTCCCCCCCCGTTGGGGCCATTTTTAATTATATCAAAAATCTGTCATACATAAATTTTCGGCCCTTTTCCTAGAAGTAATAATAACTTTAAACGGATTCGATACGTATAATAATAAAGAAATTATGAGGGTTTTTCTGTTTTCACAAAAAGCCTCCCCCCCCCCTTGGTTCGATTTTGCCCATTAACGAACTTGACCGAGATTTTATGACCCTTGATTTTAAGTATCAGTTTGGAAGAGATTTATGCAGAATTTTTCCAGTTATCGTGGTCAGAAAAAAGTGACATAGATAGATAGATAGATAGATAGATAGATAGATAGATAAAGTTTTGAACTGGGGGTGGTTTTGGGTTCTGGGAGTCATGATCGGCGTAGATCTGCAAAAATTTTTCAAAATTTCCAACTTAGGTGAGAATGTAATAGGTAGTATTTCTTACGAAATCTACCTAAAAGTCGGCAAAAGTTTAACTTTGTATTTTTAATTATTCCTTATTTGTCACATTTGTGTATTACTTTTTGCAGGGATGTGTTTAAATAGTGTCTTGCACAAGGTTTTGATAAAAAAAATTCTTTGTTTAGCTTATTTAAAGTTTATATTCTTTATTTAAAAAAAAAACCTACCTATTTGTGAACCTGAGGCATTTGTAGTCAAAAATCTTGCCCCTCCTCGAATTTCGTTCAACCGGCGCCCATGGGGATTATAGTTGTTGTTTTTTTTTTCTTTTTAGGTCATTATTTATAACACTTTCCAAACATAGTTGAAAAGTGTTTATGAATTCGGTTTGTATGTCGTCCGTGCTCTAACTCGCGTAATTTTACTCGGACTGTTATGCAATTAATATATATTATTGAGGTTTACTATGACATGTTCGGTATTGAAAATGAAGTGTGTAGCTTTTAACAGCTCCTTTACAGAGACATTCAAAATAATTCCTTTACATTACGTCCTATGGGGAAAAACGTTTGCGATGCATTTTATTCATGTTGTGATATTTCAAACATAATAAGATTGATATGCATCACTCAGTTGAACTACAACATGTTTTCTCAGGTGTATATAATAACTAGCATTTATAGTTCGTTTACAGAGGCCCACAAAAGAATTCCATTACATTATGTACTATGGGGGAAAATGAATTAATAATGTTAATGCAACATATCGGGTATGTTACATAACAATGTGACATGCATGGGCTTTCTCAATATTAACGGCATTTTTTCAACTTTCCATCACTTTTGGTTATTTCTATTACTTTTTCATATTTTTATGTGCAATACTTAAAAAAATTTTCATGTTTTTTGTTGAGCTTACATAAAATTTTATTTATAAATACACTGCAAAAAATAATTGTTGATTTTACAGTATAAAACTGGCACCCCAGCTGCCAGTATTATACCGTAAAATTAACAGTATTAAACAGTAAAATAAGCAGTAATACGCTGCCGCGCAAGCAGTAATACGCATACCGCGCATGCGCGGTAGCGTATTACTGCTTGCGCGGCAGCGTATTACTGCTTATTTTACTGTTTAATACTGTTAATTTTACGGTATAATACTGGCAGCTGGGGTGCCAGTTTTATACTGCAAAATCAACAATTATTTTTTGCAGTGTAGGATGAAATTAAATATTTGTGATGTAATTAAATAGAATATATATATATATATATTTAAGTAAAAAATATAAATCAGTGAAAAATTGTAGCAACTTCGTCATATTTAAACTAGTCGTTGGGGGCCACCTTAATACTTCTCCATCATGGACATGCATAATATAAAATTTGAAAATAAAACATGTGTAAACTATTTATAAAATGCACTGCAATTCGAATAAAATCGTGGCGTGATGACATCACAAACTTTAAATGCTCTATCACTGAATTGCATAAAAGAAACATCCTTATAACGCCAAAAATCCTATTAACTAACAGTTTACTGCGTCGAATTAAGCGTCTCATTTCCAATTAAAATATATCTTTGGATTGCAATTTGAATGAAATACAGGGTCACGAAAAATGAAAGAGTGTGGAAAATAGTATTCCAAATATCTCAGCAACTAATTATTCGATCGACTTCATTATTTATGCAAAATTTATGTTTTTTTTACTGTCTTTTATATTCACTCCTTAAAACAAACAATTTCGAAAACTTTTATATACCTTTTATCAGAACGAGTATTTCGAGAGTCCGAAAAAAATAGTTCCGGATAATCGAGGTTACTGGAATTTAATAAGCTTCTTCCCATTCAGGCCCTGGCTATCACACGGGCACCCGGGGCCCATGCTCTGGGCACAAAATTTTTGAAGGGCACGAAATTTTTCATAATTTCATCTAAATTTCCATTTACGAAAATCCTAATTGTGCCAACGTTTTTATTTATTTTAGGACTTTTGTTTGCACTCAGTATCAGTTTGGTTTTCTCATTTAATATCAATAACATCATTAATAAGTAGCCTTCTTATCATTATTTTCTAGTAATTGGCGTTCTGTATTTATCAAGTCATTCAATTTTATCATATTGCACATTTATTCGAAAAGTGACACAACTGAAAAAATGTGATATTTCAAATATTAATACGATAAAATAACAAAAATATATCTCAACCTGTAGTTATAACTACATTTCAATAAATAATAGACAAAATATTTTATTTTTATTCCTGGAACCACTTTTTAATTTTCCGGAAAACGTAATTTTTTGAGTTGACACTTTTCGAATAAGCGTGCAATATGTAAAAAAAACTAGTATCAGTAAATCAACCAATCTAAGGGGGCACGAAAAATTGAAAGTGCCAGGGGCACAAAAACTTGCTAGTCGGGCCCTGTTTCCATTATTACCTACAAAGTACATACCAAATTTCAAGACTCTATCTCAATTTGTTCGGGAGATAGAGCGTTTACAGACACACACACACACAGACAGAGACGGACGGCAATTTTTTTTTTCTAAAAATATGTTTTTCGGAATCTCCAGTGTCTGAAACGTGTAAATCCGTGATTTTTTTTTTTTTTTTTAATTTTTGAAAAGATAGCAAGATTCACCCTATACGACGCATGATGGGTAAGTAATATACTACATATGATGGGTAAGTAAAAAAATTTTCGAATTTGAAAATATCTACCCCATAATATTTTATAGGAGGAAATCAGTATTTTGTCATAATTTTTCATACGAAATCTATGGTATTTTGTATTCATGGGTGGACCGTTGCTTTCAATGTAACAGAAATGGGAGTTAGCGCTCCGTTCTATTGTAGAGCTCAGTGTGACTGGAATATTGATATTCAGGAGTCTTCTGTATACTCAAATACAGATTAATGAAATAGAATACAGATATGTGCATATGTATGGATTTCGTAACCTTCATATTTGTTATTAAATGTGGTCCCACGCAATTTGTGGAAATGGAGAAAGCTTTTGTATGAACTAAAAGCAAAATCATTCTTATTTTAATAGTTACTCTTATCCGTGAATAAGCAGCAGAAATTTTCTAATGGTTGTGCAGTATTAACAATGCTGCAACATACTAACTGTTTCTGAACTCAAGGGAAAAATTAACCTTGGACATGTGTAAATGATTAGTTTGATGCAAAAACACGTGTGACAAAGTCCACCTTTATTTTTTTATGTATTAAAATCGACTATCATAGGCACCAGCAGGGGGAAGGGGGCATCGTCCCTCACTGGATTTTGAAAGTTCTAAACTAAATTGTTTAGACTAATTTTTTTTTATATCGGATGATTTTGTGAAAAAAAAAAAAAAATCTGTAAAATTTAAGTAATTTAAAATAATTAAATACTACGAGAAAAAAAAATTAAAAAAAGAAGTTCGTGGAAAAAAAAATTGAATTCTCTATTTTGAAAAAAAAAAAAAAGCCAGCAAAAGCTTTTACTTTTGTAATTTTAATAATTTCTTATTTGTCACATTTCTTTATTACTTTTTACATTGATGTATTTAAATATTACCTTGCACAAGATTTTGCTAAACCATTATTTGTTTAGCTTATTTAAAGTTTATATTCTTAAAAAAAAAACTGTATCTACTTGCCGATCTGAGGCACTTTTAATCGAAAATCTTCCCCTTCCTCGGATTTCGCGCTACCGGCGCACATGAAAATTATAGTTTATTTTTTTCTGTCATTATTTTTTTCGTAGCGGTTTATTTCTCTGTATTTAAAATGCGAAAATTGTTTAAGAACGTATCACTAGGAATAGATAAAATATTTACTATATATATATATATATATATATATATAACCATAAATGAAACATTATCATAACACCAACTTAAACAATGAAATAATAATTAAGTATGAAATAATTAGTTGACAATGAAAGATTCCCCAACACACTTAATATGGAAACAAAAACATATTAAAAGAATAAGAAATTAAATAAAAATTGAATAAAAATTGAATAAATGGAATTAAATGAATGAAATGAAATGAAATTTGTGGAATTTAGACAGAATTATCAAGTCCCAAATGCCTAAATACCACAAATAAAATGAAATGAGATGTTTCATCATCATATTAGCCATACATTGCTAAAAAACATGATTTTGGGACTACATCTCATAAACAATGAAGCAAACCAGTGATAAAAGGAAAAATAAAATACAATATATATATATATATATATATATATATATATATATATATATATATATATATATATATATATATCAAAAGCCTGACAATCTACCATTCATTGTTTATTATATTCTAATGCTTCGAAATAAAACACAAAATTGTAATTGAATTAATAATCCTGAAATATAGTTAATAGTCATTTTCTAAAATACTGTGAACCATTTGATATTATATTAAAAGTTAATTTAAAAGTTTTACTCTCATAAAAAGCTATTGCTTTTGGCGATTCCAATAAGTACCAATATTTTAATGCACCAAATTTAACCGCTTTAATTTAATCAAATCAAAAGTTACAATATCGATTAGCACACAACACACACACATGAAAAAAAAAAAATACGCGAGCATACACATTTATTAGAAAAAAATTCAAGCATTAAACTTTGCCCCTTTTTCTTCTCTTTTTTATTTTTTTCAGAATGCGTTTAGGAATTAATAACCATCAAAAAGATCCTCTTAAGCTGCGACCACACGCACTATCTTAATATAGACGATATCAGATATTTCGTCAAAAACAGGTTTTCAGAAGTCAAACTGTCGAAAACGCACCGCGATTATAGTTTACCTCCCGTAAATTTGTCAATGAAGCATTTGCCGCTTTTCATATCTTCTATGTTCGATATCAGCTCAGATTCCATCAATCAAAGCTCTCTAAAAACAGTTGTTCTTGGACGTTAGAGAACTTTTTAAAATGCTTCGAAACGATTAGTTGCCAAATGTTCCGCGTTTTACTTACATTAACTCGTTCCATTCTGTCTTCAAAATAACCCTACATGTAGTGCGAATAAGCCGCTTGAAAGAAGCGATAGACAATAGCATTTATTTCAGGTCGTATGTTTAGTACGTGTGATTGAAACTTTAGTCCATCAAGTAGATAAAAGAAAAGCTTTTATAAACAAACAAACATCGCTAATCCTATTGTCATATGACGTAAAAAATAAATTGAATCAAAATAACCATGGTTATATGTCGCATTTTGTGACCAATAAAGACTGACATAAAACAGTAAGGCAAAATTGCTTAATCCTCATGCAAAATCCTAGCATAATGATGTACAGAGATACCGTGTGTCGGAGAATTTCATAAAAAATCTGTTCTTTAGAACGTCTGCTTACTTGAGCGCATTTGTAAATTGTATTAGAGTTCTGCACGGGGTCGGTCAGTTTTATTTCACGACATTTGGACCGAGCCAAGCCGGGCCTGGTCATTACACTTTTCAGGCCGGTGCTTACTTTTTACTGAAGGTTCGAGCCGTGCCGAGACGAGACTAGACTCCATTATTGGAGGTCTGCATGGGCCAAAATTTATGAAGACATTTATCTCGTTTGTCTCGACATGCCTGTAAGACAGACATCTTCCAACGTAAATAAAATAATGCAACAAAGAAAAATAAATTCAAACTCATGAGTCGTCTACGAACCCCGGTCAAGAATGGATTAATATTATTTAACTACGGATTCTGACTTATAAAACCCCAATCCATGGCTACTTTATAACTGCACGAATGATCGTTTCATACTAACAAAGGATAGTCACTTGGGAGTCATTATATAACAAACTAAAGAAAAGGATTTTGTTAAGTATCGGCAAGATTTAGTCATATAGTTATAGGAGAGATGCCTTCAGGGAGGACTTTTAAAGGAAAGGTGACCAGAATTATCGTTCTCGTACAATGAAAATACGGAAAATTCTGCGCAGTCACTCTGCCACGACCCCACTGGTTTTCAACCTGCGAACATCGGTCCAGTCTCCTTATTTTGTGACCAACATGCTAACCACTGGGCTGAGTGAGGCGTCGGCAAATTAAAGAAGTCACATAATGGTCAGGTTGTAAGTGTCACATTTGTACCCATTTGTGATGGCAACTTTACATCGCTAAATAGTAGGTACATAAAACAATTTCCCTAATTGCACAAAGTTAAATTAGAGTCAGAATCATCAACCAACAGTTGCTGCGCTGCATAAATGCGTCAATGTGTCAGTCGATTGATTCCTACGCACGTATATGTGATCTTTTGACATTTCAAATTTTGAGAAAAAGCATATAATTGAATGCATCTATGTGTGTGAACAAATGTTTGTTTAATATTCTATAATGGTACTAAAGGGAATATTTGTTTGCACTTTTCTAAATGAAATTTTTAGCCGTAATCTGCTTGTAATTCAGTGTCAGAAATGTTAGTGAGATAGCTTTTACACAAGGGAACATGATAACCTTGAGAAAATCAAATTATTTGAAAGGATGTTAATGGTTATTTAGTGTAAAAAGCACTAAAATAATGGTTGTAACAGAAATTTAAATGTAGAAAAATACTGGTATGATACATAAATAAAAGCACAAAACCTCTTAATAACATCATAAAATGAATAAATGGATAACCACACCAGGGAATTAATTTTTACAGCTTTCTAGCTTTAGAGGAAGCCTGGAAGGGGGGGGGGAAGCACACATATTACTATTAAATTACATGAAACCAAGATGAAACAAAAATTAATCAGCGAAGGAAAAGACTGTATCAATATATGCTAATACTAGCAAGCTACGCCCGCTGCGCTGATCGGTTTCTACAAATGAACCTTGAATCAAACGAAATACAGTAAAACCTCTAAATAACGGACACCTCGGGAGCGCAGAACTTGTCCGCTATTCGGAGGTGTCCGCTATTGAGAAAACTTCAGAGATTCACAAAATAGCTAAGAAATGCTTAACATTTCATTAATTGGCTTTTATATGTCCGAGAACTCTTATTATATGGTTAATCAGAAATTAAAATTACTTTTTTAAGCAATAAAACTGAAATGAAATTGTTACATACATTTTTCCATTGTTTATTACATTCTTACCGGAAAAAATCTGTTACTTTTGTTTGCGATTACATGTAGTTAGTTTTTCTGTGTGAAGTTTTAATGCTATCAGTAGTTTTAATCCTTCTGAATCATCTTTTTTTTTTTTCAAAAAGAAAAAAAAAATGTGTAACTGCTCACTGCATTTTGCCGCTTCTTGGAAATTCTCGATATTGCAGGAAACATCCCCTGGATTCAGTATCTGATTCATATCACTAATAGAGTCAACTTTTGTCAGAAATTCTGAAGGAATATAATCGCCTACGTCAACTGATTCTTCTTCAGTAGGTCATCATCAATGTTGTTGGATATTTCGGTATTTCTTCACTCCTGATACATTTCATTAATTCCCTTATTGCGATAGTTCTTCATTTCTGTCGGAAATAAGTGTTTCATTTTCTTTTAATATAAAGCCTGCTTTTCTAAACATTATCGTACTCATTCCGGTTATATGTTTTTTACAGCTGAAGAAATCCGAATTCGAAAACATGAGACACATTAACTAATTTTAGGCTGTTCTCAACTGTATTCATAGAATCTAACTTCGAAAGAATGTGGCTTAATAAAAGCTTTCTCTACCAGGCTTTAGAATTGTGTATAACGCATTGATGAAGGGGCTGGCATATGGAAGTTTTTTTTTTTTTTTTTTTTTTTTTTGGGGGGGGGGGGGGGGGGCAGTTTGAACATTGTCTAATTTCAAATATTTTGGATGAGAAGTTGCACTGTCCAAAAACAAGATAACTTTTCTTTGTTTTGTCATCCTATTATCGAAGGACGTTAACCATTTAATCACTAAATAACTGGTTACCCACGCTTTATTATTCGCTTTCCACATAACACCAAATTTATTAAATTGGATGTTCTTTGAGAAACACATGGGTTTCAGAGATTAAAATTCTCCTAATACATTGCAACATAATAAAATAGTGATTCGCTCTTTTGTCTTTTTTTTTTTTTTTTTTTTTTTGCCGATACAGCCATCCTTTTTAAAGCACAAAGTCTTATTCGAAAAAAATCTGAAAAAGAGTACGCTTTCCTCGGCATTAAAACTTTTTCTCTCCGCATAACCATCACAATTGATTGCAGTCGTTCATGCCAATCCTCCACTTTTATCAGAGCTACATATTTTGCTTTTCTACATATTGTTTTGAAAGAGATGTTGTTCCGAGACCGGTGCATTTCCAGCCATCTACCCAAAGCCTGAAAATCATGTAACGAGTTCTTTGGCGACTTCTAAAGCCTTTTCCTGAATCTAAGGCCGGCTGATAAGAATTTTTTTTTTTTTAACGAAGCGAAGTAAACCAATTTTAAATTATCGAATCAATTTCAATGGAATCAGTATACCTCAATTTCACATTTTTGGTGTTCTCGTTGAAGTTAGTAATCCACAAATTCCTTATTTCGTAAAATCTATCCCTCTTGTGTTTTACCTATTTTAAAACATTCGGAAAGTATTCGTAAACTCAATTTCTGTTTTTCAGATTCCCTTACACTTACAATTTCAAATTTTTCTTTTAAAGTTAATCCCTTCCCTACGTCAAAAGAGGTAATTCTCAAAACATTAATCACAAACAAGACACTAAATTCAGAATACGTAAAACTCAATACATTCAAAAAACGATAAAAATGGTTTTAACATATTTTGAAGCTTTGAATAACGTATGTCAATTAAACCTGAAGAATTAAACAGTAATCGATACAAAATACATACGATATTGGGGGTTTCCCCAGGCCACTGGGAATTTTCCTGAGATCACCCCCTACATTTATCTGTTGTCACAAAATTTGTGACACATTGCCCTGATAAATTTCGAGGTTTCTTACTTTTTTCCCATTTTCTTTCTCGTTAAAAAATCATTTTTCATCCTTGATCGCCAAAACTACTGTCCGCTATTCGGAATGTCCGCTATTCAGAGGTTAAACATACAGAAATTTAGATTTTGGGAGTGGGGATTTGAAAAGTGTCCGTTAAATAGAGGTGTCCGCTATTCGGGAGTGTCCGTTATGGAGGTTTTACTGTATATCGTTTAATTTGACCTTGTATTTGAAAGCAGTCTGTAATATTTACCTGAAATATCCTTCCATATTATTGAAAAATGACGTCATTGCGCTATTATATTTTCTAATGTGCAGTCAAAATTTTAGATGTTAAGGACCAACTCTTTTATTTGGTCATTTACAGTTAGGGTTTTCTAAAGAATGATAAAACAAAATGGGAAATACTAAAACCATCACTAAAAATTATCGAACCAACATTGCAAACAAATTAACTAACAAAATCCATTCAGTAGAAGTTTTTATAAAAGCTAATCTCTGATAATCGGGTTCATCTGATTATAGAACTTTTCCACGTAATTCTAAAACCGCAGAACGATATGAAATATACTAAAACCATCCTTACAAATTATCTACTTAACAATGCAAGTCGCAAAAAATACGCCCAGTAAAAACTTTCAAAAAGGCTAATCTTTCAGAATCGGGTTCGCCTGATTATATAACCTTCACGCATAACCGTTTGACTAAGCAACGTAGAACAATATGTAGCACTCTAAAACCATTCCTGAAATAGCATCTAACTAACTAACAATACAATTCTCATCAAAATCCGTCCAGTAGAGCTTTTTCAGAAGGCTAATCTTTCATAATCGGAATCAAATATTGAAAAGGCTAATATTTGATTAAAAAAATGGTCACCCGATTTTCAAATTTCCCCCTATAATTCTAGAACTAAGCAACGTAGAATGATATGTTATATAATAAAACTTTCCTTAGAAAATTATCTAAAAGTGCAGGTTTCATCGAAATCCATTCGGCAAAATCTTTTAAAAAGGCTAATCTTTCATAATCGGATTCATCTGCTTATAGAACTTCCCAGAATAATTCTATAAATAAGCTACGTAGAACGATATGTTATACAATAAAACCTTCTCTGATAAATTATCTTACAGCTTAAGCTCTACGACAATCCATTCAGCAGAACTCGAGTTATAAGCAGCCGGAGCGAAATTTCATATATATAGAAGTACATTGTCATTAATATAGTTTGCATTTGAATAAAAAAATGTACTTTTCGGTTAGCCGGGCGCCAGTGATATATGTACATATATAAATATATATGTATATACATATATATATATATGCATATATTCATACATATAAGTGTATATATATGTATTTGTGTATATATATGTGTATATATATGTATGTGTAATTATATATATATCACTGGCGCCCGGCTAACCGAAACGTACCAAAAAAAAATTCGGCCAAAATGTTGTCGTACACTTGAAAAAACACCTTTTGGCTTAAAATCTGTCATCAAAACTGTTTTTCTTTTTTTTTTCTTTTCTTTCTTTTTTTAAAAATAAAATTAGTAACAGTTTTTTCTTTTATTTTTCCAGATGTATAGCCATTTCAATTCTTTCTGGGAAAAAAAAAAAAAAAAAAAAAAAAAGCACCTTTTGGTTTAAAATCAAATTGTTTGGGGTCAAAAGTAAAATCAAAATCGCCAAAAACAAAACATAAATCGCCACATATTTTTCAATAGCAATCTTGCCCCTTGAATAATTTTTTAAGCATTACGAACATTCCCAAACATGTTTAAATTAAATATTTATCTCATCAAAAAGTCACCTGTAAAAAATGCAGCTAAGTCTCGTGACTTATGTACCGTAAAAAGTAATGAGATCGTATAAAGCCAAGTTTAACTATCTTATTAACTCTGAAATTTTCATTCCCAAATCACTCCTAGTCTCTACATCTTTAGTTAATTATTATTTTATGACTTGGCAATTACGCAGCACAGGAAAGTTATTACACCTTAATATGTTATAGTATTGTTTGATTAAGACTAACTATATACATCACATTCTCGTGCTACGTAATTGCCAAGTCACAAAATAATAATTTGAGACTTGGCTGCACGAGACTTGGCTGCATTTTTTACAGGTGACTTTTTGATGAGATTTCACTTCTTTTTGTATGTGATTCTCCTTTTCTTGATTTTGGGCTCTTTTTGGAGATCATCCACTGATTTTTAAAGAAGTTACCTTAAAGAAATTTCAGGTAATTAGGCAAGCACTAAGTTATGGGAGGGGGGAGTCAAAAGTACTCTCAATTGCTTCCAGGAAAGGTGCTATCCATCTGAGATATTACTCGCAGCCTAGATACTTGATATTTAGAACAAAAGTACTGTTTAGGATTAAAAAAAAGTTAAATTAAAATTTCCGGAAATTTTCAATAAATCAAACTATATTCGATTTTTCAAAGTTTTTTTTTTCCCCGGATTTTTAAATACTTCCTTGCTTTGCATCCTAAACCCTACCTTTCTGCCAAATGTCAAGCTGGTAGGACTACAAAATCGAATTATTTTCAAACCTTCGACTTTTTATAAATTTATTGATTTTTCGATTTTACTTCTAAGTTTCCTGATTGTAATGCCAATATAGTAATTCTTTGATCCGTCTTCTTAGGATCATTTAGGTTAAATTGAAAGATAAATCAAGGTAATCTTAGAGTCACCATGATTTTATTTAGAAAGGACTATCAAGTCATAACCAGCCAGAATGTCGGGAGGAGAGAGGGAGCTGTGAAAATTTTTTTGGTGCTAACATCATTTAACAATCCATATTTCATATGCAAATTAAATAGAGTATAACCTGTGAAAGAAAACAAACATGTCTATAAAGAAACCGCCCATAACGCAGCCGGTCTATAGCGGAACTTTTCTATACCGAAATTCGTAAACAAAAAGAAAAAAACAGCATAATCCTTTGAAAAAAACATAAAACAATTAGGGGCGGTGTACTAGCTAATAGGACAATTATCTTAAAACTCATGTTTCTAGAACAACAAAATCGAATTGTTTTCGAATTTTCGATTTTTTACAGATATTTCGATATTTCGATTTTATTTTCGAATTTTATAAATTTTTAAAAGTTTCTTTTTTGAATCGTAAATACTACCTTTACACTACATTTTAAGTCTCTACGACTACAAGATCGAATTATTTTCAATTTTTTTTTTTTTTTTCGAATTTCTCGGATTTTTTCATTTTTTCTTATTTTGTATCCTAAATACTACTTTTATTACAATTTTCAAGTTTTTAGCGCTAAAAAATCGAATTATTTTCAAATTTTCAATCTTTTTTTATTTTTTTTATTTTATTTTCGAATTTATTGTGTTTTAATTTTTCCTTTTTCTGTATCCTAAATGACTATAGTACCTTTACGCTGAATTTTCAGTTTCTAAAGCTACAAGATCGAATTTTTTTCAATTTTTAGAATTTTTTTTCGAATTTTCCAGATTTTTTAATTTTTTCTTTTTTGTATTTTTTATTCCATATTTCAAGTTTCTAGCGCTACAAAATCGAATTATTTTCAAATTTTCGATCTTTTCCGATTTTTTTTATTTTTTTTTTTCGAATTTATTGTGTTTTAATTTTTCCTTTTTCTGTATAACACTATCTTTACGCTGAATTTTTAGTTTTTAAAGCTGCAAGATCAATATTTTTTTTCAATTTTTCGAATTTTCCAGATTTTTTTAATTTTTTCTTTTTTTTTCTATCCTAAATACTACCTTTATTCCAAGTTTCCAGTTTTTAGATCTAAAAAATCGAATTTTTTTTCAAATTTTCCTTTTTTTTTTCGATTTTTTCGATTTTTTTATTGTATTTTCGCTTTTTTAGTGTTTTTAATTTTATTTCTTTTTCTGAATTCCTTTACACAAATTTTCTGTTTCAAAGACTACGAGATCGAATTATTTTCAATTTTTCATTTTTTTTTTTTTTGAATTTTGCGGATTTTTTTTTTTTTTTTTTTTTTTTTTAAATTTCCGTGTTTTTAAATTTTTCCTTAAATAGCATCTTAAATATTACCTTTATTCCAAATTTCAAGTTTCTAGCGCTATAAAATCGAATTATTTTCAAATTTTCCTTATTTTTCAATTTTTTCTAAATTTTATTGTATTTTTCATTTTACCTTATTCCGAATCCTAAACACTATCTTTACGCCGAATTTTAAGTTTCTAAGGCTAAAAGATCAAATTATTTTGAATTTTTCAATTTTTTTGACTTTTTCAAATTTTCGAATTTTGTTTTCGAATTTTCCAGATTTTTTAATTTTTTCTTATTTTGTATCCTAAATACTACCTTCATTCCGAATTCCAAGTTTCCAGCGCAACAAAATCGGTATATTTTCAAATTTTTTATTTTTTTTTCGATTTTTTTATTTCATTTTCGACTTTTATTGTGTTTTTGATGTTTGTTTTTTTATTTTCTGAATTCTAAACACTACCTTTACACCAAATTTTAAGTTTCTAAGACTACAAGATCGTATTATTTTCAATTTTTAATTCTGTTGAATTTTCGAATGCTTTTTTTTTTTCGAATTTTCTGGATTTTATAAATTTTTATTTCTTTGTATCCTAAACACTACCTTTATTCCAAATTTCAAGTTTCTAGGCCTACGGGATCCACCTAATCTTTTTGATGACGTGTGAGTCAGTGAGTAAGTGACAAAAAATCGAAACTTTCAGTTCATATATTGTTTGCACTAGAAAAGACAGAAATGTGAAATTTTAAATTTTGGTCTTATTTGCCACATACTCTATATAAACAAAGTTTCAGGTTTTTGGAATACACCAGCTCAAAGATATGGGAAGGTCAAAAGTGTCCTGAGTTGCATCCAGAAAAGGATGCTTAGGGCTGCGCTCTCTCGACTTGGCGGAGCACTGCCGTGCCTCCAGATACAAAATTAAAAATTCAGGAACATTCCAACAAATCAATCTTTTTTCAATTTTTTTTTCGATCTTCTAAAATTTTCGAATTTTTTTTTCAACTTTCTGGATTTTTAATTTTTTCTTTTTTTGTATCCTAAATATTACCTTTATTCCAAATTTCAAGTTTCTAGCGCTACAAAATAAAATTATTTCAATTTTTCGATTTTTTTCGATTTTTTCGATTTTTAAATTTTATTTTCGATTTTTATTGTGTTTTTAATTTTTCCTTATTCTGAATTCCAAACACTACCTTTACGCCGAATTTTAAGTTTCTAAGGTTAAAAGATCAAATTTTTTTTCTTTTTCATTTTTTTTTCGAAGTTTTTGAATTTTTGATTTTTTTTTTCGAATTTTCTGGATTTTTTTATTTTCTTCTTTTTTTGTATCCTAAATACTACCTTTATTCCAAATTTCAAGTTTCTAGCGTTATAAAATCGAAGTATTTTCAAATTTTCGACGTTTTTCGATTTTTTCGATTTTTTTATTTAATTTTCGATTTTTATTGTGTTTTTAATTCTTTCTTATTCTGAATTCCAAACTCTGCTTTTACGCCGAATTTTAAGCTTCTAAGGCTAAAAGATCAAATTATTTTAATTTTTTTAATTTTTTTTCGAATTTTTTAATTTTTTATTCAAATTTTCTGGATTTTTTTAATTTTTTTTCTTTTTTTGTATCCTAAATACTACTTTTATTCCGAATTTCAAATTTCTAGTGCTATAAAATCGAAATATTTTCAAATTTTCGACGTTTTTCGATTTTTCCGATTTTTTAGTTTAATTTTCGATTTTTATTGTGTTTTTAATTTTTTCTTATTCTGAATTCCAAACACTACCTTTACGCCGAATTTTAAGTTTCTAAGGTTAAAAGATCAAATTATTTTCAATTTTTCAATTTTTTCGACTTTTTCAAATTTTCGAATTTTGTTTTCGAATTTTCCAGATTTTTTAATTTTTTCTTATTTTGTATCCTAAATACTACCTTCATTCCGAATTCCAAGTTTCTAGCGCAACAAAATCGGTATATTTTCAAATTTTTAATTTTTTTTCGATTTTTTAATTTTATTTTCGACTTTTATTGTGTTTTTGATGTTTGTTTTTTTTATTTTCTGAATTCTAAACACTACCTTTACACCAAATTTTAAGTTTCTAAGACTACAAGATCGTATTATTTTCAATTTTGTGGAATTTTCGAATGCTTTTTTTTTTCGAATTTTCTGGATTTTATAAATTTTTATTTCTTTGTATCCTAAACACTACCTTTATTCCAAATTTCAAGTTTCTAGGCCTACGGGATCCACCTAATCTTTTTGATGACGCGTGAGTGAGTGAGTAAGTGACAAAAAATCGAAACTTTCAGTTCATATATTGTTTGCACTAGAAAAAACAGAAATGTGAAATTTTAAATTTTGGTCTTATTTGCCACATACTCTATATAAACAAAGTTTCAGGTTTTTGGAATACACCAGCTCAAAGATATGGGGAGGTCAAAAGTGTCCTGAGTTGCATCCAGAAAAGGATGCTTAGGGCTGTGCTCTCTCGACTTGGCGGAGCACTGCCGTGCCTCCAGATACAAAATTAAAAATTCAGGAACATTCCAACAAATCAATCTTTTTTCAACTTTTTTTTCAGTCTTCTAAAATTTTCGAATTTTTTTTTTCAACTTTCTGGATTTTTAATTTTTTTTCTTTTTTTGTATCCTAAATACTACCTTTATTCCAAATTTCAAGTTTCTAGCGCTACAAAATCGAATTATTTCAATTTTTCAATGTTTTTCGATTTTTTCGATTTTTAAATTTTATTTTTGATTTTTATTCTGTTTTTAATTTTTCCTTATTCTGAATTCCAAACACTACCTTCACGCCGAATTTTAAGTTTCTAAGGTTAAAAGATCAAATTTTTTCCTTTTTTCAATATTTTTCGAAGTTTTCGAATTTTTGATTTTTTTTTTCGAATTTTCTGGATTTTTTTATTTTCTTCTTTTTTTGTATCCTAAATACTACCTTTATTCCAAATTTCAAGTTTCTAGCGTTATAAAATCGAAGTATTTTCAAATTTTCGACGTTTTTCGATTTTTTCGATTTTTTTATTTAATTTTCGATTTTTATTGTGTTTTTAATTCTTTCTTATTCTGAATTCCAAACTCTGCCTTTACGCCGAATTTTAAGCTTCTAAGGCTAAAAGATCAAATTATTTTAATTTTTTTAATTTTTTTCGAATTTTTTAATTTTTTTTTCAAATTTTCTGGATTTTTTTAATTTTTTCTTTTTTTGTATCCTAAATACTACTTTTATTCCAAATTTCAAATTTCTAGTGCTATAAAATCGAAATATTTTCAAATTTTCGACGTTTTTCGATTTTTCCGATTTTTTAATTTAATTTTCGATTTTTATTGTGTTTTTAATTTTTTTTTATTCTGAATTCCAAACACTACCTTTACGCCGAATTTTAAGTTTCTAAGGTTAAAAGATCAAATTATTTTCATTTTTTCAATTTTTTTCGAATATTTCGAATTTTTGAATTTTTTTTTCAAATTTTCTGGATTTTTTCAATTTTTTCTTTTTCTTTTTTTTTTTTTTTTTTTTGTATCCTAAATACTACCTTTATTCCAAATTTCAAGTTTCTAGCGCTACAAAATCGAATTATTTCAAATTTTCGAGGTTTTTTGATTTTTCCGATTTTTAAATTTTATTTTCGATTTTTATTGTGTTTTTAATTTTTCCTTATTCTGAATTCCACACACTACCTTTACGCCGAATTTTAAGTTTCTAAGGTTAAAAGATCAAATTTTTTCATTTTTTCAATTTTTTTCGAAGTTTTCGAATTTTTGATATTTATTTTCGAATTTTCTAGATTTTTTAATTTTTTCTTTTTCTGTATCCTAAATACTACCTTTATTCCAAATTTGAAGTTTCTAGCGCAACAAAATAGGATTGTCTTCAAATTTTCGGGTTTTTTCAATTTTTTCGATTTTTTCAATTTTGCTTTCGATTTTTTTGGTGTTTTTGATGTTTTCCTTTTCTGGATGCTAAACACTACCTTCACACCAAATTTTAAGTTTCTAAAACTACAAGATCGTATTATTTTCAATTTTCAATTTTGATGGAATTCGTTGAATTTCCGAAATCCATTTAGTGGGACTCGAGTTATAAAGGAACGAAACGAATTTTCCTTTTGTGTTTTATATATATAGTAGATGTGTTTGCATTTATTTCTGATATAGCCGTTTGAATTCTTTCGCCAACGATAATGGTCGCCAAACAAATGACCTATCGTAACCTTATCGTCCAAAATAACAGAACTTTCCATCATAATTCTATAACTAATCTACGAATAACTATATGTTATATACTAAAACCTTCCCTGAAGAATTATCTATCCAACAGTGCAAGTTCCATCAAATTCCATTCAGAGAACTCGAGTTATAAAGGAACGGAACGAAATTTCCGTTTGTGTTTTATATATATAGTAGATACCAGGTGGTTATATATATATAGATATAAGTATCTCTATTGTCTGTAGCTTGAAGGAATAACCCGAATAAAACCAAAATCGGTACACTTACTATTCAAGAAGGGGGAAGAAGAATGAATCAATATAAAAAAATAATACCAATAATCACCGACAGATGGCGCTATTGAGTGTGAAATGTAATGTGTAATACAAAGTCGTAAAACTGCATAGCATACCTAATTTATAGGAAAATGTCACAGTGAATGTGATTACGCTTTCTCATGGCGGTGCCGATCATGTTCAAGTGCCTCGTAGTCATTGTGCTGTATTACGTTATCCAGGCGGAGCAGGACGTGCTCAACTGTGGAATGTAACGCATAAGGAGTGATGTTTCGCACATGTTGTGATATGCAGTAAAGTGTCATTGAGGTTTGCGACACCTCCACGGTACACCATATTACACATTACATGTCATACTGAAAAGCGCCCTTTGTCGGCGATTATTGCACTTACTTTTTGTTGTTGTTCCATTCTTCTTCCCCCTTCTCGAACAGTAAGTATATCGATTTTGGTTTCATTCCGGTTATTCCTTCAAGCTATACAGACAGCTCCAAATAGAGATACTTTATTATAACCACCCTGAATATGCATATAAATGCGTATATACATATATATACCACATACTACCACACACATTATACACATATATACAAACACTTACCCCCTAACTCACCGTCAACCTCAACTGGCGAGTTACGCTGTAACTCTCGGTTGACCCTGAAATCAAATTCTCCGCTAACTCAACTAGCCGAAAATGGAGGAGAAAACGAAACATAAGTTCAGTAACTGAACTAACCTATTCGTCTACAGTTATTCGACACGCGCATGTGCAATTGAAGCAAAGATGGCGGTTGCGTTGACAAGTGTTTTGACGTTTATTTCGTTTCAATGCTATTTGTGATGCAGAAAGCAAACGAAATGTTAATTTAAAAAATAATAATAATGTGAAAGAATGTGTTACTTTTAATTATTAGCCCTTTTAGGATATTTTAACTCTGTAAAGTCAAGATTAGAGTGATTATTAAGAAAGTTTTCAAGACGTAAAATATCTACTGAGAATATTTGGTAGCGCCATCTAACGAATTTAAAATCAAATGTTCTTACACTCAAATATTGTATATACGATTCAAATCTTTTTTCTTTTTTTTTTTTTTTTTTTTTTTTAAGAATAAAAAACAGCAGTTTTTCTTAAATTTCAGATTTATTCCTACACTTCACGTTTGTTTAAAAAATAAAATTATAGAAGATGGAATTTTGCGTTAAAATATCGTTATAATACATAAAAATGTATATCCGTTTGTAATAGATAAATAATTTGAACTAATATGTACTTGTTAGTTAAAAATAATTATTTTTGTTTGAAAGAACATGATATTTTTAAGAGGATTATTTGAAAATTTTCGCAGTTCACGAGAATTTTTTCAAACAGCTCTTTAAATTATTATATATGAAATTTAAAAATATATATATATATTAATTATAATAATTTACACATAAAAAAAACCCCACCTTTTTGGGTCTCATATAAGGGATAAATGCTACCAAGCATGCAATTTCATCCAAGATAATTTAATTGAATCTGTAATCAATTATTTTAGTTAAATAAAAAACATACATTAGAAATATATGAAAATATCTTTTTATATAACATTTTTGCAAAATAAATTAATCCAGCTCCCTATTTGCTTTTATTCCACTTATTAGTGTTAGCCTGGTCATAAAATTGTTTATTAAACGTAGATAATATATATATATTTTTCTTTAATCAAAAAACTTAAAAAAAAAAAAAAAAAAAAATACTATAAAATTTTGTAAAAATGAGCATTTTATGACTGTGACAATATTTCTAAACCACCAAATCAAAATGTTAATTCAAAATTTATTTGTAAATTTATTTATCAAAAAGTAAACACTCCAATTATGCTCTTTCAATACTCTGTTTTGTTTCGTTATTGAAAACTGAATCAAGGGAGGACAGAACCCATAAAGACTATTGCTACGTCATGTGATCCTTTTGGCCAATGAGATATACACATTTCAACCTGCCGTCGAGTAACCCAGAGTCGAATAACCATGTCCCTGAAGTTAACGAAGAATTCGGAAATATCAACCGGCAGTTAGATTCGCGAACCTCGGGTTACTCAACTGAGAGTTGTACGGGAAGTTGAAGGTTGGTGGTGAATTGACCGGTTACATACATATACAATACATACGCATAACAAGGCAAAGTAAAGAGCCTCGTACTGTGTGAAAACAGAAGGAAACGATAAAAAGTTAAAAAGTTGAAGGAAAAGGTTTTGAAACATAGGTTTACCAGAGGGCCCGGGCGAGGATTTCGCACTGAAATCTAATATTTTTTAGGTACTGCTCTATTATCCCGTCGACCACTTTTAATAACAAAAAACTATGGCCAAACTGTAAAATCAAACGCCAAAAATGCAGTCCCATTTACTTGATGTCAGAAGCATTATACGTGTTTGTTACGTCATCAAGTGGTTTTTAACGCGAAATTTGCGTGTATTTTTCATTATGTTTTACTGATTTATTAGTTATTTCATTCATTAAAATAACAATTGTGTCCTTAAATTCTTATATTTTATTTATTTATTTATTTTGATATTCCAATGGCAACGTTCTCCCGTTTATTTGGCGATAGTTTTTTGTTATGAAAATCGACGGGATAATACAGAAGTACCATTTTTTATCAATATGTAATATTTCTTAGATGCAGGTTTAAACATCTACAGAAAAAGTAAGGATAAAAATATCTGCAAATAACGTTTAGTTTTTAGTCAAGCTAGAATATCATCTAATTTATTCCACCAAAGTTATAGTAAAAACTGATCCAAGATTGCAAAATGCACGCGCGAGAAAAAAAAAATTAACAATCGTATTTTAACTGCATTAGAGGATGACGTCATCCGCTTCGGGAAAACATGGGACATAGAAATATAAATCTAAACATTTCAATTTCAATGTCGCTTTTTAATCATAAATATAAAATAAACCCGTGGGGTGTTTTTTATAATAATTGCTGAGCATCATATAATGTGGTATTTTATTTTTGTGGCAACGATACTTTCAAGAAAACCTTTCATTTCTTTTATGAAAACAATGCCGATTTAATTTTTAATTTTCAGCAAATTTTAATCAAAAACATGTTTTAAAGAATTGTTAAGTGTGCTATGTCAGAAGCCAGTTCAAAATCCTTTCATATGCCATCTCATTCGTCGTTCTGCGTTTCGTATTTTCTGAGAAAAAGGGATGTTGACAGGAGAAATAATATATATGATGATTAATTTGAATGAAATTCATACATTTTTGTATTCGACCCAGGAGAACAGTTCAAATAAGAAAAGCGCAAGGCTTTGCAAAAGAACTTTGTACTTCTTCATCAGAACCAAAAAAGACGTGCTACCACTTTGAAAGAAAGAGCAAGACACTTTCTTTCAAGTCGTTCTCCTGCTTTCAACGTAATAGCACAGTTCCTTTGCACCTGATGAAGAAAGACGTAATTCTTTCGAAAGGCATCGCACATTTATTTATTTTTATGATGTTATTAAGTATTGTTTTGTCTTTATTTATAATAGAAATTTTTATTCATTTAATAAATTAATTTTTTTTTCTTGAAAAATAAAGTAAAGAAAACATTTTTATACATTATAGCGTCTTTTCAAAAAATGCGCACATTTTACTTTATGTTGCTGGTTACTCTTATATATATTTATACAATTATGACTATAATACTCTAAATTCACTAAACACTGTTTCATCTGTTCACAAAATTCATTTTGAATTTTAAATTACGGATAATAAAATATTTGGGTTTCCTTGAAAATAGTGTATACATAATTACATATTACATTTACATTTAACAATTGATTTGCTGTACTTCCAATGTGTCCACAGTTACCTCACCAACGCAGGCCGATCAAAATTATTATATTGCTGGCATTTTGCTTATTTAGATTTTGCGATAAAACTTAATTAGATAAAAATGTTTTTTAAAAAAAATTAAGCATTTTTGTCAATAATAGTAAGTTTTTATCGGGTTTATCATGGTTCACATATATGCTACAGTCTTTTAAGTTTCACCGAACAATAATTTTCATTGACCTGAGCTTAAATTTCTTATATCAAAGTATCTAACCTGTACTATTATATAAAGAGGAAACGGTGACTGACACTGACTGACTGACTCATCAACGCCCAGCCGAAACTACTAAAGTCAGGGTCACGGAATTTGGACTGTAGATTGCTGTTATGCCTAAGCAAGCAATAAGAAGGGATTTTTGAAAATCCCCCCCCCCCGAAGGGGGTTAAAGGGGGGTTCGAATGTTTTAGGTCATTTTGCTATATCTCAGCAGGAGTTATAGGTAGGAGCGCGAAAATGAGTAAAAGAAATCTACTAAAAAATGATTAAACACCTATTTCAGCGATTTTATAAATTCCCCCTAGAAGGGGGTTAAAGGGGTGTGGTTGAATGTTTTAGGTCATTTCGCCATATCTCAACAGCAGTTAGAGGTAGGAGCGCAAAAATCAGGAAAACAAATCTACTAAAAAATTATTAAACACGTATTTCAACGGTTTTAGAAATCCCCCCCCCCTCTCGAGGGGTTAAAGGGGGGTGGTCGAATGTTTTAGGTCATTTCGCCATATCTCAACAACAGTTATAAGTAGGAGCTCAAAAATCAGGAAAACAAATCTACTAAAAAAATGATTAAACATGTATTTAAGCGATTTTAGAAATTCCCCTCCCGGAGGGGGTTAAAGAGAGGTGGAATGTTTCAGGTCATTTTGCCATATCTCAGAAGCAATTTTTGTTAACAGAGCAAAAATCAGAAAAACAAATCTACTAAAAACATTATTAAACATGTATTTCAGTGATTTTGAAAATTCCCCCCCCCCGCCTCCCGAAGGTGTTAAAGGGGGGTGGTCGAATCTTTTAGGTCATTTCGCCATATCTCTGCAGCAGTTATAGGTAGGAGCGCCAAAATCAGGAAAATAAATCTACTAAAAAAATGATTAAACACGTATTTCTGCGATTTTAGAAATTCCACTCCCGGAGGGGGTTAAAGGGTGGAATGTTGGTGGGTGGAATGGGGGGTGGAATGTGTTAGGTCATTTCACCATATCTCAGCAGTAGTTATAGTTAGAAGCGCGAAAATCAGGAAAACAAATCTACTAAAAATGATTAAACAGCTATTTCAGCGATTTTAGAAATTCCCCCCTGAAGGTTTTTAAAAGGGGTGGTCGAATGTTTTAGGTCATTTCCCCATATTTCAGCAGCAGTTTTATGTAGAAATATCTACATAAATCAGGATAACAAATCTACAAAAAAAGATTATCTGTAACAGTAGCTAGGGTATTTAGTAGTGCTGGTTTTATTGTAAATAAATTTAGATCGATTTTAGATTGGGAAAATGTAAATGTGCTTGTTTATTTACGAAATTTGTTAGAAAAATATCGTATATCATTTTCGTGGCCTGTTTTGTACTATCTGAAAAAAAAAAAAACAAAAAAAAAACGTATAGTAGAATTTAATTATGATGTTTTATTATATGCAGGATTTCTGAAGAAAAAATTGAAACGCGCTTTAATTTTGACCTGTTGGAGATATGTAGGGAATGTAAATTTAGAAAGTGTTCAAAGTAAGAGGAAATTAAGATTATGTTTATGAAATAGTCTTACCACTAATTTTCAAAAAGTTACACTTTTTAATTTTGTATACGATCCCTGAGTCCCATCAATTATATTTAATAAAAAATTCCCCATGTTTGACAAGTAAAATAGAAAAAATTACATGCTTCTACGAGCAAAACTCACCGTGTTACGATACTTTTAATTTCGTGAAATTTCGAAGCTTTCCGGTACTAAAAAATCCTCTAACCGTTTTAAATATTAAAATAAAACCATTACTTTATGGTTGCTTAATAACGTAAGGTTTTTGTAGTTGTCTGTTGGACTATTACATTATATATGTATTTAAAATATCTTTGCATTTACTAGCACAAAAAAAAGTTAAATTTATTTTATTTTATTTTATTTTGTGTGTGTGAAAGTTGTTATTTATTTTTTATTTAAATGAAAATTATAAACATGTAAAACTAAATCGAACTCATTTAAAAATCTGATTAATTGATTAAGAAACTTCGATTAACTCAGTTCAAACTTTTAATCGATTCCCACCCCTAATATGTATTATATTTATTTCGGAAGTTTATTATCTGTTTTTTTTTTCATAGAATAGATGTGAAAAAGAACATCAGTGTTTATGTGACGATTACGCATTAATATATTATAAAAAATAACAAATACAATCAAATAATAAAGAACTGTTCAATTGAATTAAAACTTAACAGATCTGAGGCGCATAATTGAAAATTAAAGGAATTGGGTATAATTTGGAAATGGGGATTAATTGGTTGTTCATGGTTTGCTTGGTCAGGTGATACTAATGTTATATGTTCTTAGAAAATTTACTTATTAGAATCAAACCTTTTTCATTTGTTATTCTCCGTAAGATGTGATAATACCTTTAAGATCTAAGAGTGCTTTTATTTCTTTTCATTCAGAGGTAAAAGGCCTAAATTTGAAATGGGAAACAAAACAATAAAAGAATTAGGAGCATATAGACGAAATCATAAATGGTTTATTGAACTTGAATCGCGGAAATTACATACCCCTATGATTAAAATTGAAGGTGAAAGACATCCTCACACGCTGTGCGTGATAGAAAAAAGAACGCGGCCAAGATTAATTTTCGATCTTTGTTTTCAAAGTCAAGGTAAGTTTTTTTTTTTTTTTTCTAATAAGTGTTTTAATCCAAATGTTATCTAGATTTGAAATTCAGAGATAGGTCAGTCACACATTATAAAAGGATTATTGCTTCCTCGAGGTGTACTAGGAAGTACAAGGGAATAACGAATATTTCTTCAGTTAATGCAATATCCGACACATCGCTGAAAAAGATTTTTTTCCCCTGAAAGCAACCACACAGTCGGTGTTTTCTTTGAATCTTTTTCATAAAATCATTCATCTGGAAACTGACTTATTGGAAAACTCAAATGTTTTTTACATGGCAGGAACAAAATCCAGGAAGGGACAAGATTTTGGAACAGATATGTCTGTTGCCAAGGTCTCTATTTTTTTAATGATTTTCTTTAAAATTATTTTTTTTTCTTTAATGAAAGCAAACATTAAATAAGTTAAGCTACTAAACTACAAACTTTTTGTCGGAACGCTCTGTGTAAGACAATTAGTTGAGTTTCAAAATGAAAAGCTGAATCAAAATTAAAAACAGCTTAATATGTTTTCATGAAAAAAAAAAGAAAAAGGGGATTAAACTGTTTTATATCTTCATTAAAAGAGAAATATAATCTTGTAGGATAGTGTTTTTGATTTTTTAACATAGGTGAAAAACACTTTTTTTAAATTGAAAACTCCAAAAGATTTTTTTTTATTAAATTGCTTTTCATTGCTCCCTAACACCAAAAAGTATTTTCATATGAAAAATATCAATAATTTATTCAAATAAAGTTTTGAATTTTATTAAAAGCGATACTTCTGTATTAGCCGCATGCCAGCAGTTAATAGCCGAAGAAATTCCAAAGATGGCTGCTTACAGCAGCCTTTTTGATTCTGATAATTTCAATGCTTTAAGCATGTAGTTCAATTCCATATCTGTTAAATTTGTGTTTTATTAATATTATTTCATTTATTTATTGATGAAGTTTTACTTTCGTTATGGAACATTAGCCAGAAACAAATGATGAACTATTTATATTGTATTAAATACAAACGGGTTAATCTTTCGTGATCGGGCTACACGCGATACAGATACATTATATAAAAAATCCTGGTTAAAACTTAATTTAAAACAATAAAAAAATTATTGAATTGAAATATACAGTTTCAAACATATTGCATTTGAAATAACATTTTTCCCTATTTGACGGTGTAAAAATTAAAATTGTGCGATGTTTTGAAGTTTAAAAAGTTGTGGTAAAATCGAAATTTATTGGTCAGGTACTTCCATCGTCAATAAGATGCCAACGTTACTCATGGACACGTTTTTTTTTTTTTTTACAATTTTCAACAATTACTTTTTTTTTTAAATGTATGACACATTTCTATTTTTTGTTATAATTTCCATCCATATTAGCATTATATATCAATAATTATAACCATATATGTTATTTCTGTTGTCAACACCCATATATATGATTAAGTTTTAAAAAGTTTTAAAAATATTAAAATGTTGTATTGTCATCGGAAATACCACTGTGAACATATTTGTTTAATCCTAACACACCCGGAAGTCAATGAAAAATCGATCATAAAATTACATCCTTACATACAAAAACGAAGTTGTGTTAAATAAAATAGTGTAGTAACGAAACATAAACTTAACAAACATTTTAAGCTAATATTTAGATCAAAGATTCATATTAAAGAAAGAATACTGTTTCCTTTTCTTTCTATTTTAACAGATTTATAGGTGAGGGAGTAAATATTTAACACCTATACTAATCTATTCATCAACGGGAATGGATGCGTGTACACGAGCCTTTCTTTAAGAAAAAAAAAGAATACTCCTTGCCTTCATAGACTGCAAAAAACAATTAGCATGGGCAACGGATAACGTTACTTGCGTGATCACGTTGTATAATTACACACCTGGATATATTCTCGACCCGGAGCACATACAACTAATTACGAGATTATGACGTTGAAAATTTGTTTCTCTAAACAGCGTCTGTAAGAGAGAAGCGTGTAAGTGGGTTATGTCGCCAAAATGAAATAGTCTTCGTTACTTCTTTTAAATTTTGTCCCATTGTAATTTTTAATCCTTAATCTTAGACTAAGAAAAAGGGGAAACAAACACTGTGATTTGAATCTAAATAAATGTTGGAAGCAGAAACTATTTAACAGTTTTGCTTCTATTACTGTAATTAGTGAGTGATTAAGGAAGACATTAATGAGGAGTTAAAAGTAGAATGAATATATTTTGGTTTAAAGAGCTTGTAGTTTGTTGCAGATTGTCAATTTAAGTATATCAATCTTAATTATTACACTCCGTAATAAGCATAACTTAAGTGGATGAATTTAGTAGTGATTATGTTATATAGTTATAAAATTTGTTACTATAAACAGCGTCTGTAAGAGAGAAGTGTGTAAGTGGGTTATGTCGCCGCAAAATGAAATAGTCTTCGTTACTTCTTTTAAATTTTGTCCCATTGCAATTTTTAATCCCCAATCTTAGGCTAAGAAAAAGGGGAAACAAACACTGTGATTTTAATCTAAATAAAGGTTGTAAGCAGAAACTATTTAACAGGTTTTCTTCTATAACTGTAATTAGTGAGTGATTAAAGAGGAGTTAAAATTAGAATGAATATATTTTTGTTTAAAGAGATTGTAGTATGTTGCAGATTATCAATTTAAGCATATCAATCTTAATTATTACACTCTGTAATAAGCATAACTTAAGTGGATGAATTTATTAGTGGTTATGTTATATAGTTACAAAATTTGTTTCTCTAAACAGCGTCTGTAAGAGAGAAGCGTGTAAGTGGGTGCAGTCGCCAAAATGAAATAGTCTTCGTTACTTCTTTTAAATTTTGTCCCATTGTAATTTTTATTCCCCAATCTTAGGCTAAGAAAAAGGGGAAACAAACACTGTGATTTGAATCTAAATATAGGTTAGTAGCAGAAACTATTTAACAGTTTTGCTTATATCACTGTAATTAGAGAGTGATTAAGGAAGGCATTAAAGATGAGTTAAAAGTAGAATGAATATATTTTGGTTTAAAGAGAATGTTACAGATTATCAATCTTAATTATTACACTCTGTAATAACCATAATTTAAGTGCATGAATTTAGTAGTGGTTACGTTATTGTTGAAAGTCAAATAAAAGCTTACTGTAGAGACTTTTTTTTTTTTTGTCGAACTGTATGTTTGTGTGTATGTCCTACGATAACTGTCGCAAAAGGCATCCAATTAGCTTGATATTTATTAGATATATTGGTGAGGTACACAGAATTAACTGTATAGTTTTTAAGTTTTTATCCATTCGAAAAATATAGACCTTTTCGACCAAATGAACATATTTTGGCTTAAAGAGATTATAGCATGTTACAGATTTATTAATTTAAGTTTATCAATCTTAATTATAACACTCTGTAATAAGCATAATTTAAGTAAATGACTTTATTAGTGGTTATGTTATATAGTTAAAAATTTGTTTCTCTAAACAGCGTCTGCAAGAGCGTCTGTAAGTGGGTTATGTCCATGTATGGGTATGAGTGGGTTTGTGTATGGGTTACGTGTATGTTTGTGTGTATGTCCTGCGATAACTGTCACAAAAGGAAAATACAATTAGCTTGATATTTTTTAGTTATATTGGTGAAGTACCCAGAATTAACTGTATAGTTTTAGGTTAATTTTTTATCCATTCGAAAAATATAGAACATTTGCTTTTACGTCATAGTACTTTTATATGGGAATTAAGACTTTCTAAATTTTACCACTCATTGAAAGTAAAATTCCTCACTTAAATAACTGATTTAAATGTTATATTATGGATGCTTAAATTTTCCAATGGGAGTCTTAACGCTCTGCACGGAACGTATTTTTTTTATTACTTAAAAGGAACACCGGTCTCTTAGGCCAGGACATCTATTCCTACTAACCTATGAAATTTATTCACATATGGAGTGTGGATTAATTACAATATGTAATATTTCAAATTCTTTATTTATACAAAAATACATACTAAACTATACATAATGAGAAAAATTCACAATTTTAATGAAATACAAAAATAGAAACATTGATCGGTCCGAGAGACCTGTGTTCCGTGCAGAGGGTTAAATTACTCCGATTAAGAGAGGGACAAAATTTTCACAATTTTCAAGTTGTCGGGACATTAAAAATTTCAAAAACTTCTATATTTTAGTATATAGAATTTAACATATAGAATTTTCTGAAAGATTTTCTCAAATATTGCATTGAAAAAATATTTGATACATTAAATCTCGATATACTATTTTCATTAATACATGTTCTATACAATTTTCAAATAACTCATATTGCCATCTATAATGCTTTTCCTAAACATTTTTAAATCTAAAGTAACTCAAAACAGCCTAAATCATTAACAAATGATTCAAATTTTCAAATCGAAATCATTAGCATTTCAATACATCTTTTTACAAAATTCATATTGTTTTTCAAGTTTCCTTGTTTTAAAAAAATCTAAATAATAATAAAAATTTTATCATATTTTATCATTTGTGTATGTCCGTTCGCAGGCAATCCGCAAGGATCAGCAGAGAAATCTATCGCACGCAGGGATCTGCGAAATTGGTTTCGTATGGACAGAGAGTTCGGTAAGTATCTTAATGCTCGGTTTTTGAATTTTGGATTATATATTTTTTTTTAATTTGACATTTTACACGTTTTTTTTAAGTGTTCGCGTTCTTCAACGACTCAGCAACTTTCTTAAATATAATCAGATTTCAATCTTTATACTCAGATATAGTACATTTTCTCCTTTGTTAGGTGCGTTCGTAATTATATAAATACGTAGCACCTATAGTCGTCGCTTGTTCCGTCCGTCCGTCCGCATATAACAACGCAAAAACTACCCAACCGAATGGTTTGCAATTTAAAATATATTATCTTTGCAGAATTTTGTCGAGACATTTCAAATTTTATTAAAATCGAATCAAAACTTTAGGAGATATTAATAAAAATATTTATTAAGAAATTTGAATTTTTTTTTTTTTTTTTTTTAATCGGTGCTTTTTTGTTATAGGAGCTTCCGAAGTTTAATCGTCAAGCGACCGAGATACTTATTTTATGACAGAAATTAATCTGCAGACGACATAATTCATTTCACAGAATTAAAAATCATCAAGATCAGAATATTTATATAACTAGCTATAGTACGAACGCACCTCATTTGTCACGTTTGACGTACAATTTCCAACTTGTTTAATAATTTTATTCGAAAATCGTATAGCGTTTTTTCGGTTTTTCACGATTTTTTTTTTTTCAGTTACGTGTCTGAGACGAAAAATAATTTTTTCTTTTATATTAACACGGTCGCTACCGAGGACACATATGTGGCGTCGTTTGGTCACTCATATGACATTCCATTTTTAATCTAAAATTACGAATTCATACCGGAAATTTCGAGAGAAATTTTTTTATTTTATGTACCAATGTACCAATGCAAATATCTTGAAGTGCCGACAAAGTTCGTACTGACTTTATTTACCTTCAGTAGAAAGTGATCAGTCGAATAGTCTTTGTGCATAGATTGATACAGCAAGAGGTGTTTATTTTTTACAAAATCCGTTGCACTAGAATTGGTTTGCCAAGCACTGATGGTAAGGGAGGAAAAAAAGGTCTCGGAGCCATTCATTTTCAATTAAAAAAAAATAGTTACGTTAAATTACGTACTTTCCAAAAAACAAATAATAGCATTGAGATTTTTTTTTTAAAAAGGCTATAATACAATATTTACAGACATAATTAATTAAAAAAAGTTAGAAATTGTAAGAATATTGCGAATATAAATGCAGAAATAATAAAAAGAATGAGAAAAATGTTATACTACAAAATTTACACTAAGATTGGACTGATAACGTCATCAGCCAATTAAAAAAAAGTAGACAGCTAATCAAATTTCACCGATTAAGATGTCAGGAAAAGAAGAGAAAAAGCTTGAATTTTGAGGAAATTTAGGAAAGTGGATTAATTCCGGTGCCAAATGCAGTGGCAGGAACGATTTCACAAGTTAAAATGATAGTTAATGAATATTTTATGTAATCATGAAATGCGTGTCATTATGTAAAACAAATATTGCTATTAGTATTTTCTGGTATGAATTTGGAATTTCTCAATAAAATAAAATTCTGTTAATTTTAACCCGGTAGTGAACGTGTTACACGATTTCAGTCTAAAAATGTTTCAACCCTGACTTAAAATTTAGATAATATTTATTAATATTCGCATAATAAACGGAGTAATTCTTTAGTCATCTTAAAAACGAATTTAAAATACATATTTGTTCTCTGATATTTAATATATGTATTTAAAAATATCATGAGAAACATGCTTTTCCGCACTGGTTGAGGTAAAACCAGAAGATATGTATATATATATATATATATATATATATATATTAGAGATGAGTTTGGGCTCTCTTTTCGGAGCCCGGGCCCGCCCGATCCCAATACCGAAAAAAATTGCGTAATATTTAAAAATTGTTTTAAAAGTAATATCTCATTTTTAAAAACTTTGTACGTGAAAATAAATGTTTATCACGTGCACATAATTAATTTTTTGGAAATTTGTATTCAATCTTATCAAAAGAGAAGTTTGGTATGAAATATAAATATGCTTCCTTAAAAGGATGTAAATTAAATATTTTCTCACCCAACAAGCAAATCTGATGGCCAAATTAACGAAATGCGTTTTATGAATAAATGCATGCAATTTTCAGAAATTACTATTTCTATGCTGAAGAATCGAACAACGTTTTCTTTTTCTTATAAAAGGTGTATATCGTAACTTATAACTGATTCCTTAATTAAAACAACATTTCGTTTCCTTGAAAATCAGCTTAAATTAAAAATTTGACACCGTTATCTGAAAGATCCTGTGCTTTTACAGGAAAATTGGAAACACTCTTCAATTGCTTTCTATCGGAATAACAATACATGACAATTATATCTACTTACGAATGAAAATTTCTTCGTAAATGTGCAAATCAGAGCTTGAGCATGAGCAGAGTTCATGATTAAAAATAGAATCACTGACATTATTTTCATACGAAGAGCGAGTATGACTCGCACACAATAAAAGACTAAAAATTTGCAAACCTAAGCTAATGCTCATTGACTAAAAAGAAAAAAATATATTCATCTCGCATTAGATCTCTCTAAAAAAATAATACTAATAATAAACGTTCCAATTAAAAAACATCCTATAGAAAATCTAGCAACAAGTATTATTCACGCCACTTCGTATTGGCTGGCGCCATATCACCCTGTCGCCAGTCGCGTCGCAAATATCGTAAATTTTCTTTTAAAATAACATTCTATACTAGAAAAGAAAAATAAGACTTCTTTTTCCCCTTCGATTCATTCTGATCAAAATAACATTAAAATTACTTGAAATGGAATATGTAATTTTTTAAGGGAAAAGTTATTTTTATTTTTTCTATATGAGAATAAACAAAATTGTCAGTTTCAGATAGAATGAGCCCGAGCCCGCCCGGGCCCGAAGGCTGACATAAAAATCGAGCCCGAGCCCGTCTCAACTCTAATATATATATATATATATATATATATATATATATATATATATATATATATATATATATATATATATATATATATATATATATATTGCCAGAAAGCTAAGATGTGATAATACAATGAAGATCTAACAAGGATCTTCCGTTACAGTGTGACAAGATCAGTTTCTTTCTTTCGGAAGAAATACCATATTTACTTGAATCTAAGGGGTGTTTTTTTCTCTAAAATTGTACCTGTTTATTGGGTGCGTCTTGCAATTTAGTACGATTCCTAATACTGTAAATAAGATGTGTTTGTTCTACATTAGAAATTTCATCTATCCCTCATTCAGGCAAAAGTACTAGAAATTAAATCAAGTTAGAAATTTACTGGTTCAGAATGAGGATTTATCACTTTATAGGAAGAAAAGTGTTTTCTTTGGGGTAGCATATTTCAATAAATTAGAAAATACCACCTGAGGTTAGATAATTTTCTGAAAGAAAGTCGTATAAATAAGAAAGCAAGAGAAGTACTTATTAAGCTCAATAACAAATGCTGTCCAGAAATTGTTGTATTTTAGTATGCCAGCAAATTGTTCTGCAGGTGAAAATCAAGTTAAATTGCTGACAACCGGATCATGATTTCCATTATCGCCAATGGAAATAGGTTACCAACGTTTGGTATTTTTAAGTGAAACACTTTTCAAAATAAATAATTTTATTCTGAAAATATCGAAGCGCAGCATGCTTCAATATATAAAAAAATACCATCCGAATTCAAAGAGGTTAGATAATTTCCTAAAAGAAAGTCATATAAATAAGAAAGCAAGAGCAGCATGTGTTAACCTTTTAACGGATAAAGCACTTCAATTGCTAAGATGTTGAAATAAATGATTGACACCGGAAATTATGAACAAATTTATTTTTATATAAGAAAAAAGGGATATTTCACATATAATAAATGAAAAACATTTCTATTAAAATTCTGCTGTCATTGTTGAGTTTCGTAATTAAAGTTTTGTGGTTTCGTGGGGAAACCAATGAACGTTAAAGGGTTAAGCCCGATAACAAATGCTGTCTACAAACCGTTGTATTTTGATATGAAATCAAATTGTTCTGCAGGTGCAAATAAAGTTAAATTGTTGACAACTGGCAAGGAGAAGCTCCGAGTGATGATCATGCTTTCCATTATCGCCAATAGGTTACCAACGTTTGGTATTTTTAAGTGAAAAACTTTTCAAAATAAATATTTATATTCTGAAAACATCGATGGGAGAGTTCAACAGAGTAGTTGGATGATCGAAGATTTGGTAAAGGTGTGGCTTCAAAGGGCGTCAGTTGTCAAATGTGAAGTGTCAAAGGGCGTCAGTCTGGCTCCAGTTTCGGCGACCAAATGCGAATAGGCTGCAATCTATACTTGTGTTTAATTCACTTAAGTTTGAAGAACATGTCACTGTTTCTGTGAAAACCATACTGCAAAAAACATTTTGTTGATTTTACGGCATAATACTGGCACTTCAGCTGCCAGCATTATACCGTAAAATCAACATTTTTTTTCTTTTCAGTGCAGGCTTCGAGAAAAAAGAGCTCATCTACTTGCTGTGCCTGGAGAAATGACTCCCCAACTTTAAACACCTGACGTCTGCATCATAAATAGACCTTTTAATGCAGAAATTCTCTTTAACTTATAATTCACGATTTACATGGGAAAACACAAAACTGATAAAAATTTGTTATATCAAGAAATCTTCGCTGTTTGTGGTAGTGCAGAGAAAATTTTATGTGCATGGAATTTTATTCCTAATTATTTAGCTGAGCGGTCTTTTCTCAAGCGCAACATTTCTAATGCGAGATATGGGGCTGGAGATGAGGCTTTTTATGAATAATTCAAAATGACACCACATCATAAAATTTAAAGGACATGTAACTGATTCTGTGAAAACCAGGCTTCGAGAAAAAAGAGCTCATCTAGTTGTTGTGTCTAGAGAAATGACTCCCCAACTTCAAACGCCCGATGTCTGCATCACAAATAGACCTTTTAATGCAGAAAGTTCCTTTAACTGAATTATAATTTACGTAATATTCACTTACTTATAAATTTGACATATCCATTGTGTATTATCTTAGAACCCCTAATTCTGATCAAAGAATTTCATTTTCATTTTTACTTACGGTTTCAATTTACGATTTAAATTCTGATTGTCGTATTCGCATTTTATGGGTGCAAAGAGCACAGGGTTTCACTACAGTATGGTCCCTCGTTATACAGATTATAGTTTTAACTGTAAAAATTCGTTTGGTCTTATATTTAATCATACAGACGGGAAATGTTTGTGAGAAATAAACATTAATTTGTGATAATGTGGAACATAAATGAGGTTAGCATTTGCCATATTTCGTAAGTTTCCTAATTTTTTCTTATTTAAAATTTTCGTTCGTGTTATCTATGAGTTTTAAAGTAAAATCCTTATTTTTTTTACAAAAAATTAAGGTGTGTCTTAAATTTGAGGGTGTTTAGATTCGACATATCGATTGTGTATTATCTTAGAACCCCGTAATTCTGGTCAAAGAATTTCATTTTTACTTTTACTTACGGTTTCAACTTACGATTTAAATGCTGATTGCCGTATTCACATTTTATGAGTGCGAAGAACAGAGGGTTTCACTACAGTGTTGTCCTTCGTTATACAGATTGTAGTTTTAACCTGTTTATGGACACGAAGAACGCGCAGATTTTTGTTACCGTAAAGGCCCTCATTTTAGAGAATATCAATTTAGATGTGAAGCGCATGGGGTCCCGTTATAAAAAGTGCCTCTGTTAATATATATATATATATATATATATATACGAGTGAAAGTCATTAAGTAAGTCACAAAAGATAATTAAATAATAACTTACAATGATATTCACTATTTTTATTTCGCAATATATTCTCCACCAATATTTATGCACTTGTATCACCGTCTTATCAGTGCCCCAAGACCAGCTGCATAGGATTCTTTGGGTTGCTGTCTTAGCCACATTAGGACTTCAAGTTGAACCTTTACATCATCTGTGAACATCATCTTGCAACTTCTTCAACATCCACCATACAGCTTCGACTTAGCCCCAATCGATGTTCATCTATTTAGTCCAGTACAAAACCATCTTGGAAGCAAGATGATGTTCACAGATGATGAAAAGGTTCAACTTGAAGTCCTAATGTGGCTGAGACAGCAACCCAAAGAATTGTATGAAGCTGGTGTTGGGGCACTGATAAAACGATGATATAAGTGCATAAATATTGGTGGAGAATATGTTGAGAAATAAAAATAGTTTTGAAGTGAATATTATTATAAGTTATTATTTAATTACCTTTTCTGACTTATATTACGATTTAAATATTGATTGCTGTACTAGCGATTTATGGACGCGAAGAACACAAACCCCTGTTATAGTGAGAATCATCGGTATAGTGAATGCCGTATTATTTATTGGCATGAAGCACACAGAACCTCATTAGAGTAAGGAACTATGTTTTTGTGATTGTAATTTTATCAATTTCTGGATGTGAAACGAATATGAACCTGTTATATTGAGATCTTCTGTTATAGTGATTCTGTTTTTTTTTCTTTTAATTTAAATACTAATCGCCGTATTAATGATTTATGAGAACAAAGCGCACAGATTCCCTTTATATTGCGGGTCCTTGTTTGGATGATTTATTTATTAACGGTTTATATGTACGAAGTATATAGTACCCCTTTACATTAATTGTTGGTTGACGATTTATGGTCTGTGAAGCACACACACTGCAAAAAATAACTGTTGATTTTACAGTATAAAACTGGCGCCCCAGCTGTCAGTATTATACCGTAAAATTAACAGTATTAAATAGTAAAATAAGCAGTAATACGCTGCCGCGCAAGCAGTAATACGCTAGTGGCGCGGTAGCGTATTACTGCTTGCGCGGCAACGTATTACTGCTTATTTTACTATTTAATACTGTTAATTTTACGGTATAATACTGACAGCTGGGGCGCCAGTTTTATACTGTAAAATCAACAGTTATTTTTTGCAGTGCAGAGTCCCGTTATAGGGGTCACCACATTTTTAGACTTCCATTTTTATATACTTTAGCCGAGTATTGTTTATTTTAATAACACTTCACGCTAAATATCTTAAAGTTGAATTTATCAACAGAAAAAAGGGGAAAATATCAAACAGACAAAATATAGCAATTATAAAATCCTTGAATGTACATGGGAAATTCATTTTAACATATTTTATGGAATTATAAATATACATCTTATTTTCCTATTTGTAAGGAAAAATGTGGTCAAGGCTTAAAATTAAAAAATATATACCTTTTCTAGCTTGCAAAATTATCACTCGGCACGCACTGTGATTAACATTTTCAAATATTACAATGAAAAGCTTAAAATAACTTGGGTAATGACAGCTAATTTTTTCAGCGATATTAATCTAGTTAAGCTAACATAGAAATTTTACTCTCGTCTTGTTACTTTAATGTGACTAAGATGGACAAATATGTTTAATATATTCAAGAATAAGAAATAAAACACCTACATACTGACTTATTCGCAGATTTTTACTCGCATGCCAGAACGGCTAAAATTAATAATACCCTTAAAAGTACCTCAATATTTAGATATTTTTTATCTTCATGGTTAATACCAAATTTTTAATTCTTTACTTGCATAGCCCAAGTGATTCAATACAAAATTCCATGTTATTACATATGATACCGATGTTCAATGATATATATTGTATGCAAAATTAATAGTAATAATGACTTATTCTTGTATTTCTATTGAAATTATTACCATTTCACCAAATTAAAACACATTTATTCTTAGCGTCCTAAAATTGGGACGTTGGGAGATTTCGAAAATACATTAATATATTTTTTTATAGACTACTTTTTCCACTTTTATGACTGTTTTACATAATTTACAAATAGATTATTCAGATCAGATTAATAATTATTGTTATATATATGTTATATAATTTTTTTTTTTATTTCGCATATTCCTTTAAAGTATTCTGAATTCTGACATATTCATTATTTCCCTATTCCTTAATAATATTTATTCCTATTTAATTTCCTTTTAAAATTAACAACGCATATATTAATAATTATCATATTCCAAATTTTAATCTAAAAATTTAAGTCAATTCGTAACTTTTATCAACTGTCTAATCTATAATATTCTGAAAGACGCTAGTTTTTCATTTCGAATGTTTTTAAAAGCCATTTTGTTATATTTATTCCACGGCTGGCTTCGCGCGCTAGATTTTTTTTTTACCTCAAAATCAATGCGCCACTAAATCTGGGATTCTTTCTTATTAAAACTTCTCCATCGCGCGCCATTCGCTTAGCCGTGCAATTCTTAAATTTCGCCTCTGACTGATTGGTTCGTATACGTATTACATCGATTGTGTAGCTATCCGCGCATCTAACAAAAATCCAGTGCAAGACTTCGTAGAGCAGGGTTTTGTCTTGTTTTCAAGTGCTGAACAAAAGGCTATCTGGCGTTCTTATGACCAGGAATTTCTAAACCAGCCATTAAAGATCAACTTAACGATGTAAAGATTTATAGTCAAGCCTGAGGGCTTTAAAAAACATCTTGCGTCCTGCGGGAATTGTTTAGTCATCTCTCCTGTGCCTGAATAAATGCTCTTATTCGGATAGCTGGCTTAGTTTTTATGGAGAAATTCTCAATAGGTACATTCATCGCCTATACTCCTCGCCATGATGCTCGATCTATTGACTGCAATCATTCACCATATTTAACCAGCTGCCAGTTTCTCGTGAAATTTTAAGTCATACAGCTAAATAGATATTTTCAAATATATATACATTCCGTTAAATAAACGGCTTAAAACATAATTTGTAATTCTACGTCGTTCGTCTGCGTCTTAAAATAACATCTTTTTTCACTGCTGTCATTTACAGTGCTCCGCGCCAAAACATGACAGTTTTTCTCTTTTCAATCATGGTGTCAGAAGTGGGATTCGAACCCACGCCCACATATATATATATATAGCAGTTATAACTAAAAAAAGTACTGGGAAGAAAAACAAACTTGCGCAAATGGGTTAAAATTGCGAGGAGCATCTTGTGTTAAATTTTCTTATAATATTGCTACATGTAATACAGAATAGTTTTTTTTAGTTGTAAATTTTGCCAACTGGGCAATAAATGTGAAGCTGGTGGCATTAAAAGTTGTTTAATTACCGCAGAATCAGGACTAATGAAACAAAATTTCCTTTCATAAATTAAGGCTATTTCTCTTTTTATAATTAATCAATAACTAACACTTTTAACATTAAAATGTTGAACAACTGGTGTGATACAATAAAGGTAAAAAAATTCTTAATAACACCATAAACTTGCTTCTACCTTAAAATTGGGAGCATGCCTTCTTTGCGCCTGAAGACAAAATTCTTTCGCAACAAACTTGCAAAGCAAACTAAAAAAAAATTAGTTAATTTTAGTTAATAATTAGTTTTTAAGTTGTTAATTTTAAAAGGAAATTAAATAGGAATAAATATTATTAAGGAATAGGGAAATAATGAATATGTCAGAATTCAGAATACTTTAAAGGAATATGCGAAATAAAAAAAAAATTATATAACATATATATAACAATAATTATTAATCTGATCTGAATAATCTATTTGTAAATTATGTAAAACAGTCATAAAAGTGGAAAAAGTAGTCTATAAAAAAATATATTAATGTATTTTCGAAATCTCCCAACGTCCCAATTTTAGGACGCTAAGAATAAATGTGTTTTAATTTGGTGAAATGGTAATAATTTCAATAGAAATACAAGAATAAGTCATTATTACTATTAATTTTGCATACAATATATATCATTGAACATCGGTATCATATGTAATAACATGGAATTTTGTATTGAATCACTTGGGTTATGCAAGTAAAGAATTAAAAATTTGGTATTAACCATGAAGATAAAAAATATCTAAATATTGAGGTACTTTTAAGGGTATTATTAATTTTAGCCGTTCTGGCATGCGAGTAAAAATCTGCGAATAAGTCAGTATGTAGGTGTTTTATTTCTTATTCTTGAATATATTAAACATATTTGTCCATCTTAGTCACATTAAAGTAACAAGACGAGAGTAAAATTTCTATGTTAGCTTAACTAGATTAATATCGCTGAAAAAATTAGCTGTCATTACCCAAGTTATTTTAAGCTTTTCATTGTAATATTTGAAAATGTTAATCACAGTGCGTGCCGAGTGATAATTTTGCAAGTTTGCAAGCCTTGCGCATTTCTTAAGTTTCTTGCTCCTGCTCCCAAGTGGTAGAACGTCTTCCTTGCGCATGAAGAAGAAAGACAGAGTTCTTTCGAACGGCCTTGCGCAATTTTTAACTTTGTGGTGATATTAAGAAACTTTTTTGCCTTCGACATTTTTTATCTATTAAGATAAATTTTATAAAACACTCTGTTATTATTCTTTTTAAGAATATAAATTACGCTTCCTACACTTTATAAATATTAAATTTTATAAATTACGCTTTCTACAGCATGAAATATAAAACATAACCCCTGTCTCTTTTAGTCAGGGTTGCAAAAAAAGCTTACTAAATTTTTACAAAAAGCCACGCCGGAAGCTTTTATTTCTATTACCAGACATTCTTTGGCCAAAATTGGCCTTTTTTGGCCGAAATTTTCTTTTATAGAGTGAAATATTTTAATTTTAAAATATAAAAATTTTTTAATTTTTTTAATTAATTTTAAAGGTACTTTATTGAGTTAGAAGTTAACATTATTTCTCAATTTAGAAAAGCACAAATATTGTAATAACATATATCTGATAGAGATTTGTAGCCAATTTTGTAAAAAATTCCTCAAAAATTTTAAAAGGTACATTAATTGGGGTTACTTAGCTTACTGATTTACTTAGTTAGTTTACTCCTTTTAAATGTTATGGATGTTGTTAAATATTTTATTTTAGGACAGTAATTACTTAAATGTATATTTTATTACTTAGCTAATTTTAAAGACTTTATTGGTAAATAATATTCTTATAGTTTTTTCATAAATATTTAAAATCATGCATAAAGTCATTAATGAAATTTAAAAAAGAATAACTATTTCTCACTGATGAAAACAGTATTAAGAATAACATAACATGAATAACGTTTTCAACTAGATAAGCTTTTAATAATTTTATTTTGAGAGCAATTCTTAACTTCTTTTATTTATTTTGTTCTAAACGTAGATGTACCAAAATATTCGCAAATATTACCGTGTTTCCAGTTCCTTCCGATTCTCAATGTATGAAGAGAGTTTTCTCTTCATATGGACTTATCTGGAATACGTTACAAAACCGCTTAGATGCCGAAAAGGTAAAAAAAAAAGAAAAAAGAAAAAAAAAATCTTATATAATGTATATTATATTTTAATAAAATATATCATTTTTTACCAATGATCAGAACTCACTGTTTGCTAGCTATGGATTATCACGAGTATTGTCAGATAATTTCATTTAAATAATATATCTAAATTATTTTGCTTTAATCAATATAAAAAGTAAAAAGCATTATGTGAAAAATATTTTTCTTTTTGAAGTAAATTTGATTTTTTCCTTTTCAAAGTGGGGTTTGTCCTTTTTTAACTAAATATAATCTTTAAAATGTATATATGTAGAGCTATGTAATATAAACTTTCAAAACACTATGTTACTGTCTCACTTAATGCATTCTTCTCAATGTATATATATATTTTTTTCTTTTAGACATAATGATATAATTTGCCGGCTGTGGCTGTAGCGGCGGTGGTTACTTTTTTTAATATAAAGAAATACTTATATCTACATGAACTTGTTATTACTTGATATTCTTACACAATATGACTTTATATTCTTATTTCTTACACAAATAAACACAAATGCTATATAGGACCCGCATCGCATAGTCATGTGCTACAACTACAGATCATTTCGAGCCTTTTATTTTACAGTGTAATCGAAAATATTTTTTTTATTGAATTTGTTGTTAGTCCGTTAATTGCCCTAGTGATCAAACCTTTGCTGAAATATATGAGGTTAACCATGTTCTTTATACTTCTGAAGTCCCAAAAGAATTTGTCAAGTATTTCCCTAAATATTCGACAGAACGTCTAAAATTGAAAGTGTCGGTGGTTTTTGGCCATAAAGTGTAGATATATATATATTGCCTCCAATCGATTATATGATAGGACCTTTTCTCCCACTGAGCAGTTTTCCCTCCACTGTACTTTGCTAAACGGGTCTTTTCTGCTTTGTAAAACCTTAAAAGAGGAAACTTGTTTTACAGGCACGATAGAAATTAACGGGATATAGCTGAATTCTCTATTATCTTAACGAGAACGAATGGATCGTTACGTTTGATCCTTATAACACAGATCTCGCAAAAATCAATTTTAAGATTTCATGTATGTGAAAGTGCGTAAAAATTCAATTAAATTATTAAAATTTATAAAATGATTGTTGATAGGATACCAGTTATATTTTTCTGGATTAGAATAAAAATAAATCAGGAACGGTATCTTTCTGAATTTCCGCGATATTCGACTGGCTTTTTTATATGAATTTCCCTATGTTGTTGACTACCGAATTATGATTAAAAAAGAGGGGGAGGGGTATCTTTAGCACATGCGCAGTTAAAATTTATTTCATATATGTGCTCATATTTAATGAAATATTTAATATAATTTTATTCGAAATTTAGTATATTTTTTTCTATTGTACTCTGTCAAGTTTCCTGAAAGTTGCATTAAATTTTGTTTAAAACCTTGCATGTTGCAAACAAGAAATGGTACTTCTCTATTATCCCGTCGACCACTTTTCATAACAAAACACTATCGCCAAACTGAAAGATTAAACACCAAAAATGCAGTACCATTTACTTGATGTCAGAAGCATTATGCATGTTTGTTATGTTATCAAATGGTTTTTAATTCATCATTTGCGTGTATTTTTCATTATGTTTTACTGATTTATTAGTTATTTCATTAATTAAAGTAACAATTGTGTCCTTAAATTCTTATATTTTATTTATTTATTTATTTTGATATTCCAATGGCAACGTTCTCCCATTTATTTGGCGTTACAGTTTGGCAATAGTTTTTTGTTATGAAAATTGGTCGACGGGATAATAGAGAAGTACCCAAAAAATATACATAAATGTCTTGAATTTTATAAAGAAATCTTTAAATCTCCATGAATGTACATGAAATTCTTGCACAAATGAACACAAATGTTTACTGGACCTACATAGTCATGTGCTGAAACTGCTGATTATTACGAGCATTATATTTTACAAGATGATTGCAAAGGAGTCATTCTCACAAAAAGATGCTTTTTACGGTCACAAAGGAACGTCCCTACATTTAAAACACAAAATAAATTTTTACTAACTTTTAAACAATTTAAATATATTTTACAATTTCTTTCTCAATAATAACCAGTTAAAGGTATTTAGTTAAATTCTAATTTAATATTTTTTAAATGGTTTTATTTTTACTAAGGAATTAATTTATAAATTTTGTGTGTAGCCAAAATTGTCTCTCTCCGTGGACATTGAAAATAATTTTTTTTAAAGTACCACAGACGACAGTACAGACCAAAGTATCATTCGGTACACAGCAAAAAAAAAATTGTTGCTTTGCGCGGCAGTGTATTACTGCTTATTTTACTGTTTATTACTGTTAATTTTACGGTATCATACTGGCAGGTGGGATGCCAGTATTATACTGTAAAATCAACAATTAATTTTTTGGAGTGTAGTTTGGGAGAAAGAAAACTATTTTGATTTTAGATATATCACTTCCGTTGTGAAGATATTGAATCTTTTTCCAATTTATTAGTTCCATTTGGAGTTTGACAAAATTCTGAGTGCATACTTCATGGTCATCATAAATAAAGTAAGAAAAAGCTAATTATAATTATGATACAAATTTTAGACAGATTTAACCTTGAATTTAATCAAAAGAAAAGCACCATTTTAACAACCTGAGAAGCAAACTACTTAAAAATTCAAAACTTAGTTTTTGTCTCCCCCTTTGATTTGGCACATCCATTTTCGGTAGATTTCGTAAGAAATGCTACCTATTACATTCTCCCCTATGTTGAAATTTCTGGAATTTTTTTGCATATCTAAGCCGATCATGACTCTCAGAACCCAAAAACACCCCCCAGTTCAAAATTATCTATCTATCGATCTATATCACTTTTTTATGGACACGATTACTTCCATAATTCTGCACAAATATCTTCCAAACTGATACATAAAATCAAGGGGCATAAAATCTCGGTCACGTTTGTTAATGGGCAAAATTGAACCAGGGGGGAGGGGGATGGGGGGCTTTTTGTGAAAACAGAAAAATCCCATAACTTCTTAATTATGATACGTATCGAATCCGTTTAAAGTTATTATTACTTCTAGGAAAAGGGCCGAAAATTTATGTATGATAGATTTTTGATATCATGAAAAATGGCCTCAAAGGGGGGAGGGGAATAGTGGGTTAAGGTGGAAAAAGGTAAATTCAAAAGATATCAAATCCACTTAAATTTATTATAAATCCTCTTACTATTATCTAAAACTTTTATACTGACAAGTCTTTTATAGGACTAACCCTTATAGCAAAAATAAAATTAAAAACAAAAAATCCCTGCCGGCTCCGCCTACAGACACAGGTAGATTTCGAAGTAGGCGATAGGAGCCGTCAGGGATTTTTTTTATTGATATTGTCTAGTTTCTCAGTCATTTATCAAACGTAATGTGTAGTATAAGGATATATGAAACACAAAGAGAAATTTGAAAATAATAAAATCGTGATGCTCATTGGTTAAAAAAAAAAAAAAATCCATTTTATAAATTAATCAGTTTAAAACCATTTTTTAGCTAATTGTACCTTTTCTTTGAGAATGACTAAAATATTATTTTTTATTCAATTTGTTTTTAGCCCAATAATTGCCCCCATGGCTAAACCTTCATTTTAAAATATAAGGTCAAACATGCTTTTTACATTCTTGAAATTCCAAAAGATTTTGTCAATTATTTCTCTAGATGTTGGACAAAACGCCTAAAATTGAAAGTGCGCTTTGATTTTTGACCTTATAGTGTATGTTAGATACATTCTGGAAGAAAAACTTCATTTTAAAATAAAAAATGTAAATTCTGTAGAATTTTGTATTCCATTTCTGTAGAATGTTTAGATTTATGTGTGTAGAAATTTTATTTATCTCATAAATCCCAATCCCACGAAATAAGGAACAGAATTCTCCATGGCATCAATCAGGACTATATTTTTATTTATATAAAGTTAAGGTGCCTGACTACGTACTGAGCAATATTTTACAAAAAAGCTATTTAATATTTTTTGAACTTATTTTTATTAAGATTATTACTAGAAATTGTGAAAAAAAAGCAAAAAAATATTTCATTCATAGATGCAATTTTGGTAAATGGGAGATTTTGTGGTAAAATTTACGAAATATGGCCCGATACGCAAAACGCTCTACAGAAAAATATATTATATGCATCTTAATTTCCTTTTCACACTTCAGACTTATGACATGGATGAAGACAATGAACTAAAATCTAGGAGATATTTTAAATGTTTCAAAACATATAGCATATTGCACCTTTTTACATGCTGATTTTCATAAAATTCATCGATGTCTTTCCACGAAAACATCCATAAAACAAAAAATATTTATTCTAAAATTAAATCTTTAGTTCATTGCTTTCACAATAGTGTAAACAACAAGCAATTTAAATTTCATAGTGATAATCTAATAACTTTTTGAGAAATCAAGTTTTGCGTATGGAATTTTCACCAAAAATTACATTTTCCAAAAAATTCATTTAAAGTTTATAGATTTATGTTTTACTACAAGAATTTACACAGTAATATGTATCTAAACTTCACTGTTTTTATGAGCCTTACACATATTTTTTAAGTACTTAGCCTTTGTTTATTTCTAGAAGGCCATAGTTTTGCTTCCCCCCCCCTCCCAGTTAGTAAATTAAATAGTACTTCTGGTCCTTTAAACAGTACTTCGGGTTTGAGTGACAGCTGTTGAGTAGTTTAAAATCCGCTACATCTCCAGTTCTATTTATCGTAGAATAAAAATTAACACAGTTTTGGAAAGGTAAAACATTGGACTTTAATAAAATGTAATAAAATCGTTTTGACAATTTCGGTCGAAAACAACCTTTTAAACGTAGTCAGATACCCTAATAATACTTTTATACCGATATATTTTATATTAGTAGAAAAACAACAGTTATTTTACAATCAGAAAATATACCTTTATTAAATAACATATAATAAAAGTCCACAGTAATGTATTGTTCAGTTTAATGAAATATAGAGGATTTTTTTTTATTCTACGAACTTTTCAGAATTTTGAAATTTACATGTGTAAAAATTTTACTCATTCCATAAATCCCAATCCACACGAAATAAGGAAAAAAGTTATCCATGGAATCAGTACAGATTATCTTTTAATTTATATGAAGTTAAATTAACTTGTATACCGAGATATTTACATAATAAAAAACAACAACAATTATTTTACAATCATCAAACAAATCTTATTAAATAATGTACAATAAAAATTCACGGTAATGTATAGTTCAGTTAAATGAAATATAAATGCTTTTTACACTCTTTTATTCATTCAATTCCTATTATTAGTTCACACCCTCCCTATATATATTTATATATCTTGTTCAAATTTTCAATCGTTAATTAAATACTTCTTATTCATCCACTCAAGTTCAAATACATTTTTTTAAACTTGTAGTGGATGAGACTTGATGTTAATACAGTTTTTCCAAATATTAATTCATTAATTAAATTTAATTAATTAGTTTTAGTTTTATATGGGAGAAAAAATATCAACACGCAGTAGACTTATTTCAGACATTAATTCCATTTAAAAGCACTCTCTCACAAGTCTTAATAGCGCAGTCGGTTAAGCTCTGAACTCGTAACCACAAGGTTCCAGGATCGAGCCTCGCCTGGGACGGAAGGAAATTCTCCCGTACTCGAAAATAAATTCCTCTTATGTAAGATATTTAGCAGGGTATAAATTTAGGAATAAATACCGTCAGTGGTGAAGCGTGTAGATCGCTGGGGGAAAAGTTTCTTTTTGACCTAAGTAAGAATTGACTAAAAAAAAAAAAAATGTTATATTACTTGTTTAACTTAACTTGGTTTTTCTATATAAAGAAGGCATTTTTTAAATGGATTTTTAACTCGCTTCCTGATACGCCAGACTTATAAAAAGTATGTACAAAGGTGTTTTTTTATGACAATACAATATTTTTATATTTTTATAACTTAATTAAAAATTGATAGCTTAATTTTAAGGCATTTTCCGTTAGCTCACCACAGATGATAAATCGCCCAATATTATTTATGGTTTCAATTGTATACGTTTACAACATTTAATGGTGCAACAAACCACACCTGCCAAAAAAAGGCCAACTGGCTGTGAAGCTTCAGCAACGAAATATTTTAAACACTGAAAAATACAAAATATAAAATAAAGGGTGTAACCGTAACGATCGTAACGTAACGATCCATTCATTCTCGTTAAAATAACAGAGAATTCAGCTACACTTTGTTAATTCTATAGTGCCTGTAAAACAAGTTTCCTGTTTACTGGTATTATAAAGCAGTAAAACCCCGTTTAGCAAAGTACAGTAGAGAGAAAACTGCTGAGTGGGAGAAAAGATCTTATTATATAATCGAATGGAAGTATAAGAATTATATCTACACTATACGGCCAAAAATCACCGGACACTTCAACGTTTTGTCGAATATATAGAGAAATACTCGACAAATTCTTCTGGAACTTCAAGAATATAAAGAACATGTTTAACCTCATATTTGTAAGCGAAGGTTTAATTATTAAGGGACCAAGAACAGATTGAATCAAAACAATATTTTCGATCACGATGTAAAATAAAATGCGTGAAATGATTTGTACACTGCAAAAAATAACTGTTGATTTTACAGTATAAAACTGGCACCCCAGCTGCCAGTATTATACCGTAAAATTAATAGTATTAAATAGTAAAATAAGCAGTAATACGCTGCCGCGCAAGCAGTAATACGCTAGTGGCGCGGTAGCGTATTACTGCTTGCGCGGCAGCGTATTACTGCTTATTTTACTATTTAATACTGTTAATTTTACGGTATAATACTGGCAGCTGGGGTGCCAGTTTTATACTGTAAAATCAACATTTATTTTTTGCAGTGTACCAGAAGCAGATGATGCAAGATCCATATGGATCTTGTGCAACATGCGTGATAATTTGTGTAAGAATATCACGTATAGTTATGGAAATATAAATGTTTATTTGCAAAATTCTAAATAATACGGCAATATTTAATGGCATGCAGAGTTTTCAAAAAAATTTAACACCACTTTTAGGAAACTAGAAAAGGTGCAGTAAAAACAATATACTGCACAATTAGAACATAAATATATAATTGAATTATAAGTGAGAAACTCGTTTAGTATATAAGTGAATTTTAACATATATATATATATATATTATATATAAGCTTTAATCAATTAAAGGTTTCATATTTATTAAATTAGGATTATCCGTTGAGAAATCAATTTAGAAATCCTGAATAGATAATGCTTTTTCTTTCTTTCCTGTTGCCATATATTAAAACAGAGCAAAAATTATAATTTTTTAAATAAATTCACCAGTTTGCACTTTCTACCAAGTTAATACAGTTTTTCCAAATATTAATTCATTAATTAAATTTAATTAATCAGTGGTGAATATCCCATTATTAAGTTGAGTGCCTACACTAAATTTACGTATTGAAATTTTCTTTTAAAAGATCATGAATTGCAGTTATATATATATATATATATATATATATATATATATATATATATATATATGGGCTTAATATTGTTGATTTTAGGTATAATGTTGACAATATTTGATGAAATAGCATCTATTTACTATGAATATTCTTATAAAGCCCTTCTGAAGATTCTATAAGATATTCATAGTTTTCCAATTTTGCTTTTATAATTTTTGCTTTTTCATCCTTTTAAGTATAATTCCTTCAGTGTCCATTCCATTGCTTTTTATAATGTCTTATCCTTCGTTTTTCACATGTCTTTTCATTTTTTAATATATAAATATTTTTTTATAACTTTTTTTTTTTTCACTTTTTTTCAAAATTTTGCAGTTCGGCATTGTGTATTCGTACAACGGTTAAACATTCCGCATCCGTTTTGTGTAATGAAATTTAAGTTTAATTAATTTAAAAACATTCATTTTCGTCCTGAAAAAAAAAGAGCTTAAATAAAATTTTCAAAATCGGCAATCAAACAGCACTATATAAAATTAAATAAATATTTTAAAATCAATCGAAACTAAAAACTTCATTAGAAAAAGTAATTTCCTTGACGTAATTATCTTTTTTTTTTTTTTTTTTTTTTTAATTGAAAATATCTATCTATATTATAAAGGACAAACGTGTCCGTGCGTAACGCTGACGTCATTTTTCGAAAGGCAACACTTAACGCTGAAATTTCGGTTTTGCGATTTTTGCTCTGCAATTCTTTTAAATTTCTAAACATCGCACATTTTTAATTTTTACATCGTTATATACGAGGAGAAATCTACTTTGAAATGCAATTTGTTTGAAAACTATATCGCAATTGACTCATTTATTATAGCATTTAAATTAAATTTCAATCATGTTTTTTTTTTTTTTTTTTTTTTTCATATATATATATATCTCTTGCAAACGATTTCAGAATATTAATCCGTTTGCAATTTAGAGACAATATAAAAAGTTCAGCATTTGTATCAAGCTAATATTCAATAACGAAATTAAAACTTCATTGCGGAATAAATAAAATAGTATAAATAAAACACAGATTTAAGAGAGATGTAATCAAAATAAGCGCTTAAAACCGCTGAAATTAGCAGAATAAAAAAATACTGCTGTAGATAACGAAATTTTTAGCGATTTCTTCGGCTATTAACTTCTGGCACGATGATAATACGAAATTACCGCTTTTAATAAATTTCAAAATTTTATTTGGATATATAATTGACATATTTTATATAAAAATGCTATTTGATGTTGTTAAGTGGCAATCTAAAAAAAAAAAAAAAAAACATATTAAATGTAAAAAATCTATTAGAGTTTTCAATTTAAAAAATAATGGTTTTCACCTATATTCTCTATCCCGGGAAAAGCCCGGGTTGGATGCCCTAGTTTGTATAAAGAGTAAGTTGCCTTCTTAAAATGTCTGTTATTTTTTTTAAATTATTATTATTCATTAAATTCATTTTTATCAAAATTAAGCAGTTGTGTCTAATTTCAAAGTCAAAAAGGCTTGAGAAATAAGTTATTTACAAATTTTTAATCTTTATTTAATGTTTTCTAAAAAAATAAAAAATAAAAAGTTTGTATAAATATTTACGAACGTTCTTATGCAATTATTAAATGGGAAAAAGTTTAATTTTTCGTTGAAATTTTATTTTAACACTGTTATAAAATATTATAAATATATAAATAGCAAAAGAGTCGTCTAATTTAAAATGTGTAAATATTTACAAGATACATAAAAATTATAATACAAATTTCATGTCAAGTTTGTTTTCTTATATTTGTTTCAATATTATTTTTGTTAAAAATTACATGCTTAAAATTATAAAAAGAAATGGTTGAAGTAAAGCCATTAAAAAAAGCTTGATATTATTTTTACAGGTTTTCTTATAGGTGTATTGAGAAATAATAAAAAATAAAGTAAAACATCCCTTTTAATACCACAATTACCAGGAGTTGAAAATTATCTTAATACGTGGTAAAGTAAAACAAAATAAATCTATTAAACACAAATCAAAGCTCTTTTTTTAAGTAATAAAATATCACAAAAGCAATTTTTACTTCATTTCAATATGTAATAACTGTAATAATCAAATTGTTTACACATGAATTGGGGTAAAAATAAAGAAAATTGTATACAAATGTTTTAAAATATTTAATCAACTAATGAGTTTTCTGGCTTAATTTGAATGTTTAATAATTGAAGTTGTTCAAATGTTCAAATATAAACTAAGGTAAAAACAACTAAACAATCTCCGATACAAATATTTGAAATTTATATAAAAATATTTATTTGAGGTGGGAGTTTTCTGAATATGTACTTATTGAAACCATTATATTGTTTAATTGAATTGGAAGGAAAACAAATAAACAAACCCTTGTATAAATATTTTTGACACATAAAAAGTACTAGTTTGAAGAATATAATAATTTTGAGCATTTTAAAAGTAAGTGCAATTACAAATATATATGTATATGTGTGTGTGTGTGTGTTACAGTCAATATGATTAATCCGGTCATTATTAATAATAACCGGACATAAAGGCTGGTTATTATTAATAATGACCGAATTAATCATATTGACCGAAACATATATATATATATATATATATATATATATATATATATATATAATAGTAATATAGCAACATAGTAGATTTTTTAAATATCGATTCTCAACAACTTTAATATCTATGTTTAATAAATGTAGTACCATAATAAATTGTTTTAATAGTTAGAAAAATTAACATTTATTTTGATTACATTCTAGTTTGGTATCCGATTCAATTCTATAATAAATCTCAATAAAAATATTTATTTGAATCAACAAACAAATTTCTGACTTAATTTGAATGTTTAATAATTGAAACTGTTCAATTATTTATTTATGAATCGCGATAAAAACAGCTAAACAGTCTCGGATACAAATATTTGAAACTTATATAAAAATTCAAATCTTATTATATTACATATAAAGGGGAGACATTTATATGTTTTATATATATATGTGTGTATATATGTTTATATGATATATATATATATGTTTTTATTGATATTTTGACGTCTTTTAAGCAATTAAAGTGTTTTAATATATATTTTGAGGTTTCTTGAGATATATTTTTATAGTGTTATATAAAAATATTTATTTGAGATGGAGTTTCCTGAATATATAACTACAGAAACCATTGAATTTTTAAAGGAAAACAAATAAACAAACCCCTGTATACATATTTTCGACATTTAAAAAATACTAGTTTGAAGAATATAATAATTTTGAAAGTAAAAGCAACACTTAATTTCAAACGTTTAAAGAAAAATAGTAATGTAGCAGCATCATAGATTTTTAAAATATTGATTCTCAATAAATATTAATATATTTTTCTAACAAATGTATAATAGATATATAATAGATATATAATAGATATATAATAGACAATAGCATAATAGATAATTTTAATTGTTAGATTCTTTGATTACATTCTATTTTGGTACGCGATTCAATTCTAAAGAAATCTAAATAAATTTCAAAATTTTAACGATATTCAGAAGTAACAACAAAGCAGGAAATTGCTCTCATATTTCCTACCAAACATGCTGCATTTATCTGTAACAGTAAAGTATTTGGCTAAAACTCAACAAACTAGATTGTCAAAAGTAGATATATAATGGTAATACACAAAATTTATATAAATCAGGCATAATATTTAAATCGAAAATAAAAACTTACGTCATCAACTAAGTCAGGAGGTACTGACAGTCCATCCAAGTGGTTCAAGAGAGTTTCAACAGCTAGCCAATCACCTCTCTTGCACAATGTCAACAATCTGTCATAAATAGCATTTGCTTCAGAAGAAGGCTTTTCTTTCTCTTTCCCTTTTTCATCTATTTTTTCGCCATCAGCAGTTTTTGTACTCTCTTTCACAGGATCTGGATTGCTAGCAACAGGCTGACTGGTAATCACATTTGTTGATGGTAAAGGTCTTCCAGGAGTTAATGCAGCATTGTTAGGTGCTTTGGCTAATAACTTAGTAGGAGAAGGCTCAGATGTTAACAAACTTTTTCGTCCCACTTGTGGTGAAGGCAATGGTGATTTTATTTTTTTCCTTGGTGGTGACGGTGAGTCTCTTTGGGGATTTTTTCTCGTAGGTGAGGGTGATTCCTGTGGTTTCGCTATAGTGACTTTTTTACGTGTCGGAGAAGGAGATTCCTGTGGTTTCGCTATAGTGACTTTTTTACGTATTGGAGAAGGAGATTCCTGAGTTTTTGGTGGTGTAATCTTCCTTTGTGGGGAGCTTTTATCTTCACTTTTGTTTCCTTCATTAATTTTCGGTGGTCTTTTTGTTGGAGAGTTAGTAGGTCCACCGTTTTTTCCGTTTCCATTCTTACCGTTTTTGACATCTTTGTCATCTTTCTTATTTTTGTCACCATTTGCATCCCCTGCTTTTTTCGTGGGGCTGGCTAAGGTGCTCTTACGCGCTTCTTCCCTTTTTAAAGCTTTCGGTGATTTTTGAAATACTTTTTCTTGACCATTTGTATTGGAAGCCTTTTTCGTGCTGCTAACACTAGACTTATTAGCGTCATTACCGTTTGGTGAAGTTTCTGGACTGTTTGAAACGCTTACTGATTGTATACCCACTCTTGAAGGCTGGGAAGAAGCTAAAATTCCAGGCTGAACATTCTTATTTGCGAGTTGTTGTGAACTTATTGGTCCAGTGGTTCTTACAGGAACAGGAGGAGCATTCACTGTATGCACCACTGTGGTCGGTTCAGCTGCATTTCCATTGACATCATGAGCACCATTAACCGAAGCACCATTGTTTTGGAATCTCTGTGGTCTACCTATTGCCATTGGTCCAATTGGAGGACCGATAATTGTTCTAAGAGGTGATCTTTGCAGTGGAGGTGGCAGTGGATCATCACTAAAAGGTACTCTCAAAACAGCAGGTGGGATTCTAGGTTGAGGATGATCTCCACCGGAAATCCCAGAAGCTCCATCTTGAGGCACGCCAGGAGGAACAGGCCTGTTGGCTGGCAAGGATGGGTTGATTGCCCTCCCAGTTTGCGACCCAGCCTTGAAAGGCTGAGGAGGCTTGTCCTCATTGCCGTGTAGGCCTGGCATCACTTAAAAAATAATTTAATTAAAAATATTTTCTCTATACATGTGCTGTTTTAAAGTTTTTAAAAGTATTAAACACAATTTTAAATTATACGTGCAAAATGTCATCTTTCAGCTACAGACTTATTTTATTATTTGAAAAGATTTTGCATACCTCAAGCACTTAAGAGATAAGAAAACAAAATCCCTTTGGGGAAATTTAATCAACAGTATATTTGGCACTATGCGCATCATTATTGCATTTATGATTCTATAAAATGCGTTCCGAAGTCAGTCATTGAAGTAAAATAAATAAGCAGCATTGACGTGGCCTTTCATCTTTGCACTGTGCAAAACTATTTTTCTCCTACAAGAATAACAACAATGCAGGCATTGTTATGTCTAAAACTAAGCATTATTTATATACTTTTTAAGTAAAGCTTAAATACGTGATAATAAATCAAATATTAAAGGTTTAAAATTTTCATTTGCATATTAAAATATATCTTCAATGCAAACAATTAATTTGCTAATTAAACTATACTGAAGTTTTGTTAAAACATTATTTTTTCATTTACACTGGCGTATCTTTTATCTAAAATCAAATTCATTAAACATCTTCAGAAAAACTTTTTTTTCAGTAAAGAAACAGACACGTCGAATTTCATGCTATCTTAAATCAATTCCACTAATATGAGAAATTTCTTTTATAATATTCGAATCAAACTTCTTGAATAAAAGTTTTTAAATGTTTTCAAAATCAATTATTTTTCCTTCTTTTAATAACTAAGGAACTAGTATTTAGGTTGGCAGTGACATATTTCGCACTTAAAACACTGGTTGAATATTATCAACAGGGGATCGTGGCTTGTAAATATTTAATAAACATTTCTCCACATCGTTGGCTGAGATTAACTGGACAGTAACTGGACGTAACGTTCCGCTGCAGGAGCGATGGGGATCAGGAGGGGGTGACCAATTCGGTAACCGAGCGCTCATTGGCTGTCGCCAAGCGTGCGCTTCTAAAGTGGCGTAATGCTTCTGTCTTCTTTTTATGATTTTATACCGCCACTGATTTATGGAACACCAACGGAATGTGCAATTATTATGAGTTGGGGAGGCTGTTTTTCTATTCACTTTCGCACTAAATTAAGCAAGAAGTAGGTCTAAATCAGGCGAGTAAAATTTGGTTCCGTAAACAAATTTAGCACATGTTCTTATTCTGATAACAGTTATTTATTGTTATTGAATTTTGCTTAGTGTTTGCAAAGAAAGGTTTTCTGTTATACTGCATATAACATACTTATGATACGAGATTTTTTTAAAATAATAATTATCGTACGTGAGAAAGATAAAGTTTGAAAAATAATAAATATCAAACACAATATTTGAAAATAAAAGTGCGTGGAGTGCTTTTATTAATGCCATTTATTATCATTGAATTTCGCTTAGAAGTTGCATATTAAAGATAAGTTTCAAACTGTATGTAACTTACATATAGCATGAGACGATTTCATAATAATAATTAATATGAATTAAAAAAATTAAACGCTTGAAAATAATAAATATTAAAATCTATAAATAGAAATAATATTACGGGGACACTTCAGTCACGTGAAGACACTCGCAAGCAAATGTTAAACATACGGGAGCGATCTTTTCAATTTTTTTTGTTTGAATTTGAATAATTTTAAACGATTTTTTTTCTTAATGCATAGGATAGCTGAGCCCGATCTCTACAAAGGTCGTTTTTGACGTTTTCGATTTTGGTTCCAGATTTTTATTTTAATAAAGGTACTTTCACTTTCGAAACCGATTTCGAATGTGAAAGAACCTTTATTTAAGAATCTGCAATCAAGATTGAAAAAGTCAAAAACGACCATTGACCTCAGCTAACTTGTGCAAAAAAAAAAAAAAAAAAAAAAAAAAAACGAAAAATTGTGCATCAAACATAGATTGTGAAACACTTTCATACATTACTGTAACAAAATTTCGTAATTTTATAAGGTGAAAGATTATGTCTAAGTAAACAATTTAAATATCCGAATTCGTTTGTGCAGCCCTGTATATGGTTTATAGATTTGTATATATACTACATAATATGCTAAAGTTCAGTTCAGATAGGAAACGCATAGCAAGTTGAAAATTCCCTTTCAGAAATTTTCGTCAATAAACGGAAAATACTCGAGATCTTTAGTGCTGCCCTGTATATGATCTATTGACTTTATACACTCCAATAATAGACAAAAAATTAATTTATTTTAAAAAACGCGTACCATAACTAAAAACGCACTTCCAGAAATATTGTTGTTCATAAACACTAACCGTAAATGAATTATTTTGTGTGTCCCTGTAAATGAACGATAAATACTATGAACACCATATTCTATACTAAGACTTTTGTAGTGCACATCAATGATATATATCAATTTCACTATTTTTGAAATAGTCTAACATCATTAAATTATACCACGATTTTCATTTTAATGCTAACTAAAATATTCACATATATTTTTCCCCATAAACCGTAATGTAACGGGGAACTATAAATGCTACTTATTCTATACACCTGAGAAAGCATGTTTTAGTTCGTCTCATTGATGCATATCAATCTCATTATGTTTGAAATATCATAACATGAATAAAATGCATCGCAAACATTTTCCCCCATAGGCCGTAATGCAAAGGAATTCTTTTGGGTGTCCCTGTAAATGAACTTATATGCCACACACTTCATCGTCAATACCGAAAATGACATAGTAAACCTCAATAACCTATATCAGTTGCACAGCAATCCGAGTATATTTACGCGAGTTAGAGCACAGAAATCTATATGGACAATAATTCTCATATTAGATTAGACAGACTATCTTGCGAGTGTCTTTCGCGCAACTGAAGAGTACTTTTATGTGCATACATGTAATATGGAAATAACATTAGGCATTCTTTTTTCGTTTAATAAAATTATTTTTCTTTCTCTCTTCTTCTTGTAAATTGAAGAGGAGCTATTTTATCAAACAGCGGAGAAATCATATAAAAAATGTAGGCATCGATTGTTTTAATCCTGTTACCTTGGGAAGGTCCCATATAACGTTTTAAACAGTATTAACTAATTTAAAATATGGAAGCATTGTAAGTCTCTTAGTTGCAAATAAAGATAATTTTTTGCAAAACCAGACATTTTAATGCAGTTAATAAAATAAAATAGCGAAAAAAATCTATAAAAAAACATGAAAATTACAATATATAATAGACGTTTCGTATCGCATCGCGACACCTCATCAGTTCTGATCAGTACTGATGAGGTGTCGCGATGCGATAGAAACGTCTTAATATATTGTAATTTCATGTTTTTTATAGGATTTTTTTTTTGGCCATTTTATTTTATTAACTGAATTAAAAAGTCTTGTTTTGAAAAAAATTATCTTTAGTATTAAATAGTTCAGACCATTTTTTCCTGTTCAGGAAGGATTTTTGAAGTTGCGGGTAGGAGGTTTAAACTTTCACACCATTAATAAATGGAAAATCCAGAAACTTCCGGAAGGGGGGGGGGGCTTTGATGCTCCAGAGAGAATATCCAGACCCATGGGAGTACGCAGAGGGGTGGAGGGGAGAGCCGCCCCTCCCCCCTCTAAACATTTAAAAAGATATAGCTTGAAATACTAAGAGACAGGGGAGCTGGCAGGAGGAAATCTAGAGAGGGACAAATGTTCCTAATCTTTTTTTTTTTTTAATGCAATCTAAAAACTTAAACATAAACTAAACTAAGAACCTTCTCTCAGAACTGACTGTGAAAAAAATAATTAAACATATAAACATTAAAAGCAATATAAAAATTTAACAATTAAGAAATATTAAATATTCAAAAATAAGTTTCTATTTTTAGGTATGGGAGGGGCTGTGCTCCCTCACCATTTTAGATAAATTTAAAACGCCTGAATGCAAAAAGAAAAACAAAATAAAAAATTGTTTGCCACGGCGGGAAGGGGTTAGGGAGTCTCTGCAACCCCCCCCCCCACCCCCTGACGAAAAAATTTTAATTTCTCTTTCTGGTAGTGGTTTATTTTTTCTTTTCAAAATCACTTGTGAAAAATAAATTTTTTCTTTTCAAAATCACTTGTGAAAAATAATTTTTGTAATTTTTTAAATAATAAGATAAAAAGAAAATTTAGTTAATTCATTTTTAAAATCCAGGGAGGGACACTGGTCCTCTTTTATCCCTTTCAGGCGGTAATGCTAAGAGAATGTACCATCTAGGTACAGTCCTGGAAAATGTAATAATTACCCCCTACAAACTCTGCCAAAAAACATATATGAAAATGTGACTGGTAGCAATCATTACTAATAACATCTACTAATTAATGCAATACTAAATATTATATATAAAAATATTATATCATATTTTATTATAAATAAATTATTCTTAAAAATTACATATCACTGTTGTCGAACAAGAGACTCGATTTCATTTGGTCTTCGAACAGATATTCGATTTGTTTTGGTCTTCGAACAGAAATTTGATTCTCGACAAGTAATAACGTCAATCGTAAAATCTAGAAAATGAAAAACGTAGAAAAAACGACCGAATTTATGTTAGTTTTTTTGTTGTTGTTGTTGTTGTTTGTTTGTTTCCTATTTTCATGAACGCAAGGTTACAATAAAGTATAGCTAAGTTACGGAGACTATTGATTCAGCTTTTTCTTTTCATTTTTCTTCTTTTTCTTCGTTTCTTCTTCGTGAATTTTTCTTTTCATGAGCATGAAGTGCACATATATGTCATATAGTGATTTCGTGCTAATGAATTTGATGCATTTTGAGTTTCATTAACACTAAGTTAGCCTAGTGATCTGAAAAAATAAGAATAGAACCACTTCCCACTCTTCAATCTCAAATCATCCGCAGTTTCACCAATAAAGGTATGTGTACTATTTTTGTTTTTAAAAAAATTAAATGTTTTAACCTCTTCGCTACTGACTAGGGAACTGCAAGAAACGTTAGTCGCCGATTTTGACGAGAGTGGTATCGTTGGAAGTTGGAAAGATCTCGTCGTGGGGATTGAAAAACTCAATGGAACTACCCGTCGGATATGAGCCATTTTCGAGATATCAAACAATCCCTTGTCACACAATTTGTTTATTTATTTATTAGAATGTATCTATGCTAAAATTTGTTATGGCGTTAAATTTGCAATTTTTGCTGCTAAAGGGTTTCTTGATAATTTAATAATATCATTTATATTTGGAAATTAAGTTTGTAATTTTTGCTGCTAAAGGGTTTCTTGATAATTTAATAATATCATTTATATTTGGAAATTAAGTTTGCACATCGACTGGCTGCAGGTACTTTGTCGTATTGGGTGGAAACAACATGGGCTCTGCAATCCCTCCCATTTTCTCTTTCATAAGCTCTATCTCTCGTTGTCCTGACCATTAATCCAAAAGCAGGAGGGTCTGCTCCTTGCCTATTTACTCTTTTCATCCCACAGGACAGAGTGAGGAGTTAGTTCCTGACATTACAGACATTCTGCCAATTATTCTATACAGCACCGCAACAACTCTGACATCTGGTGCGAAATCCCTTGTTAGTTTTTCTACCGAGCGTAGATGGATGAGTAGTGAATAGTGATTAGTGTCGACGCCGATTAAGCTTGCCAGCGCCTTTTCTAACTGATGGTGACTGGTGCGGGAACACAGCCCGCACCGCCCTTGTTGCAGCCCTGATTCTGTATGATCAACGACTTTTGACTTGCTTCTCTTTAATTGTTTCTCATAAATACCAAAACAAATTGCGTGAAATAAATTATCGGATAACTTGAAAACGGCTTACTTCCGACGGGTACTTCCACTGAGATCTTTACTCCCCACAACAAGATTTTTACCATCTTCGTCAAAATTGGCGACGAATACTTCTTGCAGTGCCCTAGTAAGTATTAATGTAATATTATTGATTATTACTGAATTATTTCTTCTCCAATTTGATTTAAGAGCGCTGCATCGGGTCGGATTACTCGCTTTCACCTGCACCCGACCGGGTTGATGCAAGATTTTTTTTTTACGAGTCGTGTTGGGGTCGGGTCTACTTCTGCCTTTTTATGCAGGTCGAGTTCGGGTTAGGTTGACTTTGATTGTTTCGGGTTCGGGTCGGTTTCGGGTTATGTTTTGACTTTGGCGGGTCGGGTTCGTGTTGACCCGATTTTTCAAAAGAATGTCCAAAATATTTTTTTTCAATTTAAAATTCTGTATACTATAGAACGTCCATAACGGACACTCCCGAAAAGCGGGCAAGTCTATTTAGGGAACACTTTTTTCAATTCCTAACACTTATGTATTTGTGTCCTTTTACCTCTAAATAGTGAACACCTTCCAATCTACACGCACATAACATGTGTATAGGTGCATGAACTATTACAAATACGATACACACGTTTTTGTGTGTAGCAAAAATGAAATGATGGTATGCAATATATCTCATATTTCCGAGAGAAGAAAAAAGGCTTCTTAATTGTCCTGTAAAGAAAGAAAAATATATGATCACATTTCTTTTATACATTGAATTTCTCATGTAGTATATTGAATATATACTCATTCATATTCAAATACGTATTTATTTTCATCTGAAACATAGTTCTATTCAAACTTTTTGTGAAAATCCCAACCATCCGACTTCCAAAAAACCTAAATCTGACACACAAGAATTATTCTAGAATGAATCCGGCACACAGAAAGAAAATTAGAGTCCCTTCGAGCCGAAAAAAGAAAATTTGTGACAACCGACCCAATGCAAATTATTATATATATGCCGCTATTAAGAGGTTTTACTGTATTCGAATATTAAAGAATCCAGATATGCCCATTTTCTACATAAAAGATAAAATTGTTATAAGAGATATAACTGTAGATTACTTTTCATAAAAGCATTAAAACATGATTGACTTTTCTTTCATTTCGGGTTCGGGTCGGGTTGAGGATTGAGGTATTTCGGGTTCGGGTCGGGTACAGATTGATATATGTCGAGTTAGGGTCGAGTTGCAGGTCGCCAAAAATATTTAGTTGGGTTCGGGTCGGGTTGCGGGTCGATAATTTTTTTGTCGGGTTCAGGTCGGGTTGCGGGTCGATAATTTTTTTGTTGGGATCGGCTCGGGGTAACCCGATCAGTGTAGGACTCTACTTCAGAGCAAGAGTTTTAATCTGTTTTCGTTATTTCAAATCTTTGACAGTGAAGCATATTATTCTTAGATCGAAATTGAAATTATGTTTAAGTACCATTAATAAAACTGGAAAGAACGGAGTTCCACATATGTGGACCCAGGGACTGTACAGTGTATATTGTTTGAGACAGTTCAAATCAGGAGTAACTTGAACTTGAGAGGTGGAAAACAATTAATTCTATTTTCATTACTTATGGGGAAATTTAATTCGGGAGCAGCTTTCTCGAACGAATTGGGTTCGAGAACAGGAGTACCACACTGTATACTCTTTTCTGCATGCTTTTAAAATTAATTATCATTTTAGTACGTGTTATTATTTATCATGTCAGTATTATGCAGTGTTAAAGACAGAATTCAATATAGTCTTCAACATTAGAAGTATTCATCGGGAATGTTTGTAAGTAGATAATGCGTCTCTTTCAAATTTCAAACATGTAGGACGGTTTTAAAACTTAACAATTGTTATTTGCTGTCAAAACTTGAAGAAACCCTGGCACACATTTTTAAAGTACTAAAGATCCAGTTTATCATACATAAGATTAGATTTATAAAAAAAGTACTTAAGCTTAAAAAAAATGACAAAATAACATTAAAGCGAATGCGAATGTATGTTTCAAACGTTCTATATACGATAAATTTCCATACAATTTTCCACATCTATACGATTTTTATAATTTTATGATTTTTGGCCAAACAAGGCAATGATTCACCATTGAATATATCTTTTTCTGGCTTCATCTTAAATACCTTGTAGATGAACCCTTCTACTTCGATTTGCAATAACGCGCCATTTACATCTCTACACAAGGTCACAATGTGCCCTGTACGAAGTCGCCAATATACTAAACTTATTGAATGTGGCTTTTAAATCTTTCCAATGGCATCTTCCATGATCGGGCCTATACTACCGTTCCGGTAAGTAACTCAATAAAAGAAACTTCCGATTCCGCTCCGCACCGCCTTTTCCATGTAGTAGCGGTGATCTTTTATGACCACTGTAAACATTTTCCTGCATGTTTTTAGCATTATTTATCATTTTAATGCGCGTTATTATTTTATCGTGTAAATATTATGCATTGTTAAAGACAGAATGCAACATAGCCTTTAACATTAGAAGTATGTATCGGGAATATGTGCAATATATAATGCATCTCTTTCAATTTTCAAACATTTAGGTCGGTTTTAAAACTTAACAAGTGTTATTTGCTATTAAATAAAAAAAAATTAAGAAACCCTGGCATACATTTTTAAAGTACTAAAGATCCAGTTTATCATAGATTTGAGATTACATTTATAAAAAAAAGTATTATACCTAAGCCTAAAAAATGACAAAATGACATTTAAAAGCACGCAAATGCTATGTATGTTTCAACCTTTTATATAGATATATGCGATAATCATCTATGTATCTTTAAAATATACATAGATGATTATCATGCAGTATTCTTTGAATAAAATGTTATAAAATTGAAAAAATGGTAGAAAAAGATTAGCTCTTATTAAGCCCAATGTCATCAAAAAGAAAAAAAAAGAAATTACGTGTGAAATATGTTACGTGAAAAATAAATTAGTTAAACTTTCCGTTTTTGTTCTTAGGAAAGCACCTAAACTTCGTATGAATAAAGAATTTCATGCATTCTTTTACTTTAAGCTGTCTTTGCGTGCTTGCGGACTCTATTCGTTCGCAAGGACATTTACAAAGTGATTCTCTAAAATAATCGTGTCAAGTTCTTCTAAATCTGTATTTTTCCGAAGCATTTCTTAGCAGAATTAATACATAAAATATTTTTCTTATTTCAATAATTTGGAACTGAATAAGCATCATAGAGACGTTCCTACACTGCAAAAAAAAAAAGTGTTGATTTTACAGTATAATACTGGCATCCCAGCTGCTAGTATTATACCGTAAAATTAACAGTAATAAACAATAAAATAAGCAGTAATACGCTATCGCGCATGCGTGGCAGCGTATTACTGTTTAACACCTTTACGCAGCGTAACACCTTTACACAGTGTAACAACCTTAGCACAGCGTAATACCTTTTTTTTTCAGTGTAAACGATGAAAATAACTGATTTTAAAATTTTATTAAACAGCACATATGTAAGGCATAACAAATTTGTAAAATGATTTTTTAAATTGATGTTGGTACATTCTGCAATGTAAAAAAGTACCATTATCATAAAAAGCTATCAGAATCTTTTTAAACGTTTTATTAATTTTCTAAAACTGAGGCAATATCAGTGATGAATACAAGGGAAGGAGCGGGGGGACATCCCCCGGAGAATCAAAATAAAATCCTCACGGAAAATTTAAGATTATGTATTTGGTAATGGTTAAAAAGCATAATTTCTCCCTCCTTCCAGCCCCGGAACACTATATTGCACCCCTTTTTGATTTGGAAATTTCCCTCCCGGAGAAAAATGTTTAAATTCAACATTGTGCAACTTATACCTTAGAAGCTGGTTACTTTTCACGAACTAATATACCAATTATTTGAAAGCAAAAGCAATAGCTTCAAATCCACTTAAAATTTGCTGTGTAACCATATAACATTACGTGAATCTTACAGCAAGTGTATTTTTTTAGCATTAAAGAGAAAAAAAATAATCAAAATTTACAAAAATGTAATCTATCGTATTTCGCATGTAAACGTAGCAGCTAACTTGAATAAACTTTTGCAAAGACTTTCGTAAACTTTGACTTTACTATACATGTAACTCTTGTTGAGTTTGAGGCATCTTCGAAAACAAAGCTAACAAATGATGGCTCAATTTCTTTTCTTCGGAGATATCGTGCTGCTTTTTAGGCGATTCAAAGTTACCCCAATTTTATTCAGAATATAACCTTCAAATTACTATCGTTCATATAATGTCAAATAATCAGTTAATTAATATTTAATAGATGTGGTTTAACGCTTAAACATTAATTAGTTTATACTCATAAACAAACGATACTTTCTTTCTAAGTAAGTTTTTTCTAACAGAAAAATGCACATTTTTCTAGAGAAAAATTCCAGCAATAATCAAGTTGCACATATTTGTTTAGAAAGCCATATAAAAATGATGGATACTTCAGTAACTTATTTTTTTTTTTCAGTAATCAAGATACTCATAAACAGACGACACTTGCTTCTAAGTAAGTCTTTTTCTAAAGAAAACTTCCAGCAATAATCAAGTAGCACAGATTTGTTTAGAAAGCCATATCCAAAATGATGGATACTTCATTCATTCAAATACCTGAGTTGAAAGGGAATACTACCTATCGAGCAAAAAGAATCAAACTGCTTCGAAATATTTATTAGACTAGCCAGCATCGAATCTATTTTCATAATAGGCTCAAAGTAATCCCTCTGGGGGCAAAATAGTCCCGAATTACGATACCTAAAATTTTTGGATCTACAATGCGGCGCATGACGATGCCAGGAAAAAGACTTTCCTTCAATCGGGAAAAGACTATTAACCCTTTAATTCTCATGGTAAAATACGTTCTAGAAATTCCGTAATTCAGAAAATCTAAATTTATACCAGAAAATGTCAAGAATATATTTAGGTTCATTTAATGTTAGAATGTTTGTTATTAAATGAAGTAAATATTGCTATTTTAAATTTTTGAAGTGAATATGGAATATCTGAATTAAAAAATCTACTTAATTGGAAACACTGATGGTATCATGGGCATTAAAGTGTTAATTCCCTTGTAATTTCTGATAATGGGCTTGAATTTTGCTGAAGGAGAAAAACAATATTCGCAATATTTCTCAATACAATTTATATGCAATTATACTTTTGAATTTAATTTGTGTATTTGAATTATACATCTTGATTTGCTTCAAGCAAGATCCATCGAATGAGACAGGCCGCGATGCTCCCACCCCCTCTTAGCTCTCACGTGATCAAAACAGGCTGGTTTCCACCAATTGTATAAATGACACGAGATCAAGGTAGGCTGGAAAGTAGCCCAGATCGGTGGCGTGCTGCAATTGCCGCTTTCGTTGGTTGTGTTTCAAGCGCAACTGAAGTGAGTAAGCATTTTATAATGAGTAAGAAATCGTTCAATTAATGGATTTCACCACAAAAGATTTTCTTCCGCTTACTTATCATAGTTTTATGCTACCATTTAGTTATTATTATTATTATTATTATTACCAGGAGATCCATCACGGGCTATCCGGGTTAAAGATAATCAATATACTGCCCGGTGCGCGGAATGTAGGGAAAAATCCTTTTAATTGAAAACTGTAATATATTTTTTTACATTTAACCCTTTCCGGCAGCGGCAAAGTCTGTTCGTAAAATGAGAAATTACTGACTGACACCGGAATTTACAAATGACTTTTTTAGAAAATAAAGACTCCTTATTTTAAGCTTTCATTGTAGAAACAAAATTTTATTAAATATTCTTGGTGTCGAATGGAAGTTTGGAATTAAAATTGGGTATACCCGGAGTCACTGTGCCGGAAAGGGTTAATATATTGCACTGGTAGACTATATTGTCAGATTACCGTTATTTCCGGCGTATAAACCGCAGATGAAACAATCATGTTTGGACCAGAAATTTTATTTTATAAACCGTTACTTCACAGATCGCTGTAAATATTTGACTTCAATTATTGGATAAAATTTCTGGGTTGAAACCGAATTGTTTGATCCGCGGGTTATACGGCGGAAATAACGGTACTTGATTTTTACAGACAGTTCTGATTTCTTTCACATTTTTCTTTTCAATTTTGCTTTTGATTTCTGACCATTCAACTAAATCAATTACAACTACTTTTAACCACAAGCTTGTTGATAACAAAAAATATGGCGACAAGCCTTACACAGTGGTGTATAAAGTGAATAAATTCAAATAATGTCACAATCATGAAAATATTTTTAGATGTCTGATAATCAATCATACCGAAATAGCTGAATAAATCCTATTAAAATTTTACTGATAGTACTACATTACGAACCAGAATGAGACACTTGATAATTTTACCAACTTGCCAACATTGTAAATTACACTTTTGATAAATTAAATGGCTCAGACTGTAATTAAATATATTATAAAATTTAATGTAATGATTTGCTTGTCGCTTGTTAAATCTCATGAAACAGTATAAGTACTTTTTGCAGTAGTAACGGCTTATGTCAAGTTTGAAGACTAAAATAGTTGTAGAAGTGAAAATGACAAAAAAAGAAAAGCGACGGAAACGGTGACGCGAGAAGTGACGCATACATTGCCTTTGTATTTATGTACTGATCCCCAAGGCTTTATTTGTGATCTTTTATTGATTAATTAATATTTCAATGCAATTTTATATTTTAATTCTTTTTCATTTATTATATCTGATTATAAATAAATTAACGTCTTATCTACAGCTAATTTCAAGAAGTTCTGAATGTCTGTATGAGAAGTAAGAGTATTTTTCTACTGAATTTATTTTCTTCTTTCTATCGGCCAGAAGAAATATCAGTTTGGAAGATTTCTAGAGTGGTAAATGCAAAACACCAGAAAATCGGAATTGAAAGCTCGGTCGCAATCCATTCAGTCGAAATGACTGGTTAATATTATCAGACAAATGTGTAAACAGACACAATAAAAAATTTTAAGTGACATAAATATCTCTGAAGAATGATTTAACTCATAAACCGAGACCAAAGAAATCTGTAATTCTCATGAATCTCTGAAGTATCGGCCCTCATTGCCTTGGGGCGTGCGTCATTTCCTCGGAATGACCTATATTCTTGGCCGCAGACTGCTAGGCCACTGAATGGAGAAAAACAAGGGGAGGAGAGGGCTCCATCGATGGCCGGAAGCCGAAGTTGGAGGGTGGAGTAGCAAAATTCAAGGCACGTGAGTTACGCAACACGAAATCGGAGTTTTTAAGCAAGAGTGTCACGTAATCTCTACCCATACTGAAAGTGGGGGAGGTTAAAGCCCCACAAACCCAGTGGGCATTATAAAAGAATGGCTCAGCGGGCGTTGCCTCTTGTAAATATTGACTAAAAGTGAGAATGCTTAAGATTGCAAAATCTAGTGGGAAAAATGTTTCTTAGTAACAGTCGGAATCTGTATCCACCTAAATCAGTTTTGTGTTTCAAATCACAAAGAAAATTTAATGTGACGAATTCGTCGGGCAGTGACTCATAACAGCACAGTCTTTGATGTGATTTGACTGCTCATTAAAAAAAAATTATTGAGAAAAAGGTCTAAATATTGGCTACCACTTTTATTTTCAATCTGGATCGTACAGTTTTGAAAATTAGTAGAGGAAAAGGTGCCTTGGTATGTTTCACATCCTCTTAGAAAAAGAAAATTCAGTTTTTTAAAAAGCGTTTTCTGTTTATAAAAAGAAAAATTCCAAAAGTCTGAAAATTTTGAGTTTTGAAAATGGGGTCTAAATACCGGCTACCTCAGTTTTTTCAAAAGAATCACACAAATAGGCCTAATTTCGCTTTTTAATAAATTTTATTGATTAATAACATTTAATGTGTACAGAAAGAACATTTTAAGAATTTTTGTTAAATTTATAAAAATCTTAACTACTCTCTTTGACAATATTTTTTCCATAATGTTCCTAGTTTTGTTTTTTAAAGTGTTAAAATAAAAAAATTGCTTCCTGCTTGATATGTAGATTACTTTATCTACAAAAATCACAAACACAGTAATCGCTCTGTGCATCGGTGCAGTGACTATGGGCCCACATACTGCATTCTAAGCATTGAACCCAATGTTCTTCCTTCTTGTTCGCACAGAAAGAACCTTGGCGGAAGACACAAATTGTATCATCTTCCTCTGCCGAAAATCTTCCTTTTTTTTTACCTTTTTAAAATCCAATTTCTGCCCTTTTCCATGTATTTCCTTAGATTTTCTTCCGTCATTTTTCTTTTTCCTCTTCTGATTTATTGCGGACGATTTTGACCAACATTGTAATCATAGCCACATTGGAACAGACAAATGACGTAACAAAGCCATACAGTATCCGTGATCCCCTAAATTAATTTCTTTACAGAGCAAACCTACAGAGGTTCAAATACCAGCTAGTCGGTATTTAGACCACTCTGGGTGGCCGGTATTTGGACAACTTGTATTTTTAACCGATATTATTCATTCATATATTAAAATACCAATAGCGTGCTTGTGGCATTTGGGAGCTAAATATCTCTAGAAAATAATTTAATCGTCAATTCAGGCCAATATACGGTCAGTATTAAAAAATGAGAAACACATGCTTGAAAAAGTTTTGATATCTCAGATTTCGTCGTGTCGACAATTTTACTGAAAGTTACTGAAAGCCCCCACCTCAGGAACCCGCTTTTGGCATATGGTTGGGACAAGCCCCAAAGCCTGAGGTAGGAAAATAGCTACTACTAGCGTCTTCAGTCATGGGAACGCCCTTCGAAAGACCCCCCAGGCAGAGCCGGCCCTGATTTATTGAAAAGAAAATTTTTGGCTTTTTACATTGAGGGTTACAATTTCTAAAGTCCTCATTCGGACTTAGACAAGTTGTTAAAATGCCACATGGCATATTGTTGAAGTTTCTTCTTTTCTTTTATACATACTATTGCCCAGTGGCAAGATAATCGCATTATTTAATGCCACATGGCATATTGTCTGAGTTTCTTCTTTTTATGGAAGATCTTATTTGACATACTTTTGCCAGTTGGCAAGAGGGTGGGCATTATAAGGGGTTAATATATATTAGTTGATTTGATTATTACTTGAAGTTACATTTGCATTATTCTTGAGTATAAATATAATATTTACAGTTTAAGATGAGTTGATTACTTATTTACAGTTTATCGGTTAGTATTTACAATTTGTTATTGATAGTGCAGTCTTGATCACAGGTATTTATTAAATTTGAGATGTAATTATTTATTTTAAGTTTATTTAAGTTAGATATTTGTATCTGATAAATGAGTATTTTTCGTTTAGAATGTTATAGTTTTCATATAGTTTTTTAAGTTTAGTATTGTCTTTGAGGATTTCCATTATGTTTTGTTGGAAGGTTTTACTTGTGTCTTGTGGGAATTTATGTTTCATGTAGCGACACTTACCAAAAAGATAGTGAGTCGGGTCTCCATGTTGACCACATTGACAGAGGTCATCATCTCTCTTGCCTATTCTGTGTAGAAATGATGGAAAGCTACCACAGCCTGATAGAAAGAACATGGAGACCCTGTCGCTACATATGAGTGAGAAATGAGCTTTCGGTATTAATGAGTATGTGTGTCTGCCACTTTCCGAGTGGTCCCAGTTATATTGCCATTTATCCAGGAGACTTTGTTTAATTATTTTATTGAGGTACGATTTTGGGAGTTTAAAGTCTCTGGATAATGGGTGATCACAGTAAGTGGCAGCCTCATTTGCCAGTTTGTCTGCAAGCTCATTTCCCTTGTTACCAGCGTGGCCCTTCACCCATGTGAGGTAAAAGAGTTTGTTTTTGTTATGTTTTATTGTTTGATGTATGTCGTATATGTTCTGGATTGTTGGGAATATATTAGTTAAGGCTAGTATTGATGATTGGCTGTCGCTGAAAATTTGAATATTGATTCTGTTCGGTTTATGGCCCATTTTATTGTGTTTATTATTGCTAGGAGTTCTGCCTGGAATACCGTGTTGTTGTTTTGTAGCTTGTGTACTTGTTTATGGATTTTAATATCATTTTTAAAAGCTATTAATGCACATGCCGTGTTTGTTTCTATCTTTGAACCATCTGTGTAGATGTGTATTGTATTGTGTTGTTTTATTATGGATTCTGTCGTTATTAAGTTATTTATGTGGTTTTCTGGGTTTATTTGATATCTGTGGATTTTTTGTTCTATTTTTTCTTTTGTTATTATTTCGTTATTGTGTATTAGGATTCCATACCACAGGGCAAGATTACAGCATACGCTCGGACTGCATGTCAGCAATACAAGCACTAAGCAAACCCTTTAACGTAACTGAAATAATAGATACAATACAACAAACAGTAAAAAAATCAAATAATAAATTTAAAATCAGCTGGGTCAAGGCTCTCGTGGGCATCCAAGGAAACGAGGATGCTGACGAATTGGCCAAACAAGCAGCACAAAACCCATACAATGCAATCCCTTACCACATGGAGAAACCAATAACAAAACTAAAGAGAACCCTGAAAGAACTAACAATTAAGCAATGGCAGTTCGAGTGGGACTACGGGGACACAGGCAGGCTGACACACAGGTACTTCCCTAAAGTGGATACACACAGATTGATAAGCTGCAAACTACTTTCTCAAGTCTACACAGGCCATGGCGCGTTTCCAGCATATCTGCACAGATTCGCACTGGTGGAAACGCCAGATTGTGAGTGTGGATTGATGGGAACTTCCAAACACTACCTCATAGCCTGTCCACTCACATAAGCACTCCATCTGGTAGGCATAACACCAAACAACGAGCAACTTTGGCACAAACAGCTAGCTCAAAACAAACATGTACAAGCAAAAGCCAAAACAGTGATCAGATGGTTAATTGACAACATAGACTTAATTTCACACTAACGTGAAGCAAAACTGAACAAGCCCTTCCCACCATCCACACAAGATTAATTCCTCAGCAGCAACAGTAATCTAGCGTAGTGCATAGCGAAATAATAAAAAGCAATTAATAGAATCCTCACAAAAAGGCATTAAAAGAACTTTACTTTTACTGCACCAAAAAAACTATTAAAAAATATATACTAAAAGCACAATGTGCACCAAAAAAAAAAAAAAAAATCAACGAAGCCATGTACGCTAATGGCGCCTGGTGCATGTAAAATCCGTCGTGGGTGCAAAGTCCTCCAAGTTCCCTTTGAATTATACCTCTGGAGGTGCCTAGTCAGGTGAAGGTCTCGTCACCTGATCAAGGTTCTAAATTACGAGACCAATTCCTTTCTCTTTTCTTTTTTTTTAAATTTAAATTTCTATTTTAAACCTGCCATTTCAGCGAGGTTGGCTGGATGCCGTGAGCTGTCAAGTAGAGAAACTGTAGCAAACCACTAGAGAACACTACAGACAAGATGTAATACATAGCGGAAACACAAATATTTAAACTGAATTATATAAACCTGTCTATATTAGCAACCATAGTCAGTGTGAATATGGCCCGAAAGCAAGCCCCTTTCCTTATTCGACAACATACCCAGATACCCATAATTAATAACAAACTAGAACCGGCCAACACAGTATCAAAGTAACTCTCACGAAATACCGTTGCAGCCAAGGACACCCAAGAAGCTAATCAGGTGGATCTCCGTTATGAGGAGATTAGGCGAATTTCGCCCCGCGGCCAGGTATACAAACTCGTTAAGCTGGGCATAATGCCCGGCAGGTAGGGGCCTGGTCTGCGGTTTAATAATAATAATAATATTATTTTTGATGTTTTTATATTCTAGAGTTATGAGTAGCGGTGGTATTCCGAGCAGAATTTGTAGGGACGGTGTTGATACGTTTTTGTAGCATTTTGTTATGGATGTGAGACATAGTCTTTGAATTGATTGGATTTTTCTCTTGTCGATTATTCGTAGGTGGTCAAACCACACCTCTGAGCCGTAATCAATGATTTTTTCAAGCACGGTGAGGTACCATTCTCTGAGGAATGCTCGATTCACCCCCCAGTTTGCCGAAAAAACCCTTTTGATTGAAGATGTTATTGATAATAGTTTGTTGTTGATGTTTTGGAGGTGGGTTTGCCATATAAGTTTTTGTTCAAAGACTATGCCTAAGAGGTTTATGTTTTCTACTTGTTTTATTGTAGTGTTATTAAGTTTTAGTGTTGGTGGGCGGGCTTTTAGGATGTTGTTACCAAACATTATGTATACTGTTTTTTCTGTAGATAGTGTGAGGTTTAAGTTGTTGCATATGTTTAGGAATAGTTTTATTCTTTTGTTTGCTCTTAATTCTAGATCGCGACGACTGTTCGCATGGATTATCATGTTAAAGTCGTCGCAGAAACATCTAAGGTTTTTAAATTTTTTATAGAACTCTATTAGTATTTTGTTAGCTATAAGTAGCCACAGCAGGGGTCCAAGGCACGAACCTTGTGGTCAGCCCTGGTGGACTTTTCGTTTTGATGTGTTGTCTGTGTAGTCTGTTATTACATATCTATTGGTTAGAAAACTTAGTAGTTGTTTCTTGATATATGTGAGAAGTGGAGAATTTATTATTGTTTCTCCCAGTACCTGCCAGTCTATGCTGTCAAAGGCTCCCTTTATGTCGAATGATATTAGGATGCAATATTTATATGTTTTTAGGAGGTCTTTTATTTTTGTGTGTGTTAATTTTAATAGTTGTGTTGTGTTTTTGCCCTCTCTGAATCCATATTGGGATGGGTGAAGATAGTTTAGATTTTCTAGATGGTGTGTTATTCTGTGTTTTAGGAGCCTCTCCAGTATTTTACCGAGCATCGGGAGGAGACAGATGGGGCGATATGATGTAGGTAGTTTTGGGTCTTTGTTCTTCTTAGTGAAAAATACTACTTGGGCTATTTTCCAGTTTGTCGGGAAGTGATTAAGGGTAAGGCATTTATTTAGTAGGTCTCTTATTATGTGTTTAAAGTTTTTGAATAGGTTTTTTATGATGAATGCGTCTATTTTATCATAGCCGAGAGCTTTAAGATTATTTTGTTCTTTTATTGCGTTTTTGATTTCTTTAAATGTGAATAGTGGAGGGGATGTAGAGTGTGCGTCTTCTCCCGTTGTCAGGTCTGTTAGTTGTTGTTGTGTGACTACAGGCACTGGGAAGTGATGTGTTGTTAGATCTTTAAAGATATCTGATTTTGTCGCGTATGTGTGAGAGTCCTCTAGTGTTGTGTGTATAAAGTGTTTATTAGTTATGTTTTTGGATGTTGCAATTTTGAAGGTTTGGCCAAATTTATCTTTCTGTTTTTATCTCGACTGCTATTATCTGTCTGTCTTCTTCAGCGAACTACTTCTCGTGGCATTCTTCTCTCAATTAAAGCTACAAACTCTGCCTATCGCCGCTAGGCTGCGCTGCGCTCAGTTCTCAGAACACCTACTAGCCAGTATTTGGACCCTAGCCGGTATTTGGACCTTCTCCTCTTATAACACTCATACATTTCATTTAAGCCCAATACATTTTTTTTGCCTTTAAAAACATAATTCAGATGTGACTCGAGTTGGAGCATTATTAAACCAAGCCCCTATTATTAATGCAACCCACCAAGATAGAATGAAAAATCTAAGAGAGCCTCCGAGGAAAAGGGCTGTTTCTCGTTCCAAAAATGCAGTTTTGAGTTCTGGCTAAATTTTTCAAGAGTAGAATTTATTCAACTTAAAAAATGAACTCCCGTTTCCAGATTCGATTTCTACATATAGTAAAAAAAAGAGTTTAATATAACATATGTATTCTTCCAAACAGTGATTAAATTGTCAAAATTGATTAATACTGGAAGGGCATCTGACGGCACTCAAGGCAAAACTATGACGTCATTAAGGGCAAAAGACCTTCTGATTCATGTACGGAGAGAAACGAGCTTGTCTGATTAGTAGGAAAATGGGGGGGATTAGTTAACCAGGGTGTTTGTATGTAAAAATGCCCTTTCCTTTAAGAATATGTAGTCCTTAAATTATCGACACCAACGTTTTAACCATTGTCTAAACAAACAGTGACCATTCTGTCACTAAAAATTGAAAATTTTAAAGCGATTATTAGTGATTTAGTTAATATGACAACTATTGAACACATGGAGCTATCAAACGATTTTTCTGGAGGGATCTGTATAACACGAGTCGAATATATCATACACTTTTCTATAAAATAACACAATTCAATTGAAATCAAAATAAAATCTTTCAGAAACGTGACAGCAAATTCTGTTTTATTTATAATGGATCAGGAATTAGTATTATATTAATATACAAGCCCTCACATTCAAAAACCACGCCCGCTTAAAGGTCGCAATCCGATCATACATATCAACGCACCCGTGTACACCACGGCCGACACTTTAAGCTTTTGGGGCTTACTATAGACAAGCACTTGAACTGGATTCCACATATTAATAACCTATTATTTAAACTAAGCAAATATCACAATAACTCACTCTCTTTAACATCCAAAACATGGGAGATCAAAATTAAACTTTTAAAAATATGGTACAAAATAATAATAGAAAAATAAATCACATATGGAGAAGGTTTCGGGGGGATGAAATTCACGAAACAAGCCGTAACAAAATTAACATCTATTCAACGAATCCTTCTATTACATATATCAAAGGACTATAGGACAATATCGACTGACGCACTCAATGCCATCACAGGCATACCACCAATAGTGATAACACTCAAATATGAATACACTAAAAGTAATATTCTTCACCTAAAACAAGAGCATTTTATCAACACAAAGTTCTCTAACATGGTTTTCCAACATAAGATTCCACAGTTGACAGCTTCATCCTGCGGAAGAGATATCTCACTTACAGGTCAACATCACACTTAACAGTTACACCCCTAACGAACGTCTTACAATGCTCATTGATATCTCCCGCACAGATACCGGCGTAGCTGCAGCCTTCTGTGTCACGAAAGGAGGTGTGGTGACCCATTAGTGGGCCTGCAGATGGGCTGGACAACAATAACTCCGTCTTCCAGGCAGACTTGCATCTGCTGGTCAAGCATGCCACAACCAACACTACCGTTAATCATCACATCATAATATTTCACTCCTTTATTAAGAAGGTCTTGAAGGCTAGGATCTTATCCGAATGGCAAGAGTAATGGGATACATCAGTCAATGGCAAGCATACATGTGACATCATCCCCAAATTCTCTCATAGATTACTTACACTCACACCATACACAACTAACTTTCTCACAGGCCATGGCCCCTTGAACACCTACCTGCACAAATTCAAATGTGCCAGTTCCCCGCGCTGTGGGTGTGGTGAGCTACTCATGTATTTCATCACTCATCACTGCACTCTAACGCAGTGCTGGCGCATCGTTCGCCCATCCACGTCCCCTAAGAGCTGGCGTTCTAACATTCATACACGCCCATCTTCTTCACGTTCAACACAAAGCTTTAAAATGTTCACATCTTTTCCCATGATCTATGCAACTTAACTCACTAGCCTGAACTACAACCTCTTCCTACATCGAGAGGTGCTGCCTAGTCTTGCAATTTGAGCTTGCTCATGCGGCACCTCTACGACTCAAACAGTACAAGTGCCAAAGTGCCTCATTTGATGGCTTTGTGAACTGATTCCACCACCAGCTTCACTGCCAAGTGTCGTGTCGGAAATCTGTTTTCCGGCAATGAGGTATGCATTTGTATGTTTCTTATTTTTATGCCATTCCAAACCACCCTGCCCCGTGTCACGTGTGGGTTCTCCCCAGGCAGAACAAGTGTTTGAACATTGTATGTATTTTTTAATGTACCTTAACCCCTTGAGGACGAGCGACACGTATACGTGACGCATAAGATGCTCAGAATCCTCGATTATTCCCATCAGTTATTTTTTATTGCAAGCTTTGCCTTCTTTAATCTTAGCATTTCTGCGATTCAATTAGGCGAAAATTTCTGTTTTGAAAAACCGGTGGTAAAAGATTAAAAATTCTGTAAAGGACGCTCGTCGCGAAGGGGTTAATAAGTGGATCAGGGAGGGACATTATGCTCTACGGACTTGGTTTCCTCATCTGAACAGTCCCTCTTAGGCTATCAAATTAAGTCAAGTAAAATAAAAAATGTCTTAAAATTAAATTATTTAAGTTCAAAAATATTAAAATATTGTGTTGTTGTCGAAAATACACCCGTGCATATATTTTTTATAATCCTGTCATATCAGGAAGTGTGTGAAAAATCGGCTATTAACTTCCATCTTTACATACAAAAACCAAGTTACGTTAAATAAAAATGTGTACAAAAATACTGCTTGGGCATAAACTCAAATTATATCCATGTGTGATATAAAAACATTAGTTCTTCTTTATGTCAAAGTCTTGTTTGGAAACAAGGTTATTCTGTGTTTGACTTTAATTTATTTATCTTTTAAAAAACTAGGGGACTCTGCCCCTACGAGCTACGTTCACCATGCCCCATTTAAACCCTCGCTGACTCTAAAACATCCTAATTTTCTCTGTTTTAAAAAGATTACCCGATTATGGAAAATTGAGTAATATTATCACGGCCAGTGACGATCTACTGTAGTCATGCTTGTCATCGATTCCCCTTTAACTGAAAGATATTTCTGTTCTCCAGGCGATATCCACCGCTTGTCGCGACAGTTTACGACTGTTTCTGTGATTGAATAAGATCAATTACACATTGGAATATGACATATAAAATGGTTAAGTAAAAAAATGTAGTTGCCTCCCGGAATTTTATAACGTCTAGAAGAAAAGTTTTATTTTAGATGCTGTAAGAAAATCGTTTTAAATATGACATTTAAAATATATTGTTTTAAATATGACGTAATTTTCACCATTAAACGCTTTTCGCACGTAATAATTTAATTATTTAACGTTTTCTTTCTTTTTTAATATTCACGTGCAAATGTATTTTTCAATTAAAAAGTGTTTGGAAATGGTATTTTGGGGGCTTTTTAAAATCTGGCAACAGTAGGTAAAAAACTGCTATTTCAAAATATGAATTAAATCTCTATTCAGATAATGAAATTTTGAATAAAAAATTGGAAAAAGAAACCTCAAAAACTTAGATAACTTTAAAATAGGATTGGACATTGCACACCACAATCTAGTCACGTATATGTCCGCAAAACATGGTTACATTACTATGCATAGTTTTTGATACTATAAAATTTATGTAACTGAACTATCTTGACCGATTTCAACATTAATTTTGCTTAAAATAATTCTTGATTTCAGAAAACTTCTTCAGCATGCTTATCATAAATATCTCTGTAAAAATACCATTTTTAATGTTTTAATATGTAATAGTTTTTGCATTACAAGCGGAGAAAGTTAAAAAGTCACAATAATTTCAATTACGGTAGAAGCAGCAGCATTGGTTAGTTTTGAAGAATACAGAGATTCTATGATTGTGAATTAAATGTAGCAGAAACGCTATGTGTACAAATCGAAACTAAAACGTCTCTCAAGCATTTAAAAAACACTGGAAAAACAAAAAACAAATTTACGATTATATTGCTTGAATAATCGCCTTCTATAATTAAACTCTAAAGTATGTCAAAAAGCTTTAAAAAAGAAAAGCAAAATCTATATCCAAATAGCACCAATTAGATCACCAAACTTTCCTTCCTGCATACGTTTCACATTACTTAAAACTTACACTTCCGGTATTTACAACTACATCACTCTATTAACACCAAAAATTTCCCATGAAAAGTTTTTTTTTTTTTTTTAATGAGAGAGAAAAGCAATGCCTAATGTAACCGCTACTCCTTCTACCCTATAACTAACTAAGTAACTCCTGGAATATAGCACCCCACCCTTTCCCTTGAGAATTGTAGAACGATATGACAACTGAAGACCATTTAGGTCGAACATGATGCTGGCGTACACAGTGTTTCTGTTTGGAAAACTCCAATCCATCATAGATTGCTGAAGCTTTTGATTTTCTTTTTACAGTTATTGTGCTGCAGAAAAAAAAATGATGAGCACTCCTGAGAATTCGTAGCATCTACTGATACAGTCACCTAGTGGCAATGCTTCTGAGCCAGAGGTCTAAAAACCCATTAACCTTTCTTAAAATTTGCTTTATTTATTGCATGTGATACGTTTAGATACAATCGCAAATATCGATCATTAGATTTTGTTTTTTGTTTTTTCTCCGCAGTGTAACTATACTGTTGGATAACTTCGGGTATTATGGAGTATCATTTACGTTTGAGGCAATATCACAGCTCGATATTGTTTAAAACCCGAAAACCGAATACAATCACAAACTTCAACTATCTGTGATTACATAATCACATAATAAGATCACTAATTATAATTAAAATATAGATAAAATGCTTAAGTGATACAAAGAGGAAACACATAAGGCTCTGGTGATGAGAGCAGATGGAACATTACAATTGTTATATAGGAATGACCACTAAAAAGTTTCAAACAAGATTAAAAGAGCATATGGCAAATATCAAATATGACAGAAATACTGCAGCACTGGCAAGACTACATAGAACCGAGACTTTAAAAATTGATTTAAAAAATAGTAAAATAATTTATTCATCAAGGCTTTATTTCCCATCTATTATCGCGGAATCAATAGAAATTTATATGCGTAACGTGAACATTTGCAATGAATCCGCCTCATTTAAATTACGTAAAATTTGGAACGAGGTACTTACTTTTCAGTTTTAAAAAAGCGATTAGGAAATATTAATTTTCATGTTTACAGTTGACTATTCCAAGCACTTGCTTTTTTTACATATATGATCTCGTGATTTATGTTTTCCAAGTTTATTTTCAAAAATTTGCGAGAATATTTTTGTTAATCGTTATATTTCTTGAAAATGGCGCCGTTTATGAGTGCTGAAACATATGTAGATCATAAAAAGGTTTTTATAAGCCTTTTGTGTTTCTCTTTGTATCACTTAAGCCTTTTATCTATATTTTAAATATCTGTGATCAGTTACTTTTAGATAAAAATCGTTTTACGAAATTTCATCACATGCAAACAAATAATAATAATGAAAGCCTTTTTTGGAAGGTACTAGCCGACCCTGCGCAGAGTATCTGCACTCTAGTGCCTACTCTTTTAAATACTATATGCATATTAAAATACACGAATTTCATCATTATATGTATAAATATCATCCATAAAAACTTCTCCACTTAGGACTGGGAACTTTGAAATAAAAAATATATACACATCAGGATATATGGACACCATTTAGAAATATGAAAACAGAGGTATTTTTCCAGCATCGTGCATATAAAAAACATTTGCATGCACACAATAGTTGCTGAATACTCTTTAAAATTAAAAAAAGTGTGTACATATTATATTGAAAATATCTACACAATTCACAATTAGGAAAATGTTTTTATCTTTTTTTTTTTTTTTTTTAATTTTCTGCATCAAAAACGTCTTTATATACACAATTGTAAATTTCAGAGCTCGGAGATATTATTATTAATTTTAATTGACAAATTGTTTGTCACTGTTAGTATGGCTCGTCCTTTCAGCTTTTAGGGTGTCACCGTTGAAAAATCAATGTTACTGAAAAGTTGCTGCACTGAATCTTGTATATCTGGATAGCAAATTGGGGGAAACTCAATAGTTTTCCCACTTTGCCATTCGCCAACCTGTAACAGCGAACTTGCTAACACTCTCTCTGTTTGAAAGGCATGCATATTTGCTGTGAGTTACATAATGCAATATATTCTCTTCTTTATGCAACTTGAAACTGTTGGTGATCTTGAACCTCTAAAAATGACAGGTAGGACTGACTTGATGGAAATCTCCACCCAATAAGATTATTCTATTCATTTATTATTATTATTTATTTGTTATTACTCAATCTATATTATAAATAACAAATACGTGCTTTCGTGACATTGACGTCATAACGATGCGGACAACAATGAGATTAAACTTCATAAAGTACAACAATGGAGTCAATGTTTTATTTAATAACAAAATGGCGCGTTTCTTGGTTTGATTTCGCACTTTATTTTCTTTCCTTTTTAGAAAGCAGCTAGTTTTTTAAAATAAATAAGAAAAATTGCCAGCCAATTTTTACAAAAATTGTATTTTCGGATGCAAAAATTTTTCTACATATGTGTGGTGACTTTTAAATCGATACCTAAAATACTTTTCTTAATATTCGCAAATTAGTGAAAACAAACCTCTCGTTGCCATCGGCAAATGATAAATAATCGGGATTTCTGTGCCACGTACTATAGCCTAATATATATAGATTATGAGATAGTCACATGAAATATGATATAGGGTGTTAAAAATGAAGAAAACGAACAAAATTTGGCAAAGAACAGATGCAATGGTATCAAGGGAGCATGATCAAAATATAGTGTCTAGGTAGTCAGCCAATGTACACTTCAGTTCATACTTCAAATTTGCACAAATCACAAACTAAAGGATCTGTCTTTTGCGCCACCATAATCATGGAGTATTGTGAGTTAGTTATTGGTATTCCATATAACCTGGCACCGCGGGTTTGGGAAAAAATTATTCTATGTCTATTGGTGTGAAGCACGAGCTAAAAAACGAGTATTACATCATAAACTGATAGTATTTCGGTGAACATTATGCTTAATTTCAATGTAAAAGTATTACTTTTAATAATGAATAAAAAGTATTAAAAAATTATCTCCTTAAACTTTCCAAAAACGAAAAACAAATATTTATTCACACAACGCGTCCTGACGCCGACAGACAAACTGCGCGTTCTGGGAGGCATTCTGGAAATGTTCTTAAGTAGTTTATGATACTGCCGCTTAGTGGCAGCACTTTACCAAACAGAAACATTGGTATTCGATATTATCCGACTTTTCCATAATAACCCTAAATTCCTCTATTTATTCGCATAATTTTCACCCTTGCTTATCTATCCCCACCTCCTACGTGTGAAACAAATTTTCTGGGAAGCGGGAAAAATCTCGTAATTTCGAATGTGATATCATTTGAATTTATTAAATTCGATTTCATATCAATCTAACCACATATGGCTAAGAGATTTTTATTTTAAAACGTTTCAATTCTGCTCTTATCAATAAATTCGCACCCGGGTGAAATCGTTGTTCGGAAGTAGCGCGATACAGGTAAGAAAACTACAGTGGTCACTACTTTTTCTAGTAGTTTGTAGAGTAACAGGCTACATTTTGAAAAATGCAATGTAGTGAGGAGAGCGATACAAAAAAATCAGTACAGTAGTTTATAGCGAGCATATATTTGTCACTTCAGGAACTTCATATTCCGCTCCTAACACTTCAGAAGCGGAAAAAAAATCTGCCATTATTCAAATCACGTGATCTTAATTTGCCTCTTTTGTGCAAAATGTGAACTATTTGCGAATGTCAGCGACAAATTACTACAGGAATAGTAAATAATATTTACACAGTGACGTTACACGTTAAACATAAACGTGTCGTACAATAATAGGTGTTCGTTATGTCAGTTGTTCAGATACATAGCTCTGTTTTCGTACATCCCCCCCAAAAAGTAAATATGCTGTAGTTTAACCGCATTTTTATATAACTATATATCGAGTGGCAAGAAAAACACCCCTACTCCGACCCCTCTATATATTAAACTACTAAGTGTATAAGCTCCAGATTTTGTGCACATACTATTCAAGACATGGGGAAATATATTACGTGAAAAAAAATTAGTTTATGAAATCGCCAATAGGTGACGCGGTCAGTGCTGTAGTTGGGTGGGAACGCCGTTCCCGGAAATATTTGTTTGTTACTGTAAAAAAAAATATATTGAGTACGAGCACAAGCCTTTTTTTCCATCCAGACTGTGAAAACTATACCCATTTCAACGTCTGAATGCGAAAGAGCATTCAGCTATATGAATAACATCATGACCTATGCAAAAAAATTCCCTCCTTATTGCAAGAGCCAGTTTACTTATATTTATAAGCCGTGTGGGACCTCTCTTAAATAATTTTGTCCTGAACCATATGTGAAATCTTGGTTACGATCAGGAAGTAAATTATTAGACGAGACAGCTTGTCATAAATAAGAGAGGACAAAAAACACCTCTCATTATCGTTTTTTATGGAAACTTCTAGGATAGATGTGCCAATAAGTTATATATGGTTTATTTCTGCTATTTCAATTAAATTTTGATTCATAATGGAAAATGTTACTATGAGAATGATTAAATATTGCTCTTACAAGGAGACCGCCAAACATGATGCGCACAGATTTTGATGATTTTAAAGTATGTTGTAGGGATCATACTCCTAACTATTCAGGTCAAAGGTTTCCTTCAAATGGGCTTTAGTTTTCGAGAAATTTCGTTTTAAAGTTCAGCATGCATTTCAAATGTCATTACTTCGCGATTCTGGACGAGGTCTCTGTGGTTCCGTGGTAGCGTTCGCGATTTGAGACCCGCAGATGGGTGTTCTATCCTCTCCTGTGGCTTTTACCTTTTTTAACAAATTTTATATATTTGTCGCGTTTTAAGTTGTATGCAGAATTATGATTTCTGCATCTTTGAAATTTTTGATATTTTCCTAATAAATTCCATTTACATTTTCGAATATTTCGTAAAAATTTACCCTTTTTTTTGTGCAGTTTTGAAATTAATATTTCTGTTGACGAAATTCCAAAAACATATCTTGAAAGGAGTAATAAAATATTAAAGCAATAACGATTATATCCAAGTTTTAGCCAGTTAAATATATATATTTTATGTTATTTAAATACATTTAACTGTAAAGTTCAAACTCACCGTCATTTTTGATTTGCACAAATAAAAAATAATGTATTACAATTAATTATTTTTTCAGTCTAACAAGTCGATGCCATACAGAAAAATTCAACTAGAAATGAAAAATCGTTTGTAAATTACAATACATATAAAAAAAATCTGAAAAAAAAAATCGTCTGCAACGACTAATATCAGAATAAATAAAATTTTCTTTTTATCAATTTCGTTTCGCTTCCTTTGCAGACAAATACCACGTTTGAAATAATTTCTTTTTCAAATTTAATGCATTTTTAAATATATTTATCACAATTTAAGTATTTAAAGAATATATAATATGCTAATTTATACATTCTTCCAATATTGTTAAAACAGTTATTTAAAGGCGATTTTTAATGCGAAATTTGTTTAGAATATTTTTGCGATAGGTATAACAAAATTAGTTCCATATTTAATAAACTAAAAATGTCGATGTCGGTGATGATAAATATTTTAGTATTTCAGCAGTTAACATATTTCAATATATTTAGAACAAATAAAATATTAAAAGGATATATTATTTTGTTATTTTTTTCTTAATCATTTAAATTTTTTTTTAAATAGAAAATGTAAATTAAAAAAAATGTATTATTTCATAAATACAATAAATAAATAAGTAAATATACATAAATGTAAACAATAATCATTTTAAAAAGACGAGATATCAAGACATAAATTAGTTTGATTTTCGTCAGCAGAAATATTCGAATAAAAATTGCGCAAAAACTATAAATTTTCACGCAATATTCGAAAATGTAAATGGAATTTATTAGGAAAATATCAAAAAGTTCAAAGATGCAGAATTCATAATTCTGCATACAACTTATAACGCGACAAATATATATAAAATTTGTTTAAAAAAGGTAAAAGTCACATGAGAGGACAGAACACCCATCTGCGGCTCTCAAATCGCGAACGCTACCACGGCACCACGTAGACCATGTCCAGGATCGCGAAGTAATGGCATTTGAAATGCATGCTGAACTTTAAAACGAAATTTCTCGAAAACTAAAGCCCATTTGAAGGAAACCTTTGACCTGAATAGTTAGGAGTATGATCCCTACAACATACTTTAAAATCATCAAAATCTGTGCGCATCATGTTTGGCGGTCTCCTTGTTAGATGAATGCTATTTAAATGCAATACTATAAGAACTAGAATATAATAATTATAGCTGCTAATTTTTAAAAAAAAGTCGGCTTGCGGCTAAATGTTTTAATTTGGCTTTTGGGTTAGCAAAAATCCGATAGCTTCAACATCTACTCTATGAAAAGGTAAGTTCCCACAAATATTTTTATCCAACTACAGCACTGGGCCGGTGCAACTAGACATATTCTGAAAAAACACAAAAACACATTGTAAACAAATTTTATTTGAACGTACCAAAAATTCATGTGACAAGGACCTTATAAATGTAGGAAATGCTGCTCAATATGGTTGCTTTCTTGAAGATGTAAAATCTGCTATCTGTAGATGACAGCTTGTTCCATTGCGGATCGTAACTGATTGACTGAGATGATTATCGCACACAGAGTGATACCTTCTTTCAAATCTGAAAAGGTTACCAGACGTCCTCGATAAACAAGATTTTTTAAATGTCACCACAGCCAAAAATCACACGAATTAAGATCCTCAGAACGAGATGGCCAGGTTGTCAAAAATGCACGACAGATTACTCAGAATAAAGTGTACGACAGAATAAAGCGTATTTATTTTTTATTTTTTCACAGGTTTGATTCATTGTTTAGGAGTGGTAGTCCCAAAATCATATTCTTTAGCAATGTTATGGCTAATATGATGATGAAACCACTCATTTTATTTGTGGTGTTTAGGCATTTGGGACTTGATAATTCTGCCTAAATTTCACGAATTTCATTTCATTCATTCAATTTCATTTATTCAATTTTTAATTTAATTTCTTCTTCTTTTAAATAAGTTTTTGGTCTCTAAATTCAGTGTGTTGCGGATTACTTTCATTGTCGACTAATTATTACATACTTAATTATTATTTCATAGTTTAAGTTGGTGTTATGGTAATGTTTCATTTTTGGTTATATATATATATATATAGAGAGAGAGAGAGAGAGAGAGATAATATATATATAACCATTAATGAAACATTACCGAAACATATATATATATATATATATAGTATATATATCTGACATTTGTCATGCTGTAACTCTTTTATTTATGAACCGATATGGATGTGACTGGATATGTATATAGGACATACCAAGGTCTCAAAAGAGTTCGTTGGTCAGCTTCATCCGCCATCTTATTTAAAATGGCGGCCAGTTAAAAAATTTTTAATTTTAAAAAATTTTAAAAGATGAATAAAAATTTATAAACTGGAAAAATTGTTTCCGTTAAGTGTTAGATTGTGATACAAGATTTCCGGAGCATTTTTTGTTCTGGTTTTATTTTTTAAAATGGCTGAGATAAGGCAGTTTGAAATTTTAGAGAAGCTGACATTTTGTAACAAACTAATTTTTTTTTCTCTAACTATCGTATTTATGAACAGATATGAATGTGACTGATCATGTATACAGAACATACCAAAGTCTTGACCGAGTTTGGTGGGCAGAATCATGCGCCATCTTGTTTCAAGATGGCGGCCAGTTAAAAAATTTAAATTTTTAAAAATTCAGAAAGGTGTATAATAAAATTAAAAATTAAAAATTTCGTTTCCGTTAACTGTTAGACCATGATACAAGGATTTCAGAGCATATTTTGTTTGGGCTTTCTCCTAAAAAATGGCTGAGATATAGCTGTTTGAAATTCTATGGAATATGGAAGCTACCTTTTCCTTCCGGTACAGGCCGGGAGGACTTTTTAATTAGAAGGGGTCAAAAACTGCGATTTTGCAAGTTTTTACAAAATTCAACGGTTTATGGTATGTTGTACATTTTTTGAATTAATAAAGATATACAAAAAATTCAAATCGATCTAAAATCTACACATTTTTTTTATTAGATCATGTGATTGCCGTTGATTTATCTGTGTTTTTTAAACAAACTGGGTACTTAAAAATATACTGAAATATTAGTCAAAATTCCTTTTTTAGAAAAATTATACATCTTGAAGAAAAAGAGATAAAAGTATGCATTATTTTTGCAGAAACGTCAGTGAAGACTCACTGTTAAGATCCGAAAAGTTTTTGGTTTCTGTCTGTTTGTTTGATTGTCTGTCTGTCTGTTCCGCGATAACTGCCGCAAAAAGGATCCGATTAGGTTGACTTTTGGTGGGTATGTTGGCAAGGTAACCGGAATTAGCTGTATAGTTTTTGGTTAAATGTAGTTCATTCGTTCGAAAAATATAGAACATTTTATTTTAAGTCATAATGCTTTTCAATAGAAAGTCTGACGATTTTTTACTTTTGACATCCACCGAAAAGAGAATCACGCATTGGGGTAATTGTAAAAGCTAAATTATTGATGCTAAATTTACGAAATGGAGATCTTAATTTAATCCGATCGCTTTGAAAATTTGCCAATATATTTATTAGAATTTCGAAATTAATTGTATATATTATTGGGAAATTTTACGCATTAATTTGAAAGATATGAAACATTTTAATTTCTCATTTTTTACAAAAATTTCCAATGCATTTCTTTTTTTTTTCTTTTTTATTAAATGGTTGACTAGCAACTATATTTGAAAGAATATCAACAAATTAAAGTTAACACATTAAAACCCCGAAATCTCCCTTTCTGAACACTTTATTAACGCAAAAATCACTAAAGAAAACACACAAGAATTTTGTTGATTTCGCGGACTCTTATGGCATGAACATAGGTACGGATATAACTGTTGTAACTTCGCCTGTTTAATATTCTAATACAGGAATGAAAACTCTTTTGGCAATAAATTCTTATAACTCTTCAACCTTCACTTAAAACATCTAGTTACTGTCAATTCCAGAAATATTTCTCTAAGTAAACCCTGAAAAAATATTCAAAGTAATATTTCTTGTATCTAAAGATCTTTTTACTTTCTTCTATCTTTACAAGAAGAAAGTATTGGATTCATGAAAATTTTCGACTTCCGGTTTTCGACGGATTTATACGTTTTAGAAGGTCCTGAACACGATTTGACTATTTTTAGAAAATGTCTGTCTGTGAGTCTGTCTGTATGTATGTGACACAAATTTTGTGGGCGCTCTATCTCAAGAACTAATGCTAATTTAATAAAACTTTATATTCAGTTAGTCTCTGATATAAATTGGTGCTGATTAGTTTATGGTAAAAATCGCCCGGAAGGTGGCGCTGCCATGCAGCATTTTTCGCGATTTCCGCAATAGCTCTATCTCAAGAACTAATGCTCAAAATTTAATAAAACTTTAGCTTCAGTTAGTCCCTGATATAAATTGGTGCTGATTAGTTTTTGGTAAAAATCGCCCGGCAGGTGGCGCTGCTATGCAGCATTTTTAGCGATTTCCGCAATAGCTCTATCTCAAGAACTAATGCTCAAAATTTAATAAAACTTTAGATTCACTTAGTCCCTGATATAAATTGGTGCTGATTAGTTTTTAGTAAAAATCGCCCGGCAGATGGCGCTGCTATGCAGCATTATTCGCGATATCCACAATAGTTCTATCTCAAGAAATAATGCTTGGAATTTAGTAAAACTTTATATTCAGTTAGTCTCTGATATAAATTTGTGCTGATTAGTTTTTGGTAAAAATTGCCCAGCAGATGGCGCTGCTATGCAGGATTTTTCGCGATTTTCGCAATAGCTCTATCTCAAGAACTAATGCTAGGAATTTAATAAAACTTTATATTCAGTTAGTCTCTGATATAAATTGGTGCTGATTAGTTTTTGGTAAAAATCGCCCAGCAGGTGCCGCTGCTATGCAGCATTTTGAAGGATTTACATGATTTCAGCAATAGTCATATCTCAAGAAATACTGCACGGAATTTAATAAAACTTGAGCTTCAGTTAGACATTGATATAACTTGGTGCTGATTCTTTTTAGTCTATGCGAAACCTGTGTGAGATAGAAGAAAGTTTTGGGATTGACACATCCGACTAGTTTACTTGTGGTTAGCTGTCGTTTCTCCAATTTCAAGACTCTTTATATCATAGACCATTTTGAAGAACAGAAAAAGACTTACAGATTATAGACAGTATATATACAGATATCCTTCCTGCTAAATCCCATATGAATATCACCCCCCCCCCCGCCCCCCTGTTGAATTGCAAGCTGTTAAAAATGCTGATTTTGGAAATTCTTTAAAATTCAAATTCAGAAGGAAAATATATAACAGCTTGCTTTTTACTTATCCATCATACTTAGTATAGGGTAAGTCTTGTAATCGTTTTGAAAATCGAAAAAAAATTTTTGACGGATTTACACGTTTCAGACACTGGAGATTCCGAAAAACTTATGTTTAGAAAAAAAAATTGCCGTCCGTCTCTCTGTGTGTCTGTAAACGCTCTATCTCCCGAACAAATTAAGATAGAGACTTGAAATTTGGTATGTACTTAGTATGTAATAATGGGAAGAAGCTTATGGAATTTCAGCAACCTCGATTATTCGGAACTATTTTTTTTTGGACTCTTGAAATATTTGTTTTGATAAAAGGTACATAAAATTTTTCGAATTTGTTTATTATAAGGAAGGAATATAAAAGACAATAACAAAACATAAATTTTGCATAAAGAATGAAGTCGATCGGATAATGAGTTGCCGAGATATTTGTAATCCTATTTTCCACACTCTTCGATTTTTTCTAACCCTGTATTTCATTCAAATTTCAATTCAAAGACATATTTTAATTGGAAATGAGACTATTAATCCGATGCAGTAAACCGTTAGTTAATAGGATTTACATTTTTAGAGTTATAAGGATGTTTCTCTTACACAATTCAGTAATAGAGCATTTAAAGTTGATGACGTCATCAAGCCAGGATTTTATTCGAATTGCAATACATTTTATAAATAGTTTACACATGTTTCATTTTCATATTTTATATTTTGCATATCCATGATGGGTAAGTATTACGGTGGCCCCCAACGACTAGTTTTATTTGTGGCTGGCTGTCGTTTCTCCAATTTCAAGACTCCTTATATCATAGACCATTTGAAAGAACAGAAAAAGACTTACAGATTATAGACAGTATATATACAGATATCCTTCCTGCCAAATCCCATATGAATATCACTCCCCCCTTTTGAATTACAAGCTGTTAAAAATGCTGATTTTGGAAATTCTTTAAAATTCAAATTCAGGAGGAAAATATATAATAGCTTGCTTTTTACTTACCCATCATACGTAGTATAGGGTAAATCTTGTAATTGTTTTGAAAATCGAAAAAAAAATTTGACGTATTTAGGTATTTATACGTTTCAGACGCTGGAGATTCCGAAAAACATATTTTTAGAAAAAAAAATTTGCCGTCCGTCTGTCTGTGTGTGTGTGTGTGTGTGTGTGTGTGTGTGTGTGTGTGTGTGTGTGTGTGTGTGTGTGTGTGTGTGTGTGTGTGTGTGTGTGTGTGTGTGTGCGTGTGTCTGTAAACGCCCTATCTCCTGAAAATTGAGATAGAGACGTGAAATTTGATATGTACTTAGTATGTAATAATGAGAAGAAGCTTATTGAATTTCAGTAACCTCGATTATCCGGAACTATTTTTTTCGGACTCTCGAAATATTCGTTCTGATAAAAGGTATATAAAAAAAATTCGAAATTGTATATTTTAAGAAATGAATATAAAAGACAATAAAAAAACATAAATTTTGAATAAAGCATGAAGTTGATCGGATAATGAGTTGCTGAGATATTTGTAATTATATTTTCCACACTCTTCGATTTTTCATGACCCTGTATGTCATTCAAATTTCAATTTAAAGATATATTTTAATTGGAAAAGAAACCCTTAATTCGACGCAGTAAACCGTTAGTTAATAGGATGATCAATTTTTGTGCTATAAGGATGTTTCTTTTACGCAATTCAGTAATAGAGCATTTAAAGTTTTTGACGTTATCAAGCCACGATTTTATTGGAATTGCATTTTATAAATAGTTTCACATGTTTTATTTTCATATTTTATATTATGCAGATCCATATTACGGTGGCCCCCCCCCCAACGACTAGTTTGTTTATTTGTTTGTTTTCTGGACACGTTTGGAAGTAATAGCACATGTAAAAAATTCAAGCTGTTATGTACCGCCCTTCATGATATATAATTTTTCAAAACTGGTGTTTTGACTAACATTTCAGTATATTTTAAAATAGTCATCTAAAAATATATATATACAGATACATTCGCGACAATTATATGATCAATATACAGGATGATCGGAAACTATCTATCAAACTTTTAAAGGATGGGTAAAGTGGAACAAATTAATAATTTTTTGTCATAGAATGAGTATCCGGAAATATGTGTCCGTATAAGCGCCATCTATTTTGGCGCTTATACGCTGTCTTTCATTGCACCTTTCACAATTTTCCTTCGTCGCCAGTGCTTAAACGTGCCATTTCCGGACACACATTCTACAGTAAACAATGCTTGTTTAGTTTCACTCTGCCACCCTTTAAAATTTTGATAGTTATTTTCCGATGACTCGTATATATATTCAAAAAAGTATATATATAAATTATAACCTGTGCATTTTTTAACAGAAATCTTTTTCTAGAATCTTACAATATGCGAATCCAAAACTACAACACATCCCACCAAGTAGTTTTTAACTTATGCTTAAAAAACTATCTATGCATTGCAATCTGTTTTGCAATGAGAAAAAAATGAATTTAACATTAGAATTTCCAAACTTTAAGCCTGCATAATTCATTAACTACTTGATCGAATGAGTTCCTGTTTGGTAACTGAAGGTAAAATTTCCCGAAAGTGCAAAAATAATGTCAAAATTAAGTGTTAGTATTGTTATATGTTAAGTTAGTTATGTTAGTATGCTAGTTAAAATTAGGTGTAGACGACATCATAAGCAAAATTTAAGTATAGGATTAATTAGTGGACTTTAGTACTAATATAGTTTGGGATCAGTCACACTTTTTATACAATGATTTTCGACAGAGCTAGTAGGGGCTAATAACTTTTATTTCAGGATTGTACAAATTCCAGAATAATTAGTTCTTTTTAGGTGCGTTCGTAATTATATAAATACTTAGCAATAGTCGTCGTCTGGTTTCAAAAGTAATGGTGGCAAATTGATGGTGACAATGCCTGGTCCAACATAGGCTATATTTTATGTCGATGCCACTACCCACAAGGAGGTGCAAGAGCGAAAAACGTTCTAAATTGTGATTTTTGTGATACTGAAGCAGCTAGAAACTTGAAATTTAGCATGGTAGTTACTTATAAGATGTAAATGCTCTCTAAGAAAAGATTCTAAAAAAATTTAAAAGTGTGAAATGAAGGAATAGCGTTCTAAAAATGTTCTAAATTACGATTTCTATGGAATTGTTAAGGACAGAAATTTGACGTGTCTGCTACTTTTAACACGCAAATGTACACACAACAATTTTTTTTTTTTTTTTAAAGATCCAAATTTAGAAGGGTGCAGAAGAAAAAACATGTTCTAAATTAAGTTTGTTTTGTGATTTTGAAAGGACTAGAAACTTGAAATTTCGCATGACGGTTACCTTAAAACAAATGCTCCCGTAGAACAGTTTCTAAAAATATTCAAAATTTAAAAATGTGAAATATGGAAAAAGCGTTCTAAAAACCAAAATTCTCCAAATTAGGATTTCTGTTGAATTGTTAAGGATAGAAATTTCAAATTTGACTTTCAACACGCAAATGCAAACACAACACTGTTTATTTTTATTTTTATTTTTATTTTTATCGAAATTTAAAAGGGTGCAGTAGAAAAAAAAAACATTCTAAATTGCGGTTTTTGTGTTTCTGAAAGGAATAGAAACTTGAAATTTGGCATGACGGTTACATATAAGACATAAATGCTCGCTAAGAACAGCTTCTAAAACATCCAAATTTAAAAGATTGAAATGAGGGGAAAACGTTCTAAATTAGGATTTCTATAGAATTGTTAAGGATAGAAACTTGAAATTTGACATGTCTGGTATTTTTTAGACGCAAATGCACACACAACAGTTTTTTTTTTAAATCAAAATTGGAAAAGGTATAGGAGTAAAAAACGTTCTAAATTACGATTTTTGTGATACTGAAAAGGACTACAAATATGAAATTTAGCATGACTTTTATATTTAAGATACAAATGTCCCCGAAAGACAGTTTAAAAAAAATCGAAATTTAAAAGGGTAAAATGAGCGGAAAGGATTCTAAAACCGTTCTAAATTATGATTTCTGTAGAATTGTTAAGGATAGAAACTTGAAATTTGACATGTCTGGTATTTTTTAGACGCAAATGCACACACAACAGTTTTTTTTTATTTTTTAATCAAAATTTTAAAAGGTATAGGAGTAAAAAACGTTCTAAATTACGATTTTTGTGATACTGAAAAGGACTACAAATATGAAATTTAGCATGACTTTTATATTTAAGATAAAAATGTCCCCGAAGGACAGTTTAAAAAAAATCGAAATTTAAAAGGGTGAAATGAGCAGAAAGGATTCTAAAACCGTTCTAAATTATGATTTCTGTAGAATTGTTAAGGATAGAAACTTGAAATTTGACATGTCTGGTATTTTTTAGACGCAAATGCACACACAACAGCTTTTTTTTTTTTTTTTTAATCAAAATTTAAAAAGGTATAGGAGTAAAAAACGTTCTAAATTACGATTTTTGTGATACTGAAAAGGACTACAAATATGAAATTTAGCATGACTTTTATATTTAAGATAAAAATGTCCCCGAAGGACAGTTTAAAAAAAATCGAAATTTAAAAGGGTGAAATGAGCGGAAAGGATTCTAAAACCGTTCTAAATTATGATTTCTGTAGAATTGTTAAGCATAGAAACTTGAAATTTGACATGACTGCTACTTTTAAGACGCAAATGTACACGCAATGCTGTTTTTAAAAAAAATTGAAATTTAAAAGGGTGCAGGAGAAAAAAACGTTCTAAATTACGGAGTTTATGATTATGAAAGGTCTAGAAACTTGAAATTTGGCATGGCGGTCACATATAAGATATAAATGCTCGCTAAGAACAGTTTATAAAAAAATTCGAAATTTAAAAAAAATTAAATGAGGAAAAGTGTTCTAGAAACGTTCTAAATTAGGATTTCTATAAAATTGTTAAAGATAGAGACTTGAAATTTGACATGTCTGCTATTTTTAAGACGTAAATGCACAAACAACACTGTTTTTTTTTTTAATCGAAATTTAAAAGGTCGTAAAAGTAAAAAACATTTTAAACTACGATTTTTGTGATATTTGAAAGGACAAGAGACTTGAAATTTAGCATGATTTTATATTTAATATAAAAATGCGCTCTAAGATTGGTTTCTAAAAAAATTCGAAATTTCGAAGTGTGAAATCCGAGAAAAGCGTTCTAAAAGCGTTCTAAATTATGATTTTTTTTCTATAGAATTGTTAAGGTGAGAAAATGTAAGTTTGACATATCTGCAAATTTTAACACGCAAATGCGCTTGGAACAGTTTCCTTAAAATTCGAAATGTAAAAGAGTGAAGAAGCAAAAGGTGTTTTAAAATTGCGATTTATGTCATACAGTTGGTTCTTAGTGAGCCTGTAATTTGTTCATGGTGGTTATTTGTAAGATGTAAATTCTCGCTATGAACGGTTTAAAAAAAAATCGAAATTTCAAAGAGTGAAAGCGCGAAAAGTTCTATAAATTATGATTTCTATGGAATTGTTATAGCTAAAAACTTCAAATTTGACATGACTGTTACTTTTAAGATGCAACTGCTGACTTAGAACAGTTTTCTTAAAAATTGAAATTTAAAACGGAGCAGGAGCAAAAAAAGCTCTAAAATTGTGGTTTATGTGTTACAATTGATATAGGCCTGGAATTTGCATACTGGTTACAGTTAGGATGTAAATGCTCACTAAGAACTTTAAAAAAAAATTCGAAATTTAAAAGGTTAAAATGTGTGAAAAATGAGCGAAAAACGTTCTAAATTACGACTTACTTGGAACTGTTAAGCCTAGAATATTGAAATATGTCGTAGCTGTTACTCTAGAGATGTAAATGCTGGCTCAGAACACTTTTCTAAAAATTCGAAATTTAAAAATGTACAGGAGCGAAAAACGTTCTAAAATTGCGATTTATGCGATGCAGTTGGTGCAGAAGCTTGGAAATTTGCATGGTGTTTCTTTTAAAATGTAACAAAAGCTCGCTAAGAATGGTTTCTGAAAAAATCGAAATTTTAAGGATGAAATGAGCGAAAAACGTTCTAAATTATGATTTAGTTGGATTTATTCGGGTTACAAACTTGAAATTTTATATAGTGGTTAGTTTTAAGATACAAATGATCAGTATAAACAGTTGATTAAAAATTTTTAATTTAAAGGTATGAAATGAGGTGATAACGTTCTTAATTGCGGTTTATTCAGAATCGTTAATGGATAGAAACTTAAAATTTGACATGTCTGTTATATTTAGAACGTAAATGCTCGCACAGAATAGTTTTCAAAACATTCGAAATTTAAAAGTGTGCAGAAGCAAAAAAACGTTCTAAAATTAGGATTTCTGTGACGCTGCTGAGCTAGAAACTTGAAATTTCGCATGGTGGTTATTTTTAAAATATATGTACTGGTTAAAAATGATTTCTAAAAAATTCTAAATTTAAAAGCAGGAAACGTTCTAGCAACCTTATAAACTATGATTTATCTGAAATTGATAGCATGGTGGTTATTTTTAAGTTGTAAGTGTAGGCTAAAAACGATTTCTAAAAAATTCAAAATTTAAACGGGTGAAATGAGAAGGAAATATTCTAAAAACCTTCTAAAGTATGATTTATCTGAATTTGTTAGGGATAGAAACTTGAAATTTTACGTGGCTCTTACTTCGGAGACATAAATTTATTCACAGAAAAGTTTTTGAAATTTTTGAATTTTTAAAGTGTGCAGAAACAAAATACGTTCTAAAATTTCGATTTCTGTGATATAGTTGCTATAAAAGTTTGTATAACTAGAAGCTTGGATTTTGGCATTTATTTGGAGTTAATAAGCTCTGCTCATTCATTTAAGATGTAAATTCTCGCTAAGAACGGTTTCTAAAAATTACTAAATTTCAAATGAAAAATGAAATGAGCGGAAAGCTTTCAAAATACATTCTAAATTGCTATTTATTTGGAATTAAATTTAGGTCTTCTCAGTATGTTAAGTCTCACGTTCGCCTAATGCAGTATAAGAATGAAGTTTTCTCAAAATGTGACTCAATTAGAAATTTTTGAATTATATGTGGCAATAAAATTTCCTCTAACAAAAATAGGCACACAAATACCACTTGGCATAATGAACAGAGGAAAGTATTTTCAACTAGGTAAATAATATTCTATGATTGGAGTATCGGAGTTGAGATTTATTCAAACAGAGCGAAAAATACCAGGACCAGGACTCGAACCTGAACTCAACGACATTGGCTTGTCGTGCCAACGCCCTTCCTACTAAGCCCCAACGACATCGTGCCTGGTAAATTTTACTCTTATTTGTTAGACAAGGCTGCGAACTGCAGCGCTAATTTCATTCATTCTAGTTGAAAATACTTTCCTCTGTTCATTATGACCTAATTACATGGTATACAGGAGTTTCAGTGTTATTTCAGATTCATCATGTAAAACTGCTATAGTTATAGCTCGGAAGAATGAAATTAGCGCTGCAGTTCGCAGACTTGTCCAACAAATAAGATTGAAATTTGCCAGCCAGGATGGCGTTGGGATAGCTCAGTGGGAAGAGCGTTGGCACGGAAAGTCAATGTATCCTGGTTTCGAGTCCTGGTCCCGGCAATTATAGCTCTGTTTGAATAAATCTCAACTGTGATACTCCAATCATTGAATACCACTTGGCATTTGTCAACAATTACGCAAGCAAGTCCGCGGGTTTTGCTAGTAGTGTATTAATCGGTTTATTTAATAGGAATATCAGTTTTTAAGATGCCAATAAACATTTTCAGCTGCGTGACTGAATTTATACACACAAAAGTAACAAAATAATATTAATGTTAATATTAATATTAATGCTGTTAGTTTATCTTGTAAAACATGTTTGTTGAATAGGAAAATATTTATTTGAACCGAAAAACTTATATTCCAGGTGAGAAAACTGATTAAAAAATTATAAAAACTACGTTTCCGAAAATAAAGCTACAGCAAAAGAAATTTCGTTGTTATAAATGCTTCTTTAAATGTCGAAAATATATTGGTCTCTGGGGATTCTAATGATAGAGAACGCTTTTCGGGATCGTGGGTAACTCGGAAGAGGTTATTGTATATTTTTGTTTGTGGTTATATTATATTTTCCAAGATTAAGAAACATTTGTCTGTTTTTACAGTGTTAATTTTTCATATTTCTCCGTAAAACACATTTGTTGAACATAAAATGTTTACTTGAGAATGGATAGTGGCAACATAGTTGAAAAGTTATTATGACTTCGGTTTGTCTGCCCGAACTCTAACTGTCGTGAATATGCACGGATCGCCCTGTAATTTTTTTATGTTTTTGGCATTTACTATAGCACTACCGCTATTGAAAATTAAGCATTTATACTTCGTTTACAGGGAATGTCACATATATCTGTTACATTGCGGTCAGTGGGAACAAATCGTTACAAATGAATTTTAATGATGTTACATCATTTCAAACATAATGAAATTGATACACATTTATGAAGTGTACTAAAACATGCGTTCTGTAGGATCACAAAGCTTTTATTATGCAATTTAGGGCCACACAAAAGTATTCCGTTACATAATAGTCTTACGAGAAAAAAAAACTTTTTGCAGCGTATTTTAATTGTGTAACACTATTTAAAATACATGAAATTGATACACATTTTTGAGGTTTACTACAAGATATTTGCTGTAGAATATGATCTACAAAAACAACTTTTCAAAAAAAAAAAAAAGTTGTGGCTAAAAAATGGTGTGATATCAAATTTTCAAGCTATTATATTACTTATTTAACTTTTTTCAATTAAATAAGTATTCATATATATAAGTCGAGTGCCTACGTATATGTTAATAGAAATCGTTTTCTCCTGTACTAAATACATCCTAACGAGTTTCTGAAAATTGAATTTTTTTCAAATTATGCATGATGGGCTTGGCGGCCATCTTTGCATATTATTCACAAAATTCTAAGCACCCAAATCCGTAGTTAAAATCCGAAGTTCAAAATTGTTATTTAAGCAAATATTTTAAGCGTTTCATTTATAGACTTGTATGCTGAATGATTGATGACTTGTATGATAGATTTGTATGATGAAAATTGTGTCTTAAGGCTCCTCTTCAGTAAACTTCCCGATTCCCCTCGCTAATGTTATTCCTATGGGCGTAGGATGCATTCGTATTTTTAAAATATCTCCTCGGAAAATTAATATTTTTAACTTCTGTTTTCTTTGTATTGTTCTTAAAGAATGTCTCTTTTTTTCTTAGTTATCAAAATATTTCTAAATTATGTGTTTAATTTACATTTTTTTGTTTTAAAATCTTAATAAGATTTTAACGTTTCATATAAAATTAAGTATATATTTTAGAAAAAAATTGACAACTAAGAAAAAAAGAGACATTCTTTAAGAATAGTACAAAGAAAACAGAAGTTAAAAATATTAATTTTCCGAGGAGATATTTTAAAAATACGAATGCATCCTACGCCCATAGGAATAACATTAGCGAGGGGAATCGGGAAGTTTACTGAAGAGGAGCCTTAAGATAATGATGACTTATCTTAAAGATTCATCTTATGATTTATTTTTTAGAGTAATTAATAATTTCAAAGTAGAAAAAATCAATTTCTCAAAATATCAGTCTTATCTAATTTATCCGTCCGTAGTTACAATCTGAAATTCGAAATTGTGATAAACATATTACATTGCAAACATATTACGCTTTTACTTTTGAAATTTGGGTGCTTAGAAATATGGAAAGATAGCCGCCTAGCCCATCATGCATAATTTGGAAAAAATTGAATTTTCAGAAACTCGTTAGGATGTATTTAGTACAGGAGAAAACGATTTCTATTAACATATACGTAGGCACTCGACTTATATATATGAATACTTATTTAATTGAAAAAAGTTAAATAAGTAATATAATAGCTTGGAAATTTGATATCACACCATTTTTTAGCCACAACTTTTTTTTTTTTTTTTTTTTTTTTTTTTTTTACGCTTGGTTTTTTTATTTTTGAAAAGTTGTTTTTGTAGATATAATTTCTTTTTTTAAAATAGATTAAACATAATTTAAATAATCTAAACATGAGAAATAATTTAAAATTACACTTTACTTTCAGTCATTGTTTAAAGGGTTAACAAGAAATACCAGTAGATTTTTCAATTAAACTAATTACACTCTTAAAAATAACGTACTAAATGTGGCTTGTTATAATACTTGTTATCCTCCGTTAAAAATATCACTGACTTATCCATGAAATAAATAAAAATGGAATACGTACGTTATGGGCGAAAGACGACACAGCAAGCGCCATCTGCGTAGGCACTGCAACAGCGCCATCTGCTTGATCGCGATCGACCTCTACCCAATGGTATGGGTGTCTTGCACGTTCGCGTTCACCTGCTGTGTCGTCTTTCGCTCATAGTCGTTCAACGCTTCGTCCGTATGCAAAGCCCTGATTTTTTGCTGGAGGACTTTTTGAAGCTTATAAACCGGTATGACAAATGTCTCAATGTACTTGGTACTTATGTGGGAAAATAAAGTTATGTTTTATCTTTAATGTCTCATTACATTTTTTGTCTTTCATACACACCTCTGTCCACAGTCGCCAGGGGAAACTTATTTTCCGACTGGCCCTCGTACTTCCTAATTTTGTTCACGCCCCTCCCCATCCCCTCCCCGAAATGTGACGCGCCATTCTTTTTTATCATGTGCTATAGACTATCTTAAAGTTTAAAACAGATCGCATTGGAATTTAATATATTTGCTGAAATTACTATTATATATAGAATAATATAGAAATAAACCCTCCTTTAGCTTGTAATTTAGATATATGAACATTTTTTACAATTTCTGAAAGCTGATTTATATTTATTTATTTATTTATTTATCTATTTATAAATTTTTTGTTTATTTTATTTATTTTTTTTTTTTTTTGCGTTGCCCTGTGCATGTTTGGAATTTCTTAGCAATTTCTTAGATTTACATTATTTAATTTAATTAAACATTGTACTGTTACAATAAATTTAAATGGAAACTTCACTTCTAAAACAAAAATAATTTAACAACTGGCTTTCATTAACTTATAGAAAAATCACGTGAAAGGTATTCCTGCGAACGAAATGCCTCTCCTTTACCATGTTTTTTTTTTTTTTTTTTTTTAGAAATAAATGAATCACATTTAATTCATTTCAAAAATTTTGTTTACGTTTGGAAAGAAATTTTAAATGCCGATAACACTTAATGTATACATTTTAGAAGGTACATCTTCCCTCAAAAACTAATTTATTTTTAAAGATCTTTTTAAAAACATAAATTATATATTTAAAATATTTCTTAAAGCAGAAACACTACGTCTGATTACTTTATTTTACAATATTGAGAACACGCATTTTATCGGACAATTAAATACACTAAACAAACATGAGTGAAAAATTGATCTGCGCCAGGACTCGAACCTGGGACCTTATGCGTACCGTACTGACACTCTGCGACTGAGCCACCGAGATCGATATCCTTGACTGGCAATTTCTCATACTTATTCATGTTGGAAACAGTCATCTGCCACAGTTTGCAGTCATATTTCATTGTCTGATAAAATGTGTGTTCTTATAATTATGAAGTTTTATTTTTTTTCTTCAGAAGAAAATGGCTGACTTACAGATGAAATTTGATGTGGTTATAACCTGTAACTGATTTGTGGTATCATAATACAGATGGTACATGGTCGTTGGCGGGTTTTGTCTCTGTTTTGGCATAATTTTTTAATCGCCAAGTTAATTAACAGTTTTTTGCTAATTAAGGATAGAAACTATTTTTTTTTACACTGTATTTTATAAAAGCACATAGATTACGTAATTACTTGTCCAAAAATGCAATCCTTTTTTTATTCTGCCCAATATTAAGGCCTGTAGGTTGTTTGAAAAAAAAAAGTTTGACGAAGAAAAAAGTGATCATTTTAAGTAACTCAACGTTTTTTTTTTTTTTTTTTTAATCTATATCTCTGTTTATAAATCACTTATGAAGATGAGTTTGGTCTTAAATTGAAGAAATTCTTGATTAGATTCTTCTAGTTTTCGTTTTTTTTCTGCGACGCTTGGTTTATTTGATATCTGATATTTTAATCTGGCATGTTTGTCGATTTAACATTGCGAAGTTTCTTTCTGTAAGTAAGCAGTAGCGGTCTTTAGTCCAGTTCTTGGCGTTATTTGTGTGGCGTTTTTTTTTTAAGCTTGGCTTGGCAGAGCGACCGCCCTGCTTGATATGCATAACATTTATCGTCCATTTACAGGGACAGACAAAAGATTTCGGATACAGTACTGTATCCGAAATACTGTCTATTAGCGATAATCGCTGGAAAAATACGTTTTCAGTTATCGTATGCGTTTTTAAGATTAAATTTTGTTTGTATACTACGTTGTGTACATAAATGCTATCGATCATGTACATACACAAAAGCGTTCGTAAACATTACCGAGTATGAACGTGAATTGTCTAAATGTGTTTTTTAACTGAGTTATGCATTTTCAAGCTGAATTATATTTACTATACTAAGAGTTATTTGTAAAATATACATAAAATCATATACACAGCCACTCAAAGAACTGGATACATGGTCGCCTAGGGATGATAATTTCTGGAAATGTAATTTCAGAACTTTTAAATGTGCTTGATCCTGAATTAAGTTTAGCTTAATATGTGACGTGTATAAAAATCTGTAGGTAATATACATGGATGTACAAAATATTTCAGATATGTTTCCGTCTGTTGGTAGAAATTGCTAAACGTACATTTTTAACCTATTATGCGTTTTATTACTAAACTAAAATTTAGCATACTTACGTAGAATATATAAAAAAAACTATAGATCAAATGCAGGGCTACAAAAAAAAATTGGAGTACTTTTTCTGCAATAGACGGTAATTGCTGAAATCTGGTTTTCAAATGTGTTATGCGTTTTCTCAAATATTTAATTAGGTATCTTATTTACCTTATTAAACAGCGAAGTTTTATTAAAGTATTCTGAAAGTGTTGGAAAGTGTTTTATAATCTATGTTTGACGCATGATTTCTCTTTCTTGTTATACATGAAGTGAAATTCTTCCATTTTCATTATAAGCTTTTAGTTAGGAATAATTCTCTTAAAGCGTTAGTATGTTCTACAACTGAAACTTCTCTTTTAAATATTCAGTTTATTAAATTTAGTAGTTCGCAACAAAAATAAATTACTCGCTGAACAGGAATCTGTAAAATATAACGGTCATCATATATATTATTTCTCCTGTCAACATCCCTTTTTCTCAGAAAATACGAAACGCAGAAAGACAAAAGAGATACCACATGAAAGGATTTTAAACAGGCTTCTGACATAGCACACTTAACAAATCGTTAAAACATGTTTTCGAATAAAAATTGTAGTTAATTAAAAATTAAATCGGCATTGTTTCATAAATGAAATGAAAGGTTTTCTCAAATCAGTGTTGCCACCAAAATAAAATACTGCATTATCAGATGATGTCATCCTATAATGCAATTGAAATACGATTGTTAATTTATTTCTTGCGCGTATACTTTTTGAAAAATATCGAGCTTTTAATTGGGATTTTATTTAATTTTTACGCGTGCGTCAGCTATTTTTATTTGTTTTCCTTTTTTAATCTTGGCTGTGTGTATGCGTACTGGGTATCGGAGCACCAGTATATTGCTTAATTTAAGGATTATCTTCCTTTAAGATATACAGCTCATTAGGATTCACAAAAATTTTAAGTATTTTTTTTTAAATATTTCATTAATTTGTTAATACACCAGCGAAGTCTGACGTCACTTAAATGGCTGCTGAACCACAAAGTTTGAACATCCCATGTTTAAGTTCCCATAGGGTTGCAAATAATTGGTGTACCAAATATTTATTTATGTATTTAAGACATTTCTGGAACAATTTTGCAAAATCTGAGAAAATGCTTTCGTAGGAATTCCCTAAACGTCAGATTCACTGTTTCAATTTTTTTATAATTCCCTTTTTTTTTTCAGTATATAGGAGTCTTGGCAACGTAGAGAAATGACCTTGGCGAGAGAAATAAAATGGCAAAAACTTTTCTGGCAATCTATTCCCATTTCCTTAAACACAAACAATCATCATATATATTATTTCTGTTTTCAAGATCTTTTTTTCTATGCACATACAAAACATACAATGATGAATGAGGTATCGTTCGAAAAGCTTTTGAACAAGTTTCTGAGATAGTACACTCACATAGTGTTAAAACGCGTTGTTTGTTTTAAAAAAAAATCAGTTCATTAAAAATTAGTGCTAAAACGTACAGGAAATAATCTCAAAGATTGCAGTGCGAAAGCTTCGCACAGGTCCTTCTGGTTATAGAATATATCATCATATCATTATATGTTATATTTTTATGAGCGTTTCAAGCGTCGCGCCCATAAAAACTAATAAAAACTAGTATGCTAATGACCATCACAAAACTTTTTTCTATACCATTCTAATATAAAACGTCAACGTTTATGAATATAAAGCATATTGCATTTATTCGAAAATAACGCGGAGTTACTGTGAACAACGTATTGAAAGAGAAACAAAACAGCAGCGCCCCCTGCTGAGCATTAAAATTTAAAATTGAATATTTCTACACAATAAAAAATAAGATGTTCATTGCATATAATGTTCATTGCAAAAAGCATGGGTCTAATATTCCGTAAGCGGTATCGCTGGCCACATGTTGACATAAAAAATGAACCATTCTGGCAACAGTATGATTAAAACTAAAAGTGTACGAGAGTTACAAGAATTCAGTTTATTTAGTGCAAACCATGCTCGCTAAATTGCATCAATTGATTGTGGGCGCGATTAAGAGTCTTTCTCAAGCTTAGGATAGCAATGCCTGCTGTTGAGCGATCAAAGCCAAATTAGGTTCAGCATCTATTTATGTCAAGGTCTAACACAATATGCATTTTGACGAAGTTCTGTGCATTAGTTTTTGCGATATAGTTAACATGAAAATTGTGCAAAACACAGCATAGTAGCTCGAAATGTTAGATTATATACACCCACACCTAATCAGCATCTGTTTATGTCACGGTATAACTCAATCTGAAGTTTTGGGTTTTAAACTGCGCTCATTAAATCATGGGACAGAGAGGCCGCAAAATTTTTGTCACACACAATCTAACAAACAGACGGACGAAGCCTAACGGCAGACTAACGAAGAAACAGGCATTTTCCAAAATTAGTCAATTTAGGACATCCCAAAATGTAATCGATTCGAAAATGGAAGTCAGAAATTTTTTCAATACTTTCTTCTTATGTATACAGAAGAAAGTAAGAAGAAAATAAGCTAAAAATATCAGTGGAATCAGCCAACTCGCTGTATAGGAGTGTTCAAAAATATAAAGATTCTTTACGACTGCGATCACTATAATGCTTGTAAGAGCACTTCGCGATCTTGAAATGAAAAGAAATATCGAAGGCTTCAGCTATCTCGCTGTATAGAATCTCAAAAAATGTGAAAATCGTTCATCGCTGTAATGCGTCTGCGAGCGTTTCTTGCCTAAGAATACAAAACAAGTTGGAAATTGTACGTCAAACGTGACAAATGAGGTGCGTTCGTACTATAGCTAGTTACATAAATATTCAGATCTTTTCTGATTTTTAATTCTGTGAAATGAATTATTTTATTACAGAAATTAATCTGCAGACGATATAAGTATCTCGGTCGCTTGACGATTAAACTTCGGAAGCTCCTGTAACTAAAAAGCACCGATTTAAAAAAAAAAATTCAAATTTCTTAATAAATATTTTTATTAATATTTCCTAAAGTTTTGAGTCGATTTTAATAAAATTTGAAATGTCTCGACAAAATTCTGCAAAGATAATATATTTTAAATTGCAAACCATTCGGTTGGGTAGTTTTTGCGTTGATATATGCGGACGGACGGACAGACAGACAGACGGACAGACAGACAGACGGACGGACAGACGGACAGACGGACGGACCAAGCGACGACAATAGGTGCTACGTATTTATATAATTACGAACGCACCTAAAAAGAAACAACAGAGTCATCTAACTCGCTGTATAGGAATCTCGAAAATATAATTTTTTAATCCGCGTTTGATATGTAAGAGCTTCGTGTCCATGAAGGCAAAAGAAAAAAAAAAAAAAACAAGTTGGAAATTGTACGTCAAACGTTACAAACGAGGTGCGTTCGTACGCACGTTTTAGAATTAAATTCATGATATCCCGTGCGTAGAACGGGTTAAACAGCTAGTTAAGTATATATTTTATGACACTGTTCATACAAATATCTTAACTAGTTATATAAATATTCAGATATATATGTATCAGCTAGTTATATAAATATTCAGATCTTGATGATTTTTAATTCTGTGAAATGAATTATATCGTCTGCAGATTAATTTCTGTCATAAAATAAGTATCTCGGTCGCTTGACGATTAAACTTCGGAAGCTCCTATAACAAAAAAGCACCGATTTAAAAAAAAAAAAAAAAATCAAATTTCTTAATAAATATTTTTATTAATATCTCCTAAAGTTTTGATTCGATTTTAATAAAATTTGAAATGTTTCGACAAAATTCTGCAAAGATAATATATTTTAAATTGCAAACCATTTGGTTGGGTAGTTTTTGCGTTGTTATATGCGGACAGACAGACGGACGGACAGACAGACAGACAGACAGACGGACGGACAGACGGACGGACCAAACGACGACTATAGGTGCTACGTATTTATATAATTACGAACGCACCTAAAAAGATTACTGGATCTAGTTACCTAGTGGTGTAATAAAACCGAAAAATATTAACTTTGATAAAGCGGTGTTATAACGCTTGCATGACCGGTTCGTGTCTTTAAAAATCAAATAAAACTTAAGTTGGTTCAGGGTGTATAGGGGTGATGAAATACTAAGATGGCGTACAGCACAGATGATGAAAGTGGCAGAATTTCATTACTGGAGAAGAATGAAAGAACGAAAGTGAACATCACCCTCTATTGTAAAAAGGATTCAGTTAGCTTATTTTCACATAAATAATGAAGATTTTGTGTGGGGATCGCAAACAAAATCGGTGTTATATGATACCCGCATAACATCACATAATATTGATTTTTATTTCTCATTTTCAAAATACGATGAGAAAATGATGATGATGATGAAATATTGTTTTTGCGATTACATCTTTTCTGTGACTGAAATTTGCTTTAATATATTTTCAAAAATTGGAAATGGCCATAGTTATTCGTTAACATCCAAAATCGATTAATATTCATTAACCCCTTGAAAATGATTGCGTGTGCGATCGAAAGATCTCGGGAGCATATAATGTAAACTAACATCCTTGCAAGTGTTTTTTTTATGTTTTTATCACCTTTTAAGAAAATAAATGTGTTTTTAATTTTTATGCCATAGTTATTGTTTTAGATTTAACAAGCTGCAGTGAAAAAAAATTTCGACGTCTAATGAAACGCTACATTTATAAAATGCGTGTTGTGCAAGCATGCAAGATCTTTCAATTTAATACTTTTCCAAGTATTACTTCAAGGGCATGACCTTGAAATTAATGACAAGCATCAAAAATTTCATCGAATAAAATGTCAGCCCTCGAATCAACAGAATACAATTTTTCATACTTTCTGCTCAAAACTTTGTCCAATAGAAATGACTTTACAAGCAGTTAATGGTAGGTTTTTAATCACCGATATACGCAATCACGACACCTGTTATTACTCGACTTCTAAACTCGGTCCTTCTGTGTCACGTGACGTGACCTTGTGATCCCCTGGACCATTGATCACGCGGACCGTCTCGTTTCCGACAAGACCACACCCATCGAAATCGATTGACTGAGAATCGACCAACTCCCACTCATTTTAATAGTTGAGGGAAACATTATTAAAATTTTCTTTATTCCTATTATTATTATTAGATTATTAGTAATAAGTCCGCGAAACCACTTAGGCTTTCCCGCATTACGGATTCCTAATCATCATCAACATAAGATTTCAGTTCCAAAGTATTTTAACGGCGCACAGTGGTTCGGTTCAGTGTTGCCAAGTTTGGGAAAAATTTTATTCAAAGTATCTACCACTATTTCGGAATAGGAATATTCGGTTTGTTTAATAACAGGCATTCCGTGATTAAATAAGGCGCATATTACCAGATACGTTAATTTGGCGCAGGTCCTGATTATAGAAAATTTACTGCTTTGATTTGCGCTTGGTAGAAAGTGCAAACCGGTGAATTTATTTTAAAAAGGATTATTTCGGATCTGTTTCTTTTGTAAGATATGGTACAGGAAAATAATAAAAAAATTTAAACTACCTTTTCAGGATCTCTAGATTGTTTTCTCGATAATAGACATTTATTTAATATTAAACTATTAACTGACTAAAGCATATTTATATTTTTAATATTACACTGTCTATTTTTTTAATTCATAGTTTCTCTTTTTTTAGTGTTCAAAATATTTCGTTGTTACAGTTTCATAGCTAGTTGGCCTATTTTGACGAGCGTGGTTTGGCACGTCATTAACTTTATTGTTTTTGTAACTGGTAAACGGTTGTAATCATGAAGAAGAAATTTCAATTTATCATCTGCATCTGGATAACGAAAAAAAATGCTTCAAAATGAGTTTATTAATTTATAATTAACTTAAAAAAATATTAAAATGTTGCATTGTCATCGAAAAAACAAATGTGTATATATTTTTTACAATTTTAGCATAGGAAGAAATGAATGAAAAATCGGTAAACAAATTTCATCCTTACATACAAAAACAAAGTTAAGTGAAATAAATGATCAACAAGTTGGAAATTGTACGTCAAACGTTACAAACGAGGTGCGTTCGTACGCACGTTTTAGAATTAAATTCATGATATCCCGTGCGTAGAACGGGTTAAACAGCTAGTTAAGTATATATTTTATGACACTGTTCATACAAATATCTTAACTAGTTATATAAATATTCAGATATATATGTATCAGCTAGTTATATAAATATTCAGATCTTGATGATTTTTAATTCTGTGAAATGAATTATATCGTATGCAGATTAATTTCTGTCATAAAATAAGCATCTCGGTCGCTTGACGATTAAACTTCGGAAGCTCCTATAACAAAAAAGCACCGATTTAAAAAAAAAAATTCAAATTTCTTAATAAATATTTTTATTAATATCTCCTAAAGTTTTGATTCGATTTTAATAAAATTTGAAATGTCTCGACAAAATTCTGCAAAGATAATATATTTTAAATTGCAAACCATTTGGTTGGGTAGTTTTTGCGTTGTTATATGCGGACAGACAGACAGACGGACAGACAGACAGACAGACAGACGGACGGACAGACGGACGGACAGACGGACGGACCAAACGACGACTATAGGTGCTACGTATTTATATAATTACGAACGCACCTAAAAAGCGGTAGATATTTTGAATTTAAACATATCTCCAATCTGGCAACACTGGTCCGCATTGTGTTCGTAGTGCAGAAAAAAGTATAAAAACTGTGGTATTTGGAAATATTTATTAAATTTAGTAATATAATAGTTAAGAGGCAGATTTTATAAGAATGAGGCAGAAATGGGGGTGTAATTATACACACCATTTTTGATTTTGCCGAAATTTTTATGGTGGTTTCGTCTAATGATTTTAGAAGAGACCTATATATTTTTTTTTTCACAAAAAATTTTTTTGTGACCCATAAAAATTCTTAAAGTTGGTCGTGACTCAGTATTTTTTACAAATCGACATCTTTCTGTATTCGATTATCTCAGTGCATTGAGCATCAACCAAAGTAATTCTTGCATTTACAACATGACCTTTAGTAGCTAAATTGAATTATTTTATAAATTTCATGGCTGACCTTCAGTGCAACCTGGCAGTGTTCGCCAAACTTTGTCGCGGAAAATGAAAAAGCGCCATATCTAAGACCTCATGGACCCATGCACTGAGAGTCAGCCATAGTTTTGGGGTTTAATTTGTGTAGTACTACTCAGTATTAACTTAATTAGCTCATTTGTTGCATGGCTCACCCTCAGTGCTGCTGAAAAATAGCTACTTTTGTATCTAAAAAAACCAAAAAAAGTCCTTTTGGTGACCCTGTATTTCAGTGCACTGAGGGTCAATGTGGAACTTCATAATTGTATTTCATAGTATGAGACCTGTCTTTTAACAGACAATTGACAGAACTTTGGCTAATGGCCATGCCAACACATAAGGCTTACTTCAAGACATCGTGGAAACGGAAAATATGGTAACAAAGCATACAATTAGCTGTACAGTAATGTTTGAAGTAGGAAATAAAAATTACTTGCAAGTTACCAAATAGCTAAAATAAGATAGAAAGCTATAAAATAGCAGTTTTTATTTTTTATTTTCTAAAATCCACTCTATAAAAAAGTTGTGACATTCAAAAATTTCATCTTCTCTGAAAACAAATGACAGTCTATGAGTTTGGGTTTACTGAATGGTTGGTGGTTCCAAGCATTTCAAGATGCTGCTTTGATGAACCCAATCTTGGTTGTCTGTTGTTTTAGGCCATTGGAAATTGTTTTTCCCTTTGCTTCCACTGGGTTTCATATATAATTCATTTGGATCTGATCATCTTTTATTTCAACACCATGACCTATATCAAAACATTTTTTTTATTCACCAAGCATATCTTGAAATCAAAATAGGCCTATTTTCAAAATAACCTACTTACCAATGTACCATTCTCTGCTGTTTCTGTGTACAGCTGCGCTGCCACATAACTACCAATTTGTCCTGGAATTCTCTGTTCATTTATAATTCTTTGCAGAGTAAATACAGCGCAACCATTACCACCATAGCAACCAGCATTATCCGATTTTTAATACAGGTTGCTATGATGTGGATGAAACTTTGCAAGAACATGTGCAGCAATGTTCAATGTGTCTTAATCACATCTGAAAATACATGTAAAATAAACTTCTTTCTTGAGTGTCTCGCAGTTTTCTTCCTTGTGTGAATAAAACATCAATGTGGAGAGGAATGACATATCCCATTTCCCAAAATAATCCTTTTGTGCTTCTCGATATTTTGTTGGTATTACTTTTTGTGCCCAATCTTTCAGCCAGAATCTCATGGCGTTGCTTATTTATGCTGCTTGTCTTAGATGCATTCTGCTGCACACCATGTAATATGTGCCTCATCCAGTTCATCACATAATTCTGTCCAATATTGGCATCATAAACCGTCTCATTTTTCTTAGCAGTATCTTCAACAGAGAACACAATTTTTGAAGTTGAATCAAATCGTTGAAACACATTACAGCATTCATAAAAAATTTCACTAAGCTCATGTTCACACAAGGACTTGAAGCAGTTATCATAGGCATAGGAAAAAGCAAATACTGTGCAATGCGAAGTGCATTGGATATTCTCTGAACAGTGGATAGCATATCCGAGTTTCAAATAGCGCTGAGCTTTCTGAAGCATAGCATTCAGTTGTTGTTTTATTTTTTTTTCAAATCAGCAGCACATTCATTTATAATTGTTTGCAACATTTGGAATTCATTTAAGCCTTCCACGGTGGTGTTGTCCATTCCTGCAATATTGTGTTGCTGATTAGGCTTCAAAACATTGAGGATATGTAAAAGGGAACTTACTGATAAAGGTGTATAATTAACTTCGGAACAGAATTAATGGTATTGTAAAATAGTGTGGCTTTTCAATGCATTAAGGATGGCCCGAGGTACAATCTGCTTCTCTCTGCTGTCATACACTAATGTACTTGCACCATATGCTACATCTTGAATTGTGCCTGATTCAAATAGATAGTGAAGAAAATGTTCACACTTATGGATGTCCAGTTTCTTCCTGGTTGTTTTTTCAGGGACTTCAAAAGCTCCTGGGCCATATGTAGATCTCCATTTCCATGCTTTGTCAACTTCATACTTTGTACATTCGAAAAAATACATAGTATCACATTTGGAGATAAAACACTCAAGATTAAAATTTTTGTTTTGTTATTTACTGCACTTTCATAGGCTCGTACAATATGCTGAAGTAATTCTAGTACATCGCTTTCGGACTCTGAGGATGGAGATGAAAATGACACTTTATACAATACTTTCCCTTGCTCTGGTGCAAAGTTTTCACAAAACTTGTTTTTAAAGTTATTTTTGGCTTCTTTGTATTTACATTTAGCATAATAGATACTTGATTTTGAAAGTTCTGTGACTGGATTTGGAATTTGGAATTTTAGAGGACTCATGTCAGGAGCTGCAGTTTCAGTAAAGGGGTGCATTTGTTGTTTACGTTAATCTCTCTCTGCCTCATTTATATATAAAGTACCAGCTGGAGGCTCGTAATTTGGATCAGCTGTTTCTTCTGAATGGTTCTCATCCGCTATTTCTGTTCCATGGTTCACATCATCAATTATTCTGTGCTTGCTAAATAACATGCCATCCATTGGAAAAGATGGAAATATCAAATTCCAATGTAAATATACCTTCCATGATGCCATGCGAACATTTTCTTTTTTCTTAGCAGGATGCACTGTATGATCAGGGTGTGCAACACCTTCTTGATGGCTGCCAAAATGTACCATACGGTGTCTGTGGAATGCACATATCACACCTTCAACAGTAGAAATGTTTTATTGACTTTTATTACTAATAAGCTGAACTTCAGAAACATTTCGTTTTGGGTAAAATCCAATTTTTCTCATTGCGGTAAAAACATAAAATAGTATTTGTTACAATCTTTTTTTTAAGGTGTTCAATAAAAACGTTTTACCAAAATGATGAACATTGTTTTTGACTCTTTTTTTCAGTTTGAGGGTGTACATCATTGCATGGAAAATTATTTCTCTGAATATGATTGCTAAGAATTACAACGTTATTTTTTTATTGCTTATGCTACAAGTGAAATTATGACATTGTAAAAAAAGGATATGGTTGCCTACTGACTAGTCACATATAAAATAAAATAAAAACATATGACATATAGTGAATAGTTTATAGGCCTAATATATAGCTAATTTGTATGCTTTGTTACCATATTTTCCATTTCCACAATGTTTTGCAGTAAGCCTTATGTGCTGACATAGCCATTAGCCAAAGTTCTGTCAACTGTCTGTTAAAAGACAGGACTCATACTATGAAATACAATTATCAAGTTCCACATTGACCCTCAGTGCACTGAAATACAGGGTCATCAAAAGGACTTTTTTTGGTTTTGTTAGATACAAAAGTAGCTATTTTTCAGCAGCACTGAGGGTGAGCCATGCAACAAATGAGCTAATTAAGTTAATACTGAGTAGTACTACACAAGTTAAACCCCAAAACTATGGCTGACCCTCAGTGCATGGGTCCATGAGGTCTCAGATATGGCGCTTTTTCATTTTCCGCGACAAAGTTTGGCGAACACTGCCAGGTTGCACTGAAGGTCAGCCATGAAATTTACAAAATAATTCAATTTAGCTACTAAAGGTCATGTTGTAAACACAAGAATTACTTTGGCTGATGCTCAATGCACTGAGATAATCGAATACAGAAATATGTCGATTCGAGAAAAATACTGAGTCACGACCAACTTTAAGAATTTTTGTGGGTCACAAAAATTTTTTTTGTGAAAAAAAAATATATAGGTCTCTTCTAAAATCATTAGAAGAAACCACCATAAAAATTTCGGCAAAATCAAAAATGGTGTGTATAATGACCTGCCTGACTCTTATAAAATCTGCCTCTTAATAATATTAATAATATTTTTTGTACTTTATAATGTGATATTTCGTGATTTCATATAAATAACTCATAAAAAAAAAACTTCATCATAAAAATATTTATTAAAATTTTATAATTTAACAATTTTTGCTATTATTCATTATTCAATTCCTACTATTAGCTCACACTCCCTATATATTTATTTATCTTGTTCAAATTTTCAATCTATACTAATATTATAAAGGAGTAAAGGTTGTTTTTTTTGTTTGTTTGTAGGGGGTAATCTCTGGAACTACTGCATCGATTTCAAAAGTGATGGTGGCAAATTGATGGTGACAACCTCTGCTCCAACATAGGCTATGTTTTATGTCGGTGCCACTAACCCCAGGGGGGGTGCAAGAGCGAAAAACGTTCTAAAATTGCGATTTTTTTATACTGAAGGAGCTAGAAATTTGAAATTTGGCATTTTAGTTACTTATAAGATGTAAATGCTCTCTAAGAATAATAAAAAGAAAATCGAAATTTAAAAGGGTGAAATGAGCGAAAAGCGTTCTAAAATCATTCTAAATTACAAGTTCTATGGAATATCTCTGGAACTATACAACCGATTTCAAAAGTGATGGTGGCAAATTGATGGCGATAACCCCTGCTCCAACATGGGCTATATTTTATGTCGGTGCCACTAACCCCAGGGGGGTGCAGGGGCAAAAATCGTACTAAAATTGCGATTTTTTGTATACTGAAGGAGCTAGAAATTTGAAATTTGGCATTGTAGCTACTTATAAGATGTAAATACTCTCTAAAAACAAATTAAAAAAAATGAAATTTAAAAGGGTAAAATGAGCGAAAAGCGTTCTAAAAACATTCTAAATTACAATTTCTGTGGAATCTCTGGAACTATAGAACCGATTTCAAAAGTGATGGTGGCAAAGTGATGGTTAAACTGCTGGCATGAAAATACAAATGTATTTTAGCATGGCAGTAAAAAATTCATTTTTTGAATAAAGACGTCGCCATATGAACTCTATGAGATACGACCGTATATTTGCTCCTGTTACGTGGGATTGAAAATGAATAAAAACAATAAACGAAAAGAAACTACAACACAACGCAAGCGACGATTAGAGAAAGAATAACAAAAGCGCCAAGAAAAGCTTGCAATTGAAACAGAAGCAGAAAAGTGCCTACGTTTAGATAAACGAAATCAAAGATTACAGGATGCGTCTCAAGAGCAGCGCGAAACTCGATTATTAGCTGATCGTCAAAGACATGCACTATTAATAAGAAAAGAAACTAAAGAACAACTGAATTACGATTACAAGATCTACGTCGTAGACAAGCACTGAAAATAGCAAATGAGACGAAAGAGCAGAGCAAAACACGATTACAAGATATACATCGTAGACAAGCACTAACAATAGCAAATGAGACGCAAGAGCAGCGCGAAGCACGATTACAAGATCTTTGTCATAGACAAGCACTATCAATAGAAAATGAAACTCTAGAACAACGCGAAGTTCGCCAAGAAAGACAACGTATTCTGCATTCACAAGCACTGAGAAGAGTAAATGCACAAATCGCTACATTTGAAAGAGCCATCAACACATTCTGTAACAGAACTTGCGGAATCTGTATGAAGCGATGCTATCCCAATCAAGTCGCAAAATGCTATTTGACAGAAACGAAGGCGTATTTACTGGATCAATTAAGAAACAAGCCAATGCTTCTACTATGTCATCGCTGTAAAAAATCACATCAACAGCAATAAGGATCATTCGCCGCCAAAGACATATTGGAACAATTTGGATCCTGACCCTATACCAAGAGAGATGCAAGAATTGACTCAGGTTGAAATACGCCTACTAGCGAGAATCAAACCATTCATAAAAATCATCAAGTTCGATGGAGTACTTGGTCAATATGGATTCCGTGCACAAGCAGTACTCTTTGCACAAGACCTACATGAAGTCACAGAAAAGCTTCCCAACATGCTGCCTATACCAACTAACAATTTAGATGTTGTTGTCGTCACAGAGACCCTGGAGAATCTCAACATTTCTAGAGAATTCGCGATTGATCGATCACGTGCGAACAAAGCTCTTAAATGGTTGGTTGCAGAAAATGAATTCTACAAGGATGTGGTGATAGATCAAGAGTCACGCATGGAAGAATCAGATTATATTCGAGTACAACCTGCAGTAGCTGTTCAAGAACAAGTGGAACGTGAAATCGAAGTTCATCAACGAGACAATGTTTACATGCATGTCAATGATGTATCAAGAATTATACGAGCACCATGGCATCAAGCATATGAGACAATTTTCACATCAGGCAGCGCAGGCATGCAATGTTTAGGAATGGTGTTGGCAAACATTGTGAGAGCTTCGATTCTTGAACCGAATAGATGGACACCAACTACACTCAGTTGGGTTGGGTTGATTATTGACGGCCAATTGTCTACACTTAGGATATAGGCCCGGGGGGAGTGCCCTTCGTGGGGGTCTTTCTAAGGTAACCTAACCCGTATTTTCGCATGGATAAATCCACGGCTCGAAGAAAACCACGAAAACTCCGAACGATTAGGCCGACGGGCGCGATTGGGATCGAACCCAGCACCTCCCGTCTACCAGCTTCGAGAGCAAGACCTCTCAGCCACTGGTGGGGCCCAACTACACTCAGTGAAAATATGATTGAAGGCGATGATATATATCAGCAAATAGTAATAGAAAATGAGGTGGTCTTGCTGTAGAAGAAGACGGTTATCTTGAAATACTCCATATGAATATGATCAAGCATGATTTCATCATGTCCAACAATGACTTCTCAATAGAATATGAGGATAATACATCATATGTTGGCAGTCTTAGTGATTCTGTAAATGATGAAGAACTCGCACACACACTAGAAAGTAGTCTTAATACAATGTTCAATTGATCATCATAAAGCTGGTGTATTAATAGCAGAAGGATATTCATATGGAGTTATACGTAATGCTGATAAATACTATTTCACCGACTCTCATTCATGTGGTGCTGTAGGTGGTAAAGCAAGAGGACCAAACGGAAAAGTAAGCGTAATAGAATGTGATACATTTGATGAACTTATGCGAGTATGCAGAAGAGCAACAGGATTGAAAAAATGTCCAATACAAGGTAAACTATATAGATGTCCATGTGAAAGATAACATCGTTCGTAATTATGGAATAGATGAAGAAGCAGCGATTCAAGAGATTGCAAGATTGGAATCATCACAAGCGGAAACAGTACCACTAATTCAATAATCAGTGATGAATCGATTGCGCAGAGCCAAATGTTGAAGATGAGATTGAAATATCTGATAATGGCAATGAGATAAAACGCAAAACAAAGGACAATATAGTAAATGAGGCGCACGAATTGAAGGCAGAAGAATATGCATGGTATTTCCTCTTCCCATATGGCAAAAATGGATTAAGAGAGCAACGTGATGTCCCAATAACACCATTGGATTACTTCCAATACAGAATTCTGGGAAGTGACACACGATTTCAACGAAATGACTACCTCTTTTATGCTGTCTCCATGTTCGAGTACCTGCGTGTTAAATCAACTATAACAGCGTGTGGGCGAAAAATTGTAGGCGAACATGGAATGGTGGACCATATACATCTCTACCTAAAGAACTTAAGAGGATCAGCCGCCTACTGGAAGACAGCGCATAATGAACTGGTTGGACAAATAAGATGCCTGGGACCACCTCATTACTTCCTAACATTCAGTTGTAATGATCTCAATTGGTTAGACATGCGCAAAGCACTACTGATAGCAGATAGACGACCGAACGAAGATCCTAACGAGTTGGATATCTATGCGACACAACGTTTGGTGGAAATGTATCCAGTAGTAGTGAGCCGACATTTCACGATTAGAGTCAATGCACTGGTGACATTTATGTTGAATAACGATGAAGTGTTCGGTCGATGGTCAAGTAGAGGACTATTGGTGGCAAATAGAATTCCAGAATCGCGGAAGTCTTCATTTGCATATGGTAGTGTGGATTAAATATCACCCTTTATTAGACACACCTGAAGGACTACAACGTGTCGATCATGTCATACAACGTGTCGATCATCAACGTGTCGATCATGTTCAAGTGAATTGACAGTACAACATGCTGAATTACATGATCTAGTAAGAAAAGTGCAAATACATCGCCATTCCCAAACTTGCGGGAAGAAAGGTCCGAATCCAAGATGTCGATTTGGATATCCACGAAATCCATGTTCACAAACACATATGGTTTATCTTGATTCAAGAGATTTCATAACAAATGGCAGAAGAGTATGCAATCTAAAGCGCACCAGCGAAGAGCGTTATGTCAATAATTACAATCTAATATTGTTAAAGTTATCACAAGCCAACATGGATATTCAACTGTGCGGTTCAAATAAAACAATTGCTCACTACATTGCAAAGTATATATCAAAGTCAGAACCAGAAGGTGTCACCAATAGCACAGCGCAAGCCATTAGAGAATTAGACGCGAAGAGTCAAACATATATCGACAACTCTTCCAAATTTGCATGCGCATATTGAAGGAACGGCAAGTCTCCGCATGTGAATGCGTCTTCTGATTGGGACATCTCAATTTAAGAGAAAGTTCACGTAAAGGTGTATTCCTGAATACAAGAAAGCCAGAAACGCGATATAGAATGATCAAGTTCAATGAAGTTGGCCAAGCAGAAGGATTCGCTGCGAACATATTTGAGCGCTATGAAATTCGTCCATTGGGTGAAGTGCATGGATACAATTTCAATACAATGAACTTGATGACATTTGCAATGCTCTTTGAACCATACTATCCAAGAAGAAGTGAAAACAGTGAAGACAATATAGATGAAGACGCTTTCGCAGAAGAGCCAAGAAGAGCGCGAAGAAAATTGATTACACTTCAAAATAATACGAAAATGGCAGTCAGAAGTAGACCAGCATGTGTGACTGTTCCATATATCATAGCTGCCAATGATCCAGAGAATTACTACTAGAATCCGTCAGGCCGAAATGTCGGGGCTTTGAGTGGGATAAACATAAAAGTTAACATTAAAAATATGTAATATAATAATATTTATTTTTATAGTTACTGTTTAATATCATAAAAGAAAATTTACAATAACAGCTGTTGAATTCCTTATTTATGGTCCATAGAATTAGCCATAGAATGTCCATAGAATTAGCGGCAGAAAACTTCAAAGCACCGTTTCTAGACTTGCTTGTCTGGCAGAGCCCAGCAATATTTAATATGATATCAGGGAAAGCTCTGTGACACGTATTACAGGACACATAGGTGGTTTGCGATACCTCTCTATCAAACCTGATTGCTTCATTCATGTGAGTTGTCATTATATCAGTACTGGGCAAAAAATCTGAAGATAACTGACTTCTTGTTGTGCGACTTCTCCGCGTTGAATTACGATGTGCAATTCTTCTCATTTCAGCTGATTGCGTTCTCTTAACTGGGATTCTCTTAACTGGCAAATTCTAGATAATAAAAACATATGGCACAGATATCATATACGCACCAAGTTGGCGAAAAAAATAAATTGTTGTTTATTTATTTATATTTTTTATATTGATTCTATAAATTATTTTTGGTACTTCTCTATTAGCTCGTCGACCACTTTTCATAACAAAAAACTATCGCCAAATTGTAAGATTAAAAGCCAAAAATGCAGTCCCATTTACTTGACGACAGAAGCATTATACTTAGTTGTTATGTCATCAAGTGGATTTTAATTCGACATTTGCGTGTATTTTTAAATTCCTACTATTAGATCAAACTCTCTCTCTATATATATATATCTTGTTCAAATTTTCAATCGTTAATAAAATATTTTCTATTCATCCACTCAAATTCAAATAAATTTTAATTTAACTTTTGGTGGATAACACTTTATGTTAATACAGTTTTTTCAAATACTAATTCATTAATTTTAGTTTTAAATGGGAGAAAAAAATTCCTCCCATTGTTTTCATAAATGAAAAATTTATCTCAAATGAGTGATGCCACAGAAATAAAATACCGCAACGATGATTATAAAATAATGTTCAATAAAGATAACGTGGGACATTAATGCTGCACGGGTTTATTTTATGTATTTATGATTAAAAGTAGGAATTGACTTAATTTTTTTTCATATTATTTGTTCATTACTTTTTACTGATTTATTAGATATTTCATTAATTAAAATAACAATTGTGTCCTTAAATTCTTATATTTTATTTATTTATTTATTTTGATATTCCAATGGCAACGTTCTCCCGTTTATTTGACGTTACAGTTTGGCGATAGATTTTAGTTATGAAAAGTGGTCGACGAGATAATAGAGAAGTACCTTATTTTTATTATGTATATCAATATTTATTTATATCAAACTATCATTTATTTATTTTTATTTCCTTTTTTAAAATAATAAAAGCTATTTCATTTACTACGTTATTTTATTTTTATATTGAAATAAAAAATCACGTGCTATTATCGCATCCTATTTCTAACTAATATTCAAAAACAAAGTTTTCGCCAAATTGGCGGGGGAAAAATCGCGCCAACGGGGTGCGTATATGACATCTGTTCCAAACATATAATCCGTTCATATATAAAATGTTTCTTAATATATATTTTTTAAATCCTGGATTGGCTAGATTATATCAAAATAAACAGATTTACCCTCATACTTTGTTTATACAATAAGCTTGAAAAGGAAAAAAAAAAATTTGTTGGTATGGAAACACAGAGTTGAATTACACCTATAGCTGAGTTCGATTTAAAAAAAAAACTAAATTCATGTACTTAGTACGATGTAAACTTCATTGTACATGTTTTCAGATTACAATTTATGAGGTCTTTTTTTCAGAAAAGAAAAATACATCCACTGCTTAAAATTACGTCATTAACTTGTATTTTAATATATAAATCTCAACTATTTTAATTTACGCAATTTTCCTTCTTCTTTCATTTAATCAGGACGACGCATTAGCTACTTACTTAGTAAATAATCTGCGGTCTGTATTGAGACCGAGAAGACTTTTGCTGAAAGGTTGTTTCCGAGTATATTGTTATTTTTTAAACTAGCCGCCACTGGCGACCAGTTTGGTCTCCCTTAAATGTATGTTAAACATTGCAACACGTTACATTTATTCATAATTTAATTTTCCCTTAATTTTTCGCCAAATCGGAAGATTCTAATAGACAAATCATGAACTTTTGCGATCATGGTAGCATTTCGCATATTTTTTGGGCACAAATGTCACATACGCACGTTGGCGCGATTCCCCCCCCCCCCCTCCCCCGCCAATTTGGCGAAAACTTTGTTATGGAAATTGTTGTTTATTTACTTTTATTTTTTATTTTAATTCTATAAATTATTTTTGATATGTATATCAATATTTATTTACAACAAACTATCATTTATTTATTTTTATTCTTTTTTTTTAATTATGAGTATTTTTGTTAGCCGGGAGCAGATGATAATTCGCCAAATATCGTTCCCATCACCGTCATTCATACTACAATTAATTTAATTTTAAATTATAAACCTGTCACTCATTTCATTTAAAATACTTAACTTTAATCTAAAATGCTTATATTACATAAATTTAAAATACTTCACACTTTTCATTTAAAAGAGAAAATAAATAAATAAATAAGAAATAATATCATAAATCAAAACATTTGATTTCAAAATCAAAGTATCATTTCTAATTTGTACACGCGATAAATAAAAGCTGTATTAGCGATTTTAAAAATGCTAAAAATCTGATTCATTAAATATTATTACATGAGTTCAATTTACGTCAAGAAAAGGTCCGAAAGTTGAGTTGTATAGCACATAATTATGGTAAACTTTGATTGTCTCACTGGTGCGAATTATTTTTTTGACGCGAGGCAGCGGTCCAAAAATTCATTCGCGGAGAACTTGCTTTGCGAATGATTACCTCCATGATTTAATATTTTAAATGTTCACGACGAATCAATCTTTTTTTTGTTTACTTTTATGAATAGAGAATTTGAACTGCGAATCTTTCGACTGAAGTTATTGCAGAATATATACATAATTGAACGCAAGTCATCTCTCAAATATTAATTTATTTTGAACGATCTTTCTTAAAATGTAACTTTTATACAGTTTATTCGAAAAAATAATTTTGAATAAAAATGGCCGCTTGGCATATGAAAAAGCGATGCGGCATCCCGGAACTGTTGAGGACAGTCACATGACTTACAGTTTTATTATAGAGATAAGTTTTTCATGGCAAAAAATGACAACAATATAAATTCTTCCAATTTTATTTTTAAAAATCGGAAGCGTTTATTTCAGTTCATCAGTAAGAATGAGCTATGTATATATGTCATAGAGCCCCAAAATGTTAAATATGCCAATATTTGCCTAATCGGGTTTTTATCATGATTACAATATGTTTCTTACACTGTATGGGTACAGAAAGTAAAACAAAAACAGGTTAACACATTTAAATTAAATTTTCGCCACATTCACTAAGATACGTCAATTATTTGCGAACCCGATTACAGAAATTTTCCTATATACATATACGTACATGTAAATACAAACATACCGACAATTCGTCCTGATGGATTCTAGTACATACATACATGACTGTTGTGGTTCTTTCAACCACTGCCATATTTTAATTCAATTTAAGAAATATTTTATTAGTCCTCATTCATTTAATTTTAAAAATTCACATTCAAAATTATTTTAATTCTTTCCTTTTTAAAACTTCCCCTGTAAACTTTTCTTTCTTGCATAACATTTCGCTTTAAAAAAAAAAAATTATAGTGATTGTTACCTCTGTACTTCCGGTATTGGATTCTACTAGATGCTTCGATAACATTATTTGCCTATGTTCACTTCCTGTTCTAAGCTCCGCCCCTCGCCAATCAAATTCAAATGTTTCTAATACGTAATTTTTTATTTCTGCCGATTGGTGTTTTTCAATTTTTGGCACCCCCCTCCCCTCCGTTCCCAGTCAGTGCTGATTCTGCACGCTTTCGACACACACTGAGACGTTTGCCATAAGAGTGTAATGTGATCGCTTGGCTTGCTGCTGTGAAAAAATGTACAAAATGCGTACATCGAATGTTACGATATGAAGAAAATATCGTCTTTAAAAAATTGTGATGATCTGATGTTATTACAGCAAAAATGAAATTATTTTCCAACAACGTAGTTAAAAAGACGGTTGTGTGTGATGGTAGCTCACTGAAACCTGGCATATATGACGAAAATGGCTTATTGTCATTCGAGTGGTGATACCTTTTTTTGTTCTACAATTTGCTTGATAAAGTCGTATGTTTTATATTATCTTTAAAAATCAACATATCCGAGTTTCCCAAGAGAAAAAAAAAAACTTTAGTAATATTTGTGATGGTGTTTATTTAAAAACGTCAGTTATGTGCTTATAATTTAAGAAATTGAGGTGAATCTATTAAGAAGAGATTCCCTCAGAAATACTTCTTTTTCAAGATTCTTTATAAATAAAGATTTTATATTGAAGGTGAAAAATTTTAGTGCAAGTTCTTTTGGTCACGTCTCTCACTTATGTTCCTTTTTAGGTTGATGCAGGTAATATTAGGTAGCTTTCAATACAAAAAAGTATAAAGCTACCTATTGCAGCCGTTCGGAGGAAAGCAGTTCCGGAAAATTTCGATATATTTTCACCGATCATGACCCCCAGACCCCAAAACCACCCTCCGTTCAAATGTTGATTTATATATATATATATATATATATCTCCATATATATATATATATATATCTGACCTATGTCATACGATAACGCTCGTATTTATAAATCAATTTTGATGAAACTAATTGTGTGTATTAAGCTCACCAATGTCTCGACCGAGTTCGTTGGCCAGCTTGGTCCGCCATTTTGTTTCAAGATGGCGGCCAATTAAAAATTTAAAACTAAAATAAATGTACAAAAAAGTTAAAAATTCAAATTTATTTTTTAATTCAGTGTTAGGCCTTGAAATGAGGATTCCAGAGCATTTTTTGTTTTAAATTTATCTTAAAAAACGGCTGAGATAGAGCAGTTTGAAAATCTAGGGTGGCTGACATTTTGAAACAAGACAGCACATTACAAAAATTTTCATTGTTGTAATAATTTTCCCAATCAAACGCATAAAACTATATATTCATATCCGTTAGCGCCAAATTCTCGCCAAACTTGGCGACATTTGGCGAAATATCGCCAAATTTGGCGACCAAAATAAGTCTTCATAAATGAAGCCAATTTGGCTATTGCTCAATAATTTGGCGAATTTCTTATTCAAATTCAGTATTAACGAATCTTTTGTAAACGTTTTATTTGCATTTTAAGTTGCTGTTTTCGTGTAACATTAGATAAAATTTTAAAACGAAGATATAGGAAAGCTACCTTTTCCTCCCGGTACAGGCCGGAAGGACTTTTTTAATTTTATCTTCATTGTTCTTGATTATAAATTTGCATGAATAATTTATTTAACAAATCTTTGTTTTAATAATTAATGTCATGTCGAAGTGGTCTTTTGCGGCCATAACAACACTGTACTCACTATATGCTTTTTGATCACAGGCCAAAAAATATATATTATTTGGAATATTAACAAGATTCCACTGTATAAAAAAAAAAGGAACTATCGTCCAACCACCACAGTTCTCTCTTTGGTGCGTGAACCGTTGGAAACCTTCACGACATGACAATTATTAAATTATATTTTGTTATATTATAAAATAAAATTAAAAAAATTGCATTCTTATTGAAATATTTGATTAGTGGAATATGTGATATATTTGATAAGTGGCTTACTTAAGTATTTTAAAGTGTTTGGATTTAAAATAATTTTGCCAGATAATTGCATTGTGTGTTTTATTTACTTTTGACAAGTCATTTTAGTAATGTTTAATGCATATTTTTTTGAAAATTTTTATGAGGAAAATACAATTTTATTCTAAGAATTCTAGACTTATAATGGGATTTTGTTTTGAAAACAAAACGTTTTCATATGATTCTACATAATCCATGGTGTTCTTTTATGCAATATTTACATTTTATTACTAAAAAAATGGCTGTTTATGTTGTTATTTACAAAAGAAAAAAATTTACAAAAAAATAATTTTCTTACTTATAAGTGAATGATTAATTTCGATTTATACCACTTTGTTTTGATAATATTTTGAGAACTATTGCATTCTTAAAAATTATTCTGGTGATTTGACATTATTTTAAAAGGTGATTTCATATGAAAATTAATTTTTGTTTAACTTCGGTTGATTCATAAAGCACATTATTTTGAAATTTATTAAGAATTATTCTCAAATTTGTCACCATGCCTCCGAAAGCAAAGTTAAACCTTTCCATTCAACCTTTTGATGGGAATCCTCAGACGGTCGAATTTTTCTTCGATCAGTTATCAGATATGCAGGAATTGTATAATTACTCAGACAAAGAAATTTTTGCACTTTTCAAGTCAAAATTACTGGGTAGTGCATTACATTTCTTTCTTGAAACACAGTTTCAATTTAAAAACTCTAACTTACAAAGCATTCGAAATGATTTTATTAACTATTTTCTGCCAAGTAAAAAAACTGACTCTCTCAAATATCTTCAAAATTTAAAATTGGATTCGAATGAGTCCATAAAAAATTTTTCATATCGCCTGACTAAACAGCTTCGACTTGTGTATCCTATGTTAGCACAAGATGCTCTAGATTCTTTAAAATTTACGCATTTTCTTCAAGCTTTGCCTAAACAAATCAAGCGAAAAATTCAAGAATAAAATATTTCCACTTTTGAGTTAGCTCTTGAACGAGCACAATTTTTACAGAATATATATTATTCACCACCTCTTCAAAAATCTAATCTTCAACACTATGACCAAGTTTACAGTCTGAATAATGAAAATAGTAATGAAAATTCAAAACTTTCTGATAGCTTTGTTGAACAAGCTCCTATCAGACGTAGAAAGGACAGAGTCTATAAAAATTCGCAAATTCCATTATCACCATCTGAATCTCATAATGAACGTTCTCCTAGACTTAGAAATGTTAAGCAAAATCATGTAACTTACTCTCCTTCTCCAGTTAGGCAAAACGTTGCTTCTAAAAGCAAAACAAACTTTATTCAGCATAAGCCATATCGAAAACGATCTTTCTTTCGGCCAAAGTTTGACAAGTTTTCTCACAAGAAAGGCTTTTCAAAGTCTTTTTACAAACAAAATGTTACTCAATGTGCCTTCTGTGGACGATTTAACCACCTTATGGAAACATGTTACAAGTTTAAAAATTTAATTGACTCATCTAGGCAAAATGCCAACCACACTCAAAACTCTCAGTTTTCTGTGAATTCTTCTCAGAGAAAGAAAAACTTTAGTTCTTTTTCTAAAAACAAAAAAGGATTACAAAAATTACCATTTAAACAGGTAAGGGAGATTGGTCCCGCTGACCGCCTTCTCTCCCAATCTTCCTCGTCAGGGTCAGTACACTCCTGTGACAAAACAAACGAATGTCACATTGATAAACATCCTTCTTTGACTACTTCCCCTTCAAGCGCTGCTACACAAACATCTCCTTACTGTTCTGAAAATTCTTTGTCATCAAAGTACTCTTCTGAAATTGATGATCAACAACGACACGTAATTTGCAGCTCTTTTGACAACATGTATTCGCTTCCATGTATAATTATGAATGTTCAACATCTTCTAAAATAAAAGCGTTAGTCATGTGACTGTCATCAACAGTTCCGGGATGGCAGTTTCACTTTTTCATATGAGAAGCGGCCATTTTTATTCAAAATTATTTTTTCAAATAAAACTGCATAAAAGTTACATTTTATGAAAGATCGTTCAAAATAATGAAATATCAACTCTCGTCGATTCAGGCTCAACCTTATCTTTGCTGGATAATGAATGCTTTAATAGCATTAAATCCAAAATTCATTATAAATGTTTATCTAGAAATGTGTCTGTTTCAACCATAAACTCTAAAGTTTTCTTTAAAGGATGTATCGAGATTGCATTCAAAATAGATAAATTCTTTTTCCATCACGTCTTTTATCTTACTAATATAAAGAATGTTAATTTTGAAGCCATACTTGGTTTTGAGTTTATAAATAAGCATTCTATAACCATCTCTCCAGCTTTTAAATCTATATTAATTAAAGATAAACATATACCTTTTAACATTCAAAAAGAGTCTCCAACCAGTTATTATTTGAATGCTCAGTATACTAATGACCATATAACAGTTCCATATTCTCTTAATACACACAATGTGCCTATTTATGAAAATTCTATGTCAGTTAACACAAATGATGGTACTCATTTTGATAATGTGAATGGAAATTTTGGTGATAATTATTTGCATTTATTACATAATTATGAAAATTATCCTTACAATTACAGTTTTCCAAATAATGGTTTGGTTATAAATAATGTTAGTAAAACTGCTATGACTTATGACAATTCTTTTATGAATGCTGATCTAAATATCAAAAATTTAGATGGTCATGCTCAAGTTTTTACTCAGTTTCCTAATTATTTTCCTACCGACACAAACTTTGATTATGCTAATGTTATAAATAATTTTTCTAATATCAATAATACCAAAATTACCTCTGATGACAATAATGTCACATGTGAAGGTGACAATGACATTATTTATGTTGGTAAAAAGTATACCAATTTGAAAAATGGTAATAAAAATTTATTGAATTCTAACATGGTACAAGCTGTAAATAGAGAGTTAATCCCCCCCAATTCTTCTGTGTATTTACATGTCAAATACTTGAATTCTCCATCTGAATATTTTATTTTTAAGCCTGCTTTGAAAAGTAAAGCTCTTGTTTTGCATGAATCATTGCATTCTAAATCTGCAATTCAAAAAGACTTATTTTTAGTTGTATGTCAGAATTGTATATCCAAAGTGGATGTTCATTTAAATAAAAATACAATTCTTGGTGAATGCATTAATGTAGATGAGAACGATATTGAACAATATTCCTTTGATTCAGATTTAGAAAATGAATATTGTAATTTAATTTTACCATCTGAGGAAATTAAAAGAAAACGGATACAAGAACTGTCACCAAATGATTTTGACTTAAAACACTTGCCCCCACATGAAAGTGACTGTTTAAAAAAATTATTATGCAATAAAGCTCAAGCATTTTCTAAATCCTTAGACACTTTGAGTCATACAGACCTAGTTAATCCTCAGTTCTCAATGATGAATTCTCATCCGGTGAAAACCCTACCTTTTTCTGTGCCACAGGCATTAGAACAAGAAGCTCTTGACCAGATCAATCAAATGCTAAATGCTGGCATTATAGAAAGATCAAATTCAGCTTGGGCTTGTCCCATGCTTCTTGTTAAGAAAAAAAGAACTGACATGTCAAAACCTCAAAAATATCGTTTGGCATTGGATTTAAGATTATTAAATTCTATTATTATTCCATCTTCATATCCTCTACCTCGCATTCAAAATCTAATAGTACAATTGTCAAAATTTAAATTCTACACTACACTGGACTTGCCCTCTGCGTACTGGCAGATCGCTGTACCTAAGGAGATGCAAGATAAGCTCAGTTTTATCACTCCATGGGGACTGTTTACCTACCTTCGTCTTGTATTTGGCTTGAAGACAGCTGCGAGTACTTTTCAACAGTTAATTGATTCTGTTATTCAATTGTCTGAAATTGACTCTTGCTACGCATACCAGGACGACATAGTTGTCGGCGCTAATTCGTTTGAAGAAATGGTTGCGAAACTCACAAGACTCTTAGACACTCTTATTGCCAACAATATTACTCTTTCTCCTGAAAAGTGTTCTTTTATGCAAACTAGCATTAACTTTTTAGGCTTCCAACTCACAGATCAAAAATCTTCCACTTACAAGCAATATTTTGAAAATTACTTCCTTCCCAAAGCCCAAAACTAAGAGGCAAACAAAAAGTTTTATTGGCTTATGTTCATTTTACAGGTCAATTATACCTCATTTTGCTAGATTGATTACTCCTCTTATTGAAATCACTAAACCTAAAAATAAATTCTGTTGGAAATCTGAGCAAGAAAATGCATTTAATAAATTGCAAGAAATTTTCTTCCAAAAACCCATGCTCAATCTTCCAAATTGGAATGAGACATTCTATGTGAATACCGACGCTTCAAAGACAGCAATCTCAGCTGTTCTAATGCAAAAAATTCAAGGTGAACTACGCCCCATTTCTTATTACTCCAAAACTCTATCTCAGTCTGAAAAACAGTACCCAGCCATTAAATTAGAACTTTATGCCATTTATAAAGGAATAACAGCTTTTAAATATTACATTTTTGGCAGACACTTCATTCTTTTGTCCGATGCTAAACCTCTCAATAACTACAAAAAAATCAACGTCTCCTGCCGACATAACTACACGTTGGATGTTAGAACTGTCTGAATACTCTTACACATTCCAGCATGTTCCAGGCAAAGGGAATGTCTTGGCAGATTTTCTAAGTAGGACACCTCACATTCCTACTGAAGATCTCCATACTAATCCAGATCTCATTTATGAACAAGAAATACTGCCTATTGTTGATGATCAAAACGATCTACATAATGAAATTGTTCAGTATCCATGTCGATTAATTGGAAAAACCCATCATAATTGCCATCTCCAAATTGATTCTCCATCTATAAATAATGCTAATAATGAAGACCCATTGCTAGAAATCTTTGATCAAACCATCCTTAATGAGCAACGAAAAGACCCTCAAATTAAGAAAATTTATGAAGATATTAAAACTAATAAAAAATCTAAAAGTTTAAATGGTTATTACATTAATCCAAGTAATGATTTGCTATGTTATAATGGACACTTCTCTTCAGAAGACATTGATCTACATAGAGCTGTTTTACCATCCGCACTTAGAGCTAAAGCTTTAAGAATTGCTCATGTTACTCATACTGGTATTCATAAAACCATTGTTAATTTAAAGAAAAGGTTCACTTGGAAAACTCTAGTTTCTGATACAATCAATTATGTCAACTCTTGTGAAATTTGTTTAGTAAATAAACATCATAAAAAAAATACTGCTCCATATCTCCCAGCACCACTTCCTACAGCTCCCAATCAAAAAGTTTCGATGGATTTACTTGGTCCTTTGAGAAATCACCAATTTGTTATGACTGTAATCGACCATTTTTCTCGTCATCTTGAATTATATGCCTTGAATAGCATTCATGCTGAGTCGGTTACTAAAGCTCTGTTGCATTACATTTCTACTCATGGAAAACCTGAGTTATCTCTTACTGATCATGGTTCCCAGTTTACGAGTGATATTTTTTCTTATTTCAACAAAAAACTTGGCATAAAACTAGAGCACAGTATAGTAGCGCATCCACAGGCTAATGGATTGAGTGAGAGATGTAACACTCAAATAAAGTCATCTGTGAATACAATGGCTTCCCAAGGATTTGATGTTCCAACTGCTTTAAAAATCCACCAGTCAATATATAACGCTACACCTCATCCAGCAACAAAATTCACTCCAAATCTTCTTCATTTTGGAAGGGAGGTGAATGATATTTATGCTAATTATAAAACCCATTCTTCCTGGAAAATTCTTAACACTGCATATGAAATTCACAAATTAATGGATGTTATTGAAAAAGTATACTATCAAGCTTACAAAAATAACGAGTCTTCTAGACAAAAAGTGTATCAAAAATCAAGGGAAAAATTAAAATTTGCTAATATCAAAGTTGATGATATTGTTTATGTAAAATTTCCCAGTGTATTTAACAAAAAAGTACAAGGACCTTATGTGATAAAGAAAATAATTTCACCTGTACTTATTCAAATTCAAGATTGCAACAATAATCAAGCATCACCTATGTTAATTCATACTAACAGAATCTTGAAACTCCAGAAAAGAAATGAAGCATTGCTTCATCCTGCGGATTCATCTAGAAGTGCAACACATGGTCAGCCAGCTGCTGTTAGTGCATCTTCTCCTGTGAAACGACATATTCGTGCTCATACTGCTAATTGTGATTCTCCTTGCTCTCACACTAATAATAATACATCTCCTCAAATTCACATCTCTTCAAAGTGCCAGCAAACATCTTCCCATTCACTTAGTTCAGTACATTCACAAGCATCTGGTAGTAACACTACAGTTCTAAACAAATCTACTCAAAGTAAAAACCATTATGATCTTCGCCCTCGCAATCATAAACAATATAACTTGTAAACTAATCTTCATTTTTTTTAGGATGCCTTTACCATTGTAAAAATCTTTTCTATGCTAGCTTGATCTGATTGTCAAATGTGAAGACTGACTGATTATTTTTATTTGCTTACTTCTACCAAAGCTGCAGGCAGCATTTGTGTATTTTTTTTTTTAAGTCACCTTCGCCTTGACACAATGGAATTGTCATCCTGTAAAAGTATGTAAATATTTTTTTTGGTTTCTCCTGTTAACTATGTTTCTCACTGAAATATTTCTTCAAAACTATATTCATTTTTGGAATTTGTTTAATATGAAATGTGCTGATAGCTTAAAACTCTAAAATTCAGTGTTTGATTTAAATTGTAATTCTTTTTAAAACTTATAATTCAATATTATAGTTGGAGATGAAATGTTATTGATTAAATTCTTTTGATAAGGTAATTTAACTAAAAAGTAAATTGTTATTGATATAAGGTATAATATGAGTACATATGTCATCACTTTCCCTATTGTGACTTTTAGAATAATACAAATGTTACTTCTTGCATGCCCTGACATCTAACCTCTTTTTAACATCTAAAGAGTATGCATGCTAATACTTCTATTATTATTATTGTTGGTGTATTATGTAAAAGGGTTGGTAATACATTAAGCTCTATAGGTGTTTGAAAACCCACAAATTAAAGAAAATGTTTATGCATATGCAAATTATAGGCTTTGGATCCAAAGTTTGTTTTAAGTCAATACATTTAAATAAAATACTTATGTATTTTATATGTAAAAAATTAAAATTACATGTTTATTCTTAAAAATGTTTGAAAATTCGAATTAAACATTCAATAAGCATTCAGGATATTTTTGTATAGATATATTGTGTGATATTTTTTTTACAAGGTCAATATTATTAAAGTTATGTGGTAGAATGATACATTTATTTATGTACTTTTCTGAGAGCTTAAATATCCTCTCTTTGCCATTATTTACTTTGAAAGTATTATTGTTGTTGTATTAGAGTTGTTCAACTAAGAAAAGTTGATTTCTTAGAAAATGCTATATATATATATTTCTTTTCAATGTCTAAATATTCTCTCTTGACCATTTGCTTACATTTTGAATTTTTGTTATGGAAAAATTCTCAAATGAGTAATTTATTGAATTTATATAAGCATTGTTCTAATAAAAATGTTAATACAAAATTGAAATATAGTTCATCGACTGTGACTGGAAATATAGTTGTGATTCAAAGGTCTTATTTTTGCTATTTCTTTTCCAAAATGGAAATGTTTTATTGCTAATGTTATGCTATATTGAATTAGGAAAGCCATTATTAGTATGATTACCAATTTGTATCATATAATATTATTTGTTTTTGTGTACAATATTACAACCATTTTTACTCTTTTAGTATATGCTGAACTTACTTTATAGTGTTGTATTTGCTATTTCACATATCAGTGAATGGACTTTTAGCAGCTTTATTTCAAAAGACTTTGTTCACTTTTTGCTACTGAACTTACATTATAGTATTATATTTGCTATTTCACATATCAGTCAATGAACTTTGAGCAACTTTATTTTGAAAGACTATATTTACTTTTTGGACTTTCAGCATCTTTGTTTTGAAAGACTCTTTATTTTTTTGGACTGTTAGCAACTATATTTCGAAGGACTTTGTGTACTTTTTGCCAGAAGAATGTAAATTTATTATTATTATTATTATTATTTTGTTTCTCATTATGTCAAGTTATATGTATATTGTATATAGGTGAGAAAATATTGACTCGATGTCAAAATTGTAAAATTTCTCCATCTCACCAATATTTTCTCTTGGGGAGGCCAGAGTATATGTTGTGGTTCTTTCAACCACTGCCATATTTTAATTCAATTTAAGAAATATTTTATTAGTCCTTATTCATTTAATTTTAAAAATTCACATTCAAAATTATTTTAATTCTTTCCTTTATAAAACTTCCCCTGTAAACTTTTCTTTCTTGCATAACATTTCGCTTTTTTAAAAAAATTATAGTGATTGTTACCTCTGTACTTCCGGTATTGGATTCTACTAGATGCTTCGATAACATTATTTGCCTATGCTCACTTCCTGTTCTAAGCTACGCCCCTCGCCAATCAAATTCAAATGTTTCTAATACGTAATTTTTTATTTCTGCCGATTGGTGTTTTTCAATTTTTGGCACCCCCCTCCCCTCCGTTCCCAGTCAGTGCTGATTCTGCACGCTTTCGACACACACTGAGACGTTTGCCATAAGAGTGTAAGGTGATCGCTTGGCTTGCCGCTGTGAAAAAATGTACAAAATGCGTACATCGAATGTTACGATATGAGGAAAATATCGTCTTTAAAAAATTGTGATGATCTGATGTTATTACAGCAAAAATGAAATTATTTTCCAACAACGTAGTTAAAAAGACGGTTGTGTGTGATGGTAGCTCACTGGAACCTGGCATATATGGCGAAAAATGGCTTATTGTCATTCGAGTGGTGATACCTTTTTTTGTTCTACAATTTGCTTGATAAAGTCGTATGTTTTATATTAGCTTTAAAAATCAACATATCCGAGTTTCCCAAGAGAAAAAAAAAACTTCAGTAATATTTGTGATGGTGTTTATTTAAAAACGTCAGTTATGTGCTTATAATTTAAGAAATAGAGGTGAATCTATAAAGAAGAGATTCCCTCAGAAATACTTCTTTTTCAAGATTCTTTATAAATAAAGATTTTATATTGAAGGTGCAAAATTTTAGTGCAAGTTCTTTTAGTCACGTCTCTCACTTATGTTCCTTTTTAGGTTGATGCAGGTAATATTTTAATTTTATCTTCATTGTTCTTGATTATAAATTTGCATGAATAATTTATTTAACAAATCTTTGTTTTAATAATTAATGTCATGTCGAAGTGGTCTTTTGCGGCCATAACAACACTGTACTCACTATATGCTTTTTGATCACAAGTCAAAAAAATATATATTATTTGGAATATTAACAAGATTCCACTGTATAAAAAAAAGGAACTATCGTCCAACCACCACAATGACATTATATTTTTCTCGATTTATTTTGCTATTATCTGTTGGCATGCAGAGAATACGAAAGTATCCAAATTCATATTTGATTTCTTTTCTTTTTTTAAAAATTCAAACCAAATTACGTTGGTTTGGAAGTTACAAAAAGTGTAAGATTGAATTTGGTATACCAACAGTTCGCATTAAAAAAACAAGTGGGTAAGTGTGATCCAAGTTCGCACAAAGGATTTCGTTTAATATTCCTTTCAAAACACTTTATCCTTTCTTTAAAAAATCCAAATAAATTTCATTTTCTAAAAAAAAAAAAACTGTCTATTTTTCTCGGTTTTTCGAATATCTGAACCGGCCCGATAGCGGGTGAAGCCCACTATTATATTCTGTCATAATAATATCTGTCATGTGGACTAAATGCGATATTAAAAAAAAAACAATTTCAAAATTAAACATGTTGTACACCTTCAAAATGTTAAAATATGCGAATATTTCCATAATCGGGTTTTTATCATGATTCAATACGTTCCTCAAACTCATATATTTACTATTCTCTATTACTCATATTCATACTCGCTTTGTATTATACTGAAACATTTGAAAAATCCGTTAAACTTGCGATATGACGTCAGATTTTCTTTTTAATTCTCTAATGACGTGTAATTAATCTGCTTTGTGTACATGCACACATACTCATACTCCTTGTATTATTGAGAAATCTTTCTGTTTTATTACCACTATGACGTCAATCTTTTATTTCATATTAACCTTTATTTCAATTGGTGAAACTTTTATTTCACAATTGAATCCATTTGGACACTACACTGTTAACTAGTATTTTAAAAACACAAATTGCACAAATTGTGCTTATTAGTTGCTAAAATCAGTGTAAAAATTGTTTTAAACTCATAAAAGAGCTAAAATCCTACATGTTTCGGCTTCAAACTTAAAGCCATCATCGGGGAAGAGGAACAACATAAACGACTACTGATCTTTTAATTTTCGACACTAAATGTCCAAATTTAAAAAAAAATCGAAAATTGAAAGATCAGTAGTCGTTTATGTTGTTCCTCTTCCCCGATGATGGCTTTAAGTTTGAAGCCGAAACATGTAGGATTTTAGCTCTTTTATGAGTTTAAAACAATTTTTACACTGATTTTAGCAACTAATAAGCACAATTTGTGCAATTTGTGTTTTTAAAATACTTTTATTTCATTTTTATTTTTCACGTGGAAATCGTCTGATAGAAAATTAATTACTGTAGATAGAATTTCATCATGGATTTTTAATTTTTGGCATCTGCTATAAGGGAAAATGTCCAAATTTAATAAGAAAAGGCTGTTAGAATTTTGGTTTTTTATCTCTATTTATTAAAATAACACGAATTTTTCAAATTTTAATATTTTCAGCTCTTCGCAGCTGATATTCTGATTTATACACAAAGTTTCAACTCTGTAAGTTACACAGTTTTCGGGAATGGCTCTGTGACAGACAGACAACGGAGCGGGAGCAATAGGGTTTCGTGAGATGAACGAAACCCTAAAAAAAAAAAAAAAAAAAAAAACTCGTTGTCGTTACGTACGTACGAAGTAAAACTTTAAAAAATCAATCTATATTATAAATCACATATGCGTGCGTCAGTAACGTTGACGTCATAACGATGAGATTAAAATGCGTAAATTACAACAATGGAGCTAATGTTTTATTAATAATTCAAACAATCGCAATGTTATCTCTATTAGACCGGGAGGCGGCAGCACAGACAATCACCTCCTCGAGTTCACGGCTGAAATTCCAGAATTAGTTAAAACTCGATTCGCATATTAAAACGCAATCGGTCTGCCAAGTCATATCTTGGTGGAAAACACGTGAAAACCCGATTTTAGCGGTTTACTTGTAGGTTTACCATTGTGTTTTCCTGGACCCAAAAGTATGAAAACATGGAGAACTAGGTGCAGGAAAACACAATGGTAAACCTACGAGTCAACCGCTAAAATCGGGTTTTCACGTATTTTCCACCAAGATATGACTTGGCAGACCGATTGCGTTTAAATATGTGAATCGAGTTTTACCTAATTCTGGAATTTCAGCCGTGAACTCGATGAGGTGGTTGTCTGTGCTGCCGCCTCCCGGTCTATATGGGAAAATGGAAAATTCTAGAGCAGACGTTTTCGGGCGTTAAAGTTGACGAATATTTCTGATTTTCAATCCCCGGCGAGATTTTGGCACTATCTACTTCCAGTCCAATTTTGGTGTTAATGAGGCAAATATTTTGGCCGCTATCGTGTACACAAATGTGTAATTTTTCACGGGAAGCCGGAGCTTTGCTCCGACAATTACAGCCTTCTCCTTCAATATGTGCCTTACCGTTCCGAAGATGAATTGTTAGATGGCTTCAATAGTGCACGGGAAGCCTTTCAGGCACGAGAAGAGCTGTTAAGAGAGCAGTGCGAAATAATGGAAATATATAGAGAACGAAATCGACAATTGGAAATAGCGCTTAATAGAGCACATGCATTTGAACTTCTGAACCGAGAGCCTGAGCCATTAGATCATGATGATATTGTGGAGATTCCCGAAGAAGAACGAATGAATGAAGAGCAATCTGAAAGAGCAAAGCAAGCAATGAAAGTAGGACAACGAGAGATATTCGTTAATATAACACGCTGTGTGCAAGAACAACTGAATGGTAGTCAAGATCGCTTGAGGCTCTTCATCACAGGAAACGCAGGAACTGAACTGGCAAAACATTCCTATTCAAGCTTCTAAGGTATCAAATAGATCAATTATAGGCTAAAGGCAAGCCAGTTGTAAAGGTGTGTGCTTTAACGGGTGTCGCATCTAGCCTGGTAGGAGGACAAACATTACACATCACATTGAGATTACCAGTTCAGAAAGATGGAAGAATAGCATCAATGCAGAAGCTAACTGGAAATTATCTGAAAGTTATGCTTGAACAATGGAAAGATATCGAGTTCCTCTTCATTGATGAAATATCAATGGTGATATATGAGATGTAATGCATGATAGAAAATCGACTGCAGCAATTTAAGATAGACAACGTGTTATTCGGTAGTATCAATTTGATAGTATTTGGTGATTTGATGCAACTACCATCAATCACAGGATCTAAAGTCTTCAATCAACCACAGTACATGGCTCCAGCAATACATTTATGGCCACTGTTCACGTTAGTAGAGCTTCGAGACAATTTGCGTCAGCAAGGCGATAACACATTTCTTGAAATATTAAATGCATTAAGAGTCGAAGAGATGGAACAGAGACATATGCGAGGGCTATTGAATAAAGTGTGCAACAATGATGATATGAATGGCGAGTTCTCAATTGAAAAGGCACTACGTATCTACCCGACTAACGACCAAGTAACAAAACATAATGATGCAGTATTACAACACTTCAGGAGAAAGGGACTCGCAATATCGAGAATCAAAGCGCATGACCAGTTGGTAGATGCTACACGCACACGTAACATCGAGGCGTTAGATATGAGTAAAATAATACCAACTGACATTAATAAAACTGGTGGTCTTCCTTCAGAATTAGAGATATTCATCGGAGCTAAAGTGATGTTAAGATCAAATATTGATGTGAAGAAAGGTTTAGTTAATGGTGCGATTGGATTCATCACCAATATTCATTGGCCTAATTTCCGCCACGTGCAAATGTATGAACAAGACATTCCATCAGTCACTGTGAATTTTGGCAATAATGGTGCACAGATTCGAGCCAATATCAGTGCAATTCCCCGCCAAACGCAGCTACGGTACTGCTGAACGAAGGATGCTACCATTAATACTATCATGGGCATCAACAGTACATAAGATGCAAGGTAGCACAGTAGATTATGCAGTAATATATCTAGGACGAAACCTCTTCGCAGCAGGTCAAGCATATGTCGCCTTGAGTCGTGTAGAATCATTAAACGGACTATTAATTGAAGAACTGGACTGTTCGAAACTCACTGGAAAGGTTCCTTGAAATAATGAAGCATTATAAGAGATGGATAGAATGAGAAATTATAGACCACCATCAGCTTCATAAATTAGAAACGAAAAAATAGAAAGCGAATAAATTAGTCACAAACAAAAATAATAGTCCAACACTACATATAGAAAGGAAAATGGAAAATTGCAAGGAAATTTGCTTTCTATTTTTGCCAATTAATATTGTGATTCTGTCATATGTATATACATATTTATATTAATTGTAATTATTTAATAACTAGTCGGATGTGCCAATCCCAAAACTTTCTCCCATCTGAATACAGTTAACACTTGAAAATTCGCCATCACATCGCCAATAAAATCAATATTTTTACTTTATTCTATCTATAATAGAAGAAAGTATTGTAATCGAAATTCTTTTCGACTTCCGGTTTTCGACGGATTTACTCGTTTTAGGGGTCAGAGGTTCCGAAAAACAAGTTTTTACAAAATGTCTGTCTATCCGTCTGTCCGTCCTCATTGTATCATCGAAAAGTGTATGAAGTTATGCTTCAACTTGAATTAAAAAAAAAATTCTATGTTTTTGGCTATGGCAAGCAGGTTCTATTAGAATTTGGGGATATTTCGACGAAAGGGGGCGCTGTAGTAGCCATTTAAAGATTTCAAATTCAAAAAGATGTACAAAAAAATTAGAAATCCTAAAAGTTTTTTTCGTTAAATGTGCCGCCTTGATCCAGAGAATCCGGAACAATTTTTGTTTAGCCTCTATCTTAAAAAATGGATGAGATATAGCGGTTTGAAATTTTGGGGTGGCTGACATTTTCAAACAAGACAGCAGAATTCATCAATAAACGGGTTTAACTTATGAGTTTTAGTTAACATGGTTTCGGCAAATTTTCTTTCATTGTTGTAACCATTGTTCCTATTATATGCTTATCACTATATATTTATATTCGCCAACGTCAAATTCGCGCCAATCCTGGCGACAGTTGAAGAAATATCGCCAAATTTGGCGACCAAAATAGATTGCCATAAATGAAGCCAACTTGGCTGTAGAGGACTAATTTGGCGATATTCTCATTCAAATTCAATGTTGACGAGAACTGGGATTGAATCTTCTTTAATTAGTCTCCACGCATTTTACCTTCGTGCTTTCCAGTAAAATTAACTAAAATCGTAAAACCAAGGAATAGAGAGGCTATCTGTTCCTTGTCGGTTCAGGCCAGAAGGACTTTTTCGTAGTTTAGTATACATCAGTTGATCGCATGCCGGTAACCCGACGATTCGCAAGCAGCTGACGTACAACAGAATGACGAAAAATATTGATTTTATTGGCGATGTGATAACGAATTTTGAAGTATTAACATGACTGATATAGAAGAAAGTTTTGGGATTGGCACATCCGACTAGTTCGTCATTCTGTTGTACGTCAACTGCTTGCAACACATCGGGTTATCTGGATGCGATCAGCCGATGTATGCTAAACTACGAAAAGTCCTTTTGAATCCTGAACTGATAGGAACACATAGCCTCCCTATTTCCTTGGATTTAAAATTTTAGCTAATTTTACTGGAAAACATGAAGCTAAAATTTATGGAACCCGATTAAAAAAGATTCATTCCCAGTTCTCGTCAATATTAAATTTGAATGAAAATATCGCCAAGAAAGTCCGGTATAGCTAAGTTCGCTTCATCTATAGCAACCTATTTTTGTCGCCAAATATCGCAAGATTTGGCGAAATTTCCCAAGCAGTTCGCCAAGCAGTTTTCACATACTGTACCTCACTCCGAGTCCTTTGGAAACATTATGAGTGGTGATAGCTTTTTACACGGGACTCGGAGTATGCACTTCTATATCGCTTCTTTTTATATGATATCACTTCTTTTTATGACTGACGTTTTAGGTTTCTGGCTTGGCGGGATCATTTACAACGAGTTGTTTTTGATGAGATTTCACTTCTTTTTGTAAGGTGTTTAATTTCAATTACACAAATCCCATTTTTATTCAGAAAAGAAAAGATAAAAGAAAGATGAAAGGGGCAAAATAAAAGAATAATTGTGATGCTATAAACAGAATTATGCATCAGAATTATACAATTTATTGAGTGACTTATTCCAATGTACATGTCGCTACCATAGCAACGGGGAAACTTTTATATTCATTTTCTTACATTGTATTCATCAGATTATTTAAAACATGTTTATTTTCCTTTTTCTTTTGTTTATATCACTCTTCCATTTATATACATTCAAAAAACAAAAAAAATAGAAAATTTTACAGTAGTTTACAAACTAATTAAAATACTGCAGTTTCAGAAAAATGTGGAAAAATAAGAAGCACTTTTTTTTCGGTCAATTATAACAATAAGTTTATGGAGCATACTTTACCGAGAATAATAATTTTAAAAAAATGGCACTCCGGGAGTGCCGACAGAAGTGAAAATTTGAACAATTACGTGTGTATTTTTTGAATCGTCAGGAAACGTTTTATTGCGCAGGAAATACTTTTAAATGAAGTGTTTTTTTTATTCATTATTATAAACTACTACTACAAAAATTATATTACAATTTTCGTTTAATGCGCTATTGTACATGAAAAATAATGCATATTATTTTACATACAAAAATTGCAATCTATTGCTTAAAACGTAAATTTACAAATAAATGAAATATAAATTTAATTAATTGGTATTCTTTGAAATGAATACCAATGAAACTTATGAATTTTCATCCACAATTTAAACAACTCTCAATACATTCACCATTTCTTCCATGAGATTTAGTTTCATATCTTTTGTAATAACATTTATCTGCAAAATAGGGTTCCCGCTTCCTATCACTCCAAAAATGATTTATTTGCTGCCTGTCTTGTTTACGGTATTCGTGAACATTATGCTTTTTTCTATCTTCATACTTCGCGTATTGTTTGCGGTATCTCCACCATGTCCCAAAAGTTTAGACAATCAATAAAATATTCATTAACATAAAAAGTAATACGGTACAATTAAAATTCGTGAGATAGGTAATAAATAAAAGCAGTTTTGTGGATATACACATATAAATTATGATGAAAGGTTTGAAATTATAAAATATACATTAAATTATATAACAATGTGCTGTCCCAAAAGTATAGACACAATACATCATTACATGTTTTCTATTACATTTTCGTTCACAAAATAAAATTATTTTATTTTCGTCTGCTTCTATAAATGCAGAATAACTTTTACCTTTAATTGAAATATCGTCTGCTGTATTTTTAGCATAGTAATTTATTGAAATTTTGTGGAATCAAATGGGTTCAATGTATTGTTTTGTTTATGATTCGAAAAAGACATTTCCTGCGTATTCTGATAAAAATGCCATGTTCTAAAGAAATTACTAAAGATGAAATTATTAAGATTTTACATTTAAAAGCGCAAGGACACAATCCTGTACAAATATCGAGAGGAATAAAGAGATCCTTGAGCAGTATTTATAGAGTTTTAAGATCTGGTGGAACATGAAATACTAGAAAGTGAGTCAGAAGACCAAAGAAAACAATGTTACTTGATGATAGAATGTTATTAAAATGGCTTCAGTTGATAATTTATCTGTGCGTGAAATTGCCTCAATTTCAAAAATTTCAAAAAGTACTGTATGCAGAAGAATTAAAGCTTCAACAAATATTGTTTACAGGAGAATGAACGCAAAACCTTGCTTAAAGCAGAGACATAAAGATGCATGTGTAAAGTGGGCAAGAAAGCATATGTCATACGGTGGAAAATGGATTTCTGTCATCTTCAGTGATGAAAAGAAATGGGATTTAGACGGCCCTGATGGTCATAAATTTTACTGGCATGACCTAAGAAAAGAACCCAAAAACTATATCAGCAGGCAACAAGGCGGAGGATCCGTAATGACCTGGGGAGGGTTTTCTTTCAACGGCCAAACATTTCTAGGATTTATGGACAGAAAAATTATCAGAATATTTTACGTACCAATTTATTACCAATTATGGATTTGCTAGCGGAACCGGACTGTGTTTTCCAACAAGATGGGCATCCATCCATACCTCCACATCATCGAAAACATGTTTCAGGCAAAACAATATCACACTATTAGACTGGCCAGCACTTAGTCCCGATTTGAATCCCATGGAGAACATATGGGGGATCTTATATTGTAAAATATATGAAAATGAAAAGCAGTGTACGTGTGTAAATGACTTAAAAATTGCAATTGACAAAGCGTGGTATAAAATACCTCCTTCTGTAATGCAATGCTTAGTTAATTCTATGGAACAACGTGTATTTGATGTTATAAAGTGTCGTGGCAATACAATTAAATGTTAAAAAAAAGTTTTAGTTACTTTTATAAATGTAAAACCAAAAAAATTACAGGTGTCTATACTTTTGGGACAGCACATTGTTGTATAATTTAATGTATATTTTATAATTTCAAGCCTTTGATCATAATTTATATGTGTATATCAGCAAAACTGCTTTTATTTATTACCTATCTCACGAATTTCAATTGTATCTTATTACTTTTTATGTTAATGCAAATTTTATTGATTGTCTAAACTTTTGGGACACGGTGTATAATTTCTATCAACAAACTTTTATTTTCTATAAAATGATTTCACTTCATTTCCGTATCGGTAATCACGTTTCTTAAAACTTTCGTGAAATATTTCATTATTTTCATTTTTTTTTATATTACTTCCGTCTATTTTTCTCGCGCTCGTTAAATTATAATATTTTCCGTGTTTTGTTATTTCACTTTCATCTTTTGATTTGGTCTCGCGAGTTGAGTCCCTTTTATCTGTTTTCACCGCGCGTGCTAAATTTATCTTGAAATTATTTTCTGAATTATTTTTATTCATAATACCAATCATTTCGCTTTCTGCACGTGAACTATTTCCTTTTGATACTTTCGCTTCATTGTATGAATTGGCAACATATACAGCGGTGTCGGTAACAGGTCGCGAATCTAATGGTTTTTTCCCACCTCAAAAAATGCCCAACGCGCCTAAAGAAGTTTTCACTTCAAAAATTTCTACGAACCATTGTAATTCCCAGGAATTTTTATACTAATATATTAAATATTATTTTTGAAAATTACTGAACACCTTAAAAGTTTTTTTTATTTACACCTTAAAAGTTTTTTAACTCAACGTTTCGAGTCATCGTGACTTTGTTTCGTGAGGTGTTCGTTTTTCAAACATAAAAATCTCTCGAAAGTATTCGTTGACCGAACATGTGTTCGTTATCCGAACATAAAAATCTCACGCGGAAGTGTTCGTTAACCGAACAGTTCGTTACCGATCACCTATTGTATACAAATTTTAGCATTTTTAATTTTTATCGGGAATTTAAGAAGTTATTTCCTTTTCATTGTGCTCTAGGCCCGTTTTTAGAGCATTTTAAGTTCGTCATAGCCGGAGATTCGATGAACGGCAAATATTTAAACGCAAAACTTCTAATCTTGGGGTAGCAACATTTTTACATTCTATTACTCAGCGCATGAATGTAAAATTGGAATTTTGTAATCGCTATTTCAATCAATTCCTGATACGCTAGAATTGTATATATATAAATAAACAGTTTTTTTAATCGATGAAAATACTATATTTTGATAGATTTAGAGCTTAAGATCGACGAGCTTTCAGGCGGACAAAATGAACTCGTATTAAATTTTAAAGTAAGATAATAAAACCTTACAGAGATTGAAACAGTATAAAATCATTAAAATACATCTCACTAAGTAAATATACATTGGTTGTAATGTAATCAAGATCTTCTAAGAGATCCTGTAAACGAAACGTATATGGTTCAATGCCGCTTTACAATAGAGACTTTAAATGATTCGGATGTAATAACATATTTGAATATCTTGTGTATATAGCCACTGTGACAAAAGTTATGCTATTTACTATTGTTTTTCCTCTGTGCTATAAGTACAGGAATCAAGTACTTCAACGTAAAAATTCGCCAATTATACAACTATTTAGTCTTATTAAAAAATCTTTTGAGTTACCCTGTAAACGAACAGTAAATTCTACAATACTGTTTTACAATAGGAAGCTAACTTAGGCCGTTCTTAGTAACATATTTTAACATCATGCGCATACGTTCTTTTTGAAAAGAGTTAGACCATTTAATATTTGTTGTCTTCATCTTAAGTATAGGAATAAATAACGCAGAACGACGAAGGAGATAGAATATGAAAGGATTTTGAACAGGCTTCTGACCTAGCACACTTAACAATTCGTTAAAACATGTTTTGGAATAAAAATTGTAATTAATTAAAAATTAATCGGCATTGTTTTAATGAATGAAATGAAAGGTTTTCTCAAATCAGTGTTGCCACTAAAATAAAATACTGCATTATCAGATGACGTCATCCTATAATGCAATTGAAATACGATTGTTAATTTATTTCTTGCGCGTACTTTTTGAAAAATAGCGAGCTTTTAATTGGGATTTTATTTAATTTTTACGCGTGCGTCAGCTATTTTTATTTGTTTTCCTTTTTTAATCTTGGCTGTGTATATGCGAACTGTATCGCAACACCAGTGGATTGCGTAATTTAAGGATAATCTTCCTTTTAGATATACAGCTCATTAGGATTCAGAAAAATTATAAGTATTTATTTTTTAATATTTCATTAAGCTGTTAATACGCCAGCGAAGTCTGACGTCACTTAAATGGCTGTTGAACCACAAAGTTTGAACATCCCATGTTTAATTTCCCATAGGGTTGCAAAAAATTGATGTACCAAATATTGATTTATGTATTTAAGACATTTCTGGAACAGTTTTGCAAAATCTGAGTAAATGCTTTCATATGAATTCCCCTAAACGTCAGATTCAGTGTTTCAATTATTTTATAATTCGCTTTTTTTCAGTATAGTAGTCTTGGCAACCTAGAGAAATGACCTTGGCGAGAGAAGAAAATTTGACAAAAACTTTTCTGACAATCTATTCCCATTTTCTTATACACAAACAATCATCATATACAGTGTCTCACATAAGTGATGGGACACTTGTGCTTTACAAAAGGAAACTAATCAAATAAATTAAAAAAACATGTACACATTTTTTTGTGGGTGTGTTTCATACTTAAATTTAGTAAAGATTATTACATGACATACATTTTGTCAAAATATTAAAATATTAATTTAATAAAAATACAAATGTTTAGAACGGAGCAAAAAATAGCTCACATAAGTGATGGGACACCATTATATATGCAACAAAAATCGCCTGAAATAAGCAATAAAAATATTTTTTGGGGTTTTATTTTTACTTAAAAGCAATTGGCAATAATTGATAAAATCGTCTGCAGTATTTCTCTCCAGTTTGTTTTGGAATTTTTGTGTTTTTTAGCTCTGTGTAGCCATGAATGCTAAACGAAAAGAAACTTCGCCTGAAATTCGAAAATTAGTTATTAATTTGCATATTGAACGTGGAAAATCTATTAGAAAAACTGCTGAAACAGTTAACTTGAGTCGTTCAACAGTTTTCAATATCATTAAACGATATAAAAAGAATCATATGATTCAGGATAAAAGAAGACCTGGCCGACCATCAAAGCTATCCAATGGAATAAAGCGAATTATCGTTCGAAATATTAAAAAAAATCCAAGAATTAGTGCTTCAAAAGTTGCTGCTGATTTACAAGCATTATATGGAATAATTGTTAATCCTGAGACTATTAGAAGGGTAATTCGATCTGCTGGATATCACGGTAGAGTAGCCAGGAAAAAATTCTTCGTAAGTGAAAAGAATAGAAAACTCAGACTAGCTTTCGCAAAATCCAACATAAATAAGAATTCTGATTACTGGAATAAAGTTATATTTGCTGATGAGAGTAAATTTAATATACAGTGTCTCACAAAAGTGATATGACACTTGTGCTTTATAAAAAGAAACTGCAATAAAATAAATAAACAAACATGTGCAAAAATTTTTTGGGTGTGTTTCATATTTAAAGTTAGTAACAATTATTACATAACATACATTTTGTCAAAATATTAAAATATTAATTTAGTAAAAATACAATTGTTCAGAACGGAGCAAAAAATGGCTCACATAAGTGATGGGACACTTACTTTTCCATCAAATATTTATCCACAAATTTTACTTTTTAAAAGGTTTTAATATTTTGTTGGATTTCCTTTTACTTTTAAAACATGATTTAATCTTTTTGGGATGGATTCGACTATTTTTTTTGTGATTTCTGGAGTGATTTTACCCCATTCTTCTTGAAGCACCGATTTTAGTTGTTGTTTTGAAGAAATGGTGTGTTTGCGAATTCTTGATTCCAATTCTTGCCAAATATTCTCTATGGGATTTAAGTCTGGAGATTGTGGTGGTGTTTTTATTATTTCAGGACAGTTATATAGCAGCCAGAGTCTAACGTTCAGAGCAGTGTGCTTGGGGTCATTGTCCTGGTAGAATTTAAAATCGTTATGAAGGTTCAATTTTCGTGCTGAAGATTTCAAATTTTGCTTTAAAATATCAATATACTTGTACTGATCCATTATACTGTCAATAAAAACAAGATTACCAACTCCAGCGGACGACATACACCCCCATACCATAACTCCTCCTCCACCATGTTTTACTGTTGGTACCAAGTTCTGTTTGCGAAGTTCTTCCCTGGGTTTTCTCCACACCAAGATTCTACCGTCAGAACCAAATATATTAAATTTACTCTCATCAGCAAATATAACTTTATTCCAGTAATCAGAATTCTTATTTATGTTGGATTTTGCGAAAGCTAGTCTGAGTTTTCTATTCTTTTCACTTACGAAGAATTTTTTCCTGGCTACTCTACCGTGATATCCAGCAGATCGAATTACCCTTCTAATAGTTTCAGGATTAACAATTATTCCATATAATGCTTGTAAATCAGCAGCAACTTTTGAAGCACTAATTCTTGGATTTTTTTTAATATTTCGAACGATAATTCGCTTTATTCCATTGGATAGCTTTGATGGTCAGCCAGGTCTTCTTTTATCCTGAATCATATGATTCTTTTTATATCGTTTAATGATATTGAAAACTGTTGAACGACTCAAGTTAACTGTTTCAGCAGTTTTTCTAATAGATTTTCCACGTTCAATATGCAAATTAATAACTAATTTTCGAATTTCAGGCGAAGTTTCTTTTCGTTTAGCATTCATGACTACACAGAGCTAAAAAACACAAAAATTCCAAAACAAACTGGAGAGAAATACTGCAGACGATTTTATAAATTATTGCCAATTGCTTTTAAGTAAAAATAAAACCCCAAAAAATATTTTTATTGCTTATTTCAGGCGATTTTTGTTGCATATATAATGGTGTCCCATCACTTATGTGAGCTATTTTTTGCTCCGTTCTAAACATTTGTATTTTTATTAAATTAATATTTTAATATTTTGACAAAATGTATGTTATGTAATAATCTTTACTAAATTTAAGTATGAAACACACCCACAAAAAAAATGTGTACATGTTTTTTTAATTTATTTGATTAGTTTCCTTTTGTAAAGCACAAGTGTCCCATCACTTATGTGAGACACTGTATTTGGTTCTGACGGTAGAATCTTGGTGTGGAGAAAACCCAGGGAAGAATTTCGCAAACAGAACTTGGTACCAACAGTAAAACATGGTGGAGGAGGAGTTATGGTATGGGGGTGTATGTCGTCCGCTGGAGTTGGTAATCTTGTTTTTATTGACAGTATAATGGATCAGTACAAGTATATTGATATTTTAAAGCAAAATTTGAAATCTTCAGCACGAAAATTGAACCTTCATAACGATTTTAAATTCTACCAGGACAATGACCCCAAGCACACTGCTCTGAACGTTAGACTCTGGCTGCTATATAACTGTCCTGAAATAATAAAAACACCACCACAATCTCCAGACTTAAATCCCATAGAGAATATTTGGCAAGAATTGGAATCAAGAATTCGCAAACACACCATTTCTTCAAAACAACAACTAAAATCGGTGCTTCAAGAAGAATGGGGTAAAATCACTCCAGAAATCACAAAAAAATTAGTCGAATCCATCCCAAAAAGATTAAATCATGTTTTAAAAGTAAAAGGAAATCCAACAAAATATTAAAACCTTTTAAAAAGTAAAATTTTTGGATAAATATTTGATGGAAAAGTAAGTGTCCCATCACTTATGTGAGCCATTTTTTGCTCCGTTCTGAACAATTGTATTTTTACTAAATTAATGTTTTAATATTTTGACAAAATGTATGTTATGTAATAATTGTTACTAACTCTAAATATGAAACACACCCAAAAAATTTTTGCACATGTTTGTTTATTTATTTTATTGCAGTTTCTTTTTATAAAGCACAAGTGTCCCATCACTTTTGTGAGACACTGTATATTATTTCTGTTTTCAACATCTTTTTTTCTAGGCACATACAAAACATACAACAATGAATGAGGTATCATTCGAAAAGTTTTTGAACAAGTTTCTGAGATAGTACACTCACATTTTGTTAAAACGCGTTGTTTTATTTTTTTTTAAATCAGTTAATTAAAAATTAGTGCTAAAACGTACCAGGAAATAATCTCAAAGATTGCAGTGCGAAAGCTTCGCACGGGTCCTTCTGGTTTATGATAATACTCATTCTGGCCAGAGTTAAGCAAAAAAGTTGCGTGCGAGCAAAATGACTTGTGACCGAGTAGCGGTCCCAGTGGGAATCGCGTCCCAACTCATGGGGGTGAGCGATAGCGAGCCGGGGGAGGAACCAAAGAATATTTCACCTAGCAATTTTTATAATGATACAATATGAGGAAGTGAGGGAAAAATTGATTACAATATTCCATCTTTACATACAAAAACCTGGCCTGGTTGAGTTAAATAAAATAATGTAAAAAGAAATTTGCTTTCAGTATTTTCCTCGTCATTCGTTCTATCTCAAATATTTTACTGTAAGACTATTTTTGCAGCCAATCTTTGAGAAAAATTTGCTTTTTTTTTTTTATTTTATACTGGGTTTGCAATGTAATTTTCAAATTTTATTTTATTTTATTTTTGATATAATAAATAATTCATTCTATAATTTATGGATGCTCGAGATAACTTATATGCAACAATTTAATCATATAAAATGACGTTTCAGGCTAAATATGTCATTAAATTGATGGCAACAGCAAATTACATCATGAAAAAAAATCATATTTCTTTTTTTAAATTACGTTCTTTACTTTCGCTTAAAGACTTATTGGAATCTTTATTAAATAATAATATTGAATAATCGTCAGGAAAAATGTCGAACAGAAGAAGACCTGACAGATATTCGTCTTTCATACCCAAATTTCGACGCAGAAGTAATAGAAGATACATTAACCCGATTGATAATAATTATTTTCAAAGAAACTGGAGTTCGTCAAATGTCTCAGACGTTAACACTGAAGGAGTTTTAAATAGAAATGTTGGAACTGGTCGTACTTGTCCTTCTTCGATTCGATCCTCCACTACTAGCCTTGTGGTTTCATTTGAAAATCGGCGTCATGTATATTCCGATTCCAGAAATGGAAACATGCAGAATGCAGTACCCACGAATACCTATGAAGGAAACCAGGCCTCTTACATGGAACACATTCTTCCTACGGCAGACAACATTCCGTTTGAAGAATATCCAATTACCACGTCTTTGAGCACGATGACAGTTTATACAAACGGAGTTGGTACCATTCAACCAAACGACGTTACTGTTCAAGGAAGAAGACATAACTTTTCAAATGTTTCGGAATCAAACAGCGATGTAGTGATGAATGGAACTGTTCGTGCTGGCCCTTCTTCGATACGATCATCCACGACCGTCACTGGCGGAAGAGATGGAAATATCCAATCATTTGCAGACAATACAAATTCGTCAAGCCGAATTGTCTCAAACCAATCGAGTCAGTCATTTAACAATTCAAGAGAAAACAAGTTGGAAATTGTACGTCAAACGTTACAAACGAGGTGCGTTCGTACGCACGTTTTAGAATTAAATTCATGATATCCCGTGCGTAGAACGGGTTAAACAGCTAGTTAAGTATATATTTTATGACACTGTTCATACAAATATCTTAACTAGTTATATAAATATTCAGATATATATGTATCAGCTAGTTATATAAATATTCAGATCTTGATGATTTTTAATTCTGTGAAATGAATTATATCGTCTGCAGATTAATTTCTGTCATAAAATAAGTATCTCGGTCGCTTGACGATTAAACTTCGGAAGCTTCTATAACAAAAAAGCACCGATTTAAAAAAAAAAAATTCAAATTTCTTAATAAATATTTTTATTAATATCTCCTAAAGTTTTGATTCGATTTTAATAAAATTTGAAATGTCTCGACAAAATTCTGCAAAGATAATATATTTTAAATTGCAAACCATTTGGTTGGGTAGTTTTTGCGTTGTTATATGCGGACAGACAGACAGACGGACAGACAGACAGACGGACGGACAGACGGACGGACCAAACGACGACTATAGGTGCTACGTATTTATATAATTACGGACGCACCTAATAATGAACGAGAGATCCCTTTTTGTGCTGTATGTTTAGAGGATTATCAAGAAGTGTTAAACAAGGGTGCTCACTTCGTTGTGGTCAGATGTGGTCACGCATTCTGTAATATCTGCACAATGAGTTTCAAGACGTCGAAGAAATGTCCTACATGTCGAGCTTACATATCTAAGAAAATCATTCGCTTGCACTTTTAATTTGTAAATCCCCCTTATTTTTAAGCAGATCAATTAAAATTTCAGTAAATTATCTAGGAAAATATGTAATTTATATTTTATATGCACCTTATATTCGTACTATTCAGTTATCGACTGAATTTGCCCCTCGCAAATTTTACTCCAAACTGCAAAATTTGTCAAACTATATAAAGTCGCAAAGTGTATACTGTTTATTTCCTTTCATTCATTGATTATTACCCAATAAAATTATTGTTAAAAGCGAAAAGAATAAAAGTCATTTATCACGTTCACTACCGGTAAAATTACCGGAATTTTATTTTATTTAGAAAGTTCGAATTCATACCAGAAAATACTAATAGCAATATTTACTTTATTTAATTACAGATATTTCGTGATTACATAAAATAAGAATTCTTCTTTCGAAATTTCTGGTACGAATTCGTAATTTTAGATTGAAAAATTACGAGTATACTAATGATTGGTAATGGGTTAAGTAAATTTTATTTTCTTTATAGCTATTTTCAACTAATATTCCGGTTCGGGTCCATTGCGAAGGTTGACGTGCAACGAAACAGATACCATTAAAAGAACTTTATTACAAACACAAAAGAAAAAGAATTGGCTACAAAAATGTATATAATTTTGCGCCAAACTACGCTCGTTAAAATGCAACAACTGTCCATGGATTCGACTACGGATGTTTTCCGATATTGCCTGTTTATATTGTATTCCACACATCACATCAGGTTAATCAATTTGATATTCATAAGTACTATGTGCTCAGACTAGTATATGTTTCGTATACAATCTGCCATCTTGGGCTTAACCACCTGGTATTCACAATTAAGTGCTGACGATGAATAAGAAATTTATACGTAATTGCCGAAACGTCAGTCGACGTTCATTGTGGAAACACGAAAAGTTTTTTGGGTTCTGTCTGTCTGTCTGTTAGTCTATCTGTTCCGTGATAACAGGCGCAAAAAGCATCTGGTTAACTTGTAATTAGGCAGGTATGTTGCTAAGGTATCTGGAATTAGCTGTACAGTTTTTGGTTAAATTTGGTTGATACGTTCGAAAAATATAGAACGCTTCCTGGCACAGATGTCATATACGCACCACATTGCCACGATTGCAACAAAATGGCAATTTTATGCCAAACATGGTAACACGGTTATTTTGTTTTATGTGTTAATAAGTGTTAATATTTACGATTTATTGTGATGTTTATATTTATTATTATATTTATTATTATGTTTATTATTTATAACTGTTCATTTATTATTGCATGCTATTTGTAACTAATATTCGAAAACAAAGTTTTCGCAAAATTGGCGGGGGAAAAATCGCACCAATGGGGTGCGTCTATGACATCTGTGCCCATTTCCTTTTACATCATAATGCATTTCTGTGGGAATTCAAACGAAGGTACTTACGTAATATCCGGGCCAGGTGAAATACAACTGAGCCAAGCATGGCGTCAATTATACTAATTACAATAACCCTTATTTTTTGACAAGTATGTAGTTTATTTATTTATTATAGTGTATAGTGTTTTAGCATAATTTATAGTTTATTTTTTTATTATACTTTACAGCTTTTTGTTATTTATTTATTATTGTTCATTTATTTTATTTATTTATTTATTTTATATTATTTATTATTTTAAACAATTTTATGTATTTAACAACATTAAATTGCTGTTTTGCACATTATTGGCAACAATAAACAAGATTGGCAATTAACAACCATTTTTGGCGATCTATCTCCTGGCCCGGATAATACGTAAGTACCCAAACGATTTTCTAGTTTTACCATTCATTGAAAATAAAATGGTGCATTTAAATATAATTCTTCTATATTAAAAAAAAAAAAAAAGTAATCTGGAACTGAGCTAAAAACGATTTAGACCAATCAAATTCTGCGTAGCTATTCCGGGTTAGTCTCATCGCTTTTTTACTAGGGACTTTTTTGAGGAGCTATTACTTTTTTTCTAGCCGCCCTACGGATTCAAAAATCATACCACCAGACGCGAAATATAACAAGCTTTCAGAAATTCAAAAAATTATCACGGTCGGACAATAAAAACTCAAAAAATCCTTAAAAATCGAGTAAAAAATCTTTTATTGAAAAAGTCATTTCTTTATATTGTTGCCAATCTTCTAAAATAAAAGCGTAAGTCATGTGACTGTCATCAACAGTTCCGGGATGGCCGTTTCACTTTTTCATATGCCAGGCGGCCATTTTTATTCAAAATTATTTTTTCGAATAAAACTGCATAAAAGTTACATTTTAAGAAAGATCGTTCAAAATAAATTAATATTTGAGAGGTGACTTACGTTCAATTATGTAAATATTCTGCAATAATTTCAGTCAAAATTAGGTTCACAGTTCAAATTCTCTATTCATGAAAGTAAACAAAAAAAAAAAAAAAAAAGATTGATTCGTCGTCAACATTTAAAATATTAAATCATGGAGGTAATCATTCGCAAAGCAAGTTCTCCGCGAATGAATTTTCGGACCACTGCCTCGCGTCAAAAAAATAATTCGCACCAGTGAGACAATCAAAGTTTACCATAATTATGTGCTATACAACTCAACTTCCTTCTGGACCTTTTCTTGACGTAAATTGAACTCATGTAATAATATTTAATGAATCAAATTTTTAGCACTTTTAAAATCGCTAATACAGCTTTTATTTATCGCGTGTACAAATTAGAAACAATACTTCGACTTTGAAATCAAATGTTTTGATTTATGATATTATTTCTTTTTTTTTTCTATTTAAATGAAAAGTGTGAAGTATTTTAAATTTATGTAATATAAGAATTCGGATTAAAGTTAAGTATTTTAAATGAAATGAGTGACAGGTTTATAATTTAAAATTAAATTAATGTAGTATGAATGATGGTGATGGGAACAATATTTGGCGATTTACCATCTGCTCCCGGCTAACAAAAATACTCATAATTAAAAAAGGAAATAAAAATAAATAAATGATAGTTTGATGTAAATAACTATTGTTATACATATCAAAAATAATTTATAGAACTAAAAAAAATAAAGTAAATAAACAACAATTTCCATAAAAAAAATTTCGCCAAATTCGCGGGGGGGGGGGGGGGGGGGGGGGAATCGCGCCAACGTCCGTATGTGACACCTGTGCCCAAAAAATATGCGAAATGCTACCATGATCGCAAAAGTTCATGACTTGTCTATTAGAATCTTCCGATTTAGCGAATAATTAAGGGAAAATTAAATTATGAATAAATGTAACGTGTTGCAATGTTTAACATACATTTAAGGGAGACCAAACTGGTCGCCAGTGGCGGCTAGTTTCTAAATAAGCTCAAAAGATTATGTTTTATCTCAAATAAAAAATGTATTTGCATGAGACTATTAAAAACAATAATGAAAGTTTAAAATAATAATTAAATGATCACGTGTTGACAGCAGGAAATAAAGAAAATTACGTCATAAAAATTGTGTTTACACATGAATATTAAAAATAAAAAAGATGAATTAAATGAAAAAGCATTATAACCAGTTAAATGAAAAAGCATTATTACCTGATTACAGAAGATAGTCGCCGTTCGTGATATCATCATCATCATCTTTTTAAAACAGGATACATTACCAGGTTTTAAGAGGATGTGAAATCAGAACGGGGGTTGGTGTGAGCGTAGCGAGCAGGGGGAAGAGCCCCCTAGTTGATTTAAATATTAAATTATGGATGTTAAAATATCTCATTGGGGGCAAGCAGTGAGAGGAATGTTTTTGGCATTTCCTTGTTATAGCACCCTCAGGGATAAAGCGCCAAGCAGGTGAGATATATCGTCAAGTTATTTGACACATATGGTGCTATAGTTATGTAGGATGTATATGACATTTTATGAAATATATGACTAAGTTAATGTCATATATGACGTATATATATGAGTATATATATGACATGTTAGTCTGTTAGTCTGTATATATGTTATATATATGTATATAGGTATATATATGTTACATATGTGTATAATATATATATATATATATATGTAAGCGTGGAGACATTTTGGCGTAATCGCAATTGTGGATGTCGCTGTTACAAGAAAGTACCTTTTTTAACACTTTCCAACCTAGTTGAAAAGTGTTTATGACTTCGGTTAGTCTGGCCGTATGGCCTTCTGCCGTCTGCCCGTCTGTTCGTGCTTAACTCCCGTAAATATGCTCGGATTGCGTTGCAATTTTTATATGTTATTGTCGTTATCTATAGCATGTTCCCTATTGCAACTGAAGTGTGTAGCACTTATAGTTTTTTTACAGAGACACTCAAAAGAATTCCGTTACATTACGGTCTATGGGGAAAAATCATTTGCGGTATATTTTAATGATGTTACACAATTGCAAACGCATTGTAATTGATATATATCACTAAGGTGTATTACAAGAAGCTTAATATGGAATAGGGTGTGCATAGCAGTCATCGTTCATTTACAGGGACACACAAAAGAATTCTCTACTGTCTGTTAACAATAATTCCTGGAAGTGCGTTTTAAGTTACTGAACGCGATTTTAAATTTAACTCACTTTTTGTTTATTACGTGGTGTGTATAAATTCTGTAGATCCTATACAGGGAAGCACAAAAGTTCGCGAACACATTTCCGTTTATTGACAGAAACTCCAGAAGGAGAATTTTAAACTGTGCTACGCGTTTCTTAACTGAATTACAATTTAGCATCGTATGTAGTATATATACAAATCTATAGATCCTATACAGGGCTGAATAAAAGTATTCGGATATTTTTCCGAATATTGTATACGTTGGAAATTCCTTAAGTTATGTTTTTAAATATGTTATGCATTTTTCAAATTGTTTACTTAGATGTTCTCTTTCAGCTTATTAAACGGTAATGATTTTTTAAATTATTTTGGAAGCGTTGGAAAGTGTTAGATAATCTATGCTTGACGCATGGTTTTTCGTTCTTGTTTTCGTTTATGAGCTCATTCATTGTTCGCGACGGGCGGTGGCCGTTGTGGGAAGGTGGGAGAGCCAACCAGAACCTACATATAACTGCAGCATTATTTAGCCAGACTTCTAAACACTATTTCACGGAATAATCATTAGAATTTTTACCTTTAATTTCTCAGGCCATAGATCGAACTTAAAAAATCTGCCCGCATTATTACTTCTGTGTTACTAATATAAGATCGATGTTTGAGGTAAGTTACATTGTAATTGATAAAGTCATTGTCAAGAAATCGCCCATTGGGTTAACATTAGAACTTTGACATTTAATTACTCAGGCCACAGATCTAATTTCAAAAATCGAATGGTGTTATTACCCTCTATCTATAAGGTCTATGTTTGTCGTAAATTACATTGTAATTAATCGCGCCATTTCCAAGAAATCTTGTCCACTTCATTGTCAGATTGGGCTGGATATATAGAAAGCTCCGCTCTCCCCCGGATCTCTGCTATTCAACTACAGACATGTAATATCACTATAAAGTGTGTTGGTTACAACAATATGTGCCCCATTACTAAGAGCGCCAGAATCCCTGATTACGAAAGACCTACCGAAAAAGACAACGTTTCGTAACCGCGCTGATTGCTGAAATTCAGTTTTAAAAGGGGAGAGTATCCCGATTTTAAAACTTTTAAAATTATAGTGTTCGCTATTTTAATGAATATTTTAGATTCGGTTACGTATTTATACAAGAAGCTCAAAAATACATAATATTCGGTAATGCCCTGATCACTAAATCGCATGCTAAACCGCAACGTGCTCATGTAAATTAACAAACAAAATATCCGATACAGCCTAGTTATATAGGAATCTCAAAAACGCGTGAAATTATGCAATGACGCGATAATTATAATGAATTGTGCGCGTTGCGCCCATGAAAACAAACGAAAAAAAAAGAAAACTGCCCAGTTAAACTGAGGGCATTGAGCTCACAGGCTATTCACACGAATTGTATATTATACTCTTATTTCAGAGAATTTGAAATAAGCCCCTCAAAAAATAAACAAATCGACAATATATTAAGGAGGGGGTCATACCCCCGTTACCCCCCTCATAGTTAACTAATGAACCTTTTAAACTAATCAGGGAAGCCTCTAATTACAATGAATATATATACAAAATTTGAAGAAAATCGGATAATTCTGCATGAAAAACTCATTTATCTAAATTAAGGGGGGATTACCCCCCTCCTTTCCCCCTTTATATTTAACCAATGAACCCCCAAAACTATTCACAGAAGCGCATTATCTAAATGAACCTATATACAAAATTTGAAGAAAATGGAATAATTCTGCATGAAAAACCCATTTATCTAAATTAAGGGGTGTTCTCCCCCCGTTCCCCCCTTTTATACTTAACCAATGAACCCCCAAAACTAATCAGGGAAGCGCCTTATCACAATGAACCTATAAACAAAGTTAAAAGCAAAACGGTTATTTCTATCAAGCGTTATCGCGTTACGTACATACGTACATACATACATACATACGTACAGAACGGGCGGGCACATTAGCTCTCAGGCTTTGATAGACAGTGAGCTAAAAAATCACTGGATACATCAAGCTTGGTTGAATTGGATTCTAAAATACGCAGATGATATTCGGCAATGCTGCGATCACTATGAAGCATGTGTGTTCGCTTCGCGGCCATGAAAACAAAACAAAATCACTCGATGTAGCAAGCAACCTCGTTCAATAACTACCTCCTTAAAATACGCAGATGATATTCGGCAATGCTGCGATCACTATGAAGCATGTGTGTTCGCTTCGCGGCCATGAAAACAAAACAAAATCACTCGATGTAGCAAGCAACCTCGTTCAATACGAATCTAAATAGAAACATGAAATTGGTTAATGCCGTGATCACTATAATGCATGTATGAGCGCTTTATGCCCATGAAAACAAAAACAAACAAAATCACGGGATGCAACCTCCTTATACAGAAATTAAAAAAAATTCGTGAAATTCAGTAATGCCGCGATTTTAAAATGCTATTTCCTTTTTATTGTGTTTAATAACTATATGTTAAAAGCAAAACAAGCATCTGGATTTTAAATATTAACATTGGGGGTGAGCATTTGTGGTAAGATTTTATTTACTTTTTCGTAATAAAAAAAAAAAGGTCATAACAATAAAATTAAATTTACGCCAAGCCACGCCATTTCGGATCTCCTATAAGGGTATATATGGGGCTGTGGTCTATTGAGAATAGTCGATTCAGTATGAAATGATGTGTTTACATGTAGAAATAGCTTTATTAGAAGCTTTGAAATGTACATTTTGTATATCCAGTCACCGGTTTGAATATGCCACTAATTGCATGCAATATAAATCAGACTCGCATTTACTAATAAAACATGTAAGCAAAGTACAATTTACTTTTATAAAAAAGTTAAGTTGGGTAGGCTCAATGTATCCACAGTCGGAAAGCATGAAGAATGCAAGACGCATTGATGCCGATATGGATACATTAAGCCTACCCAACTTGATTTTTTTATTAAAATAAATTTTATGTTGCTTATATGTGTGTGTTTTATTAATAGCCCGCTACGCTGGTCGGTTTCTCCAAACGAACCTTGAATCAAACAAAATATATCGGTGATTTCGACCTTGTGTGTGGAAGCAATATGGATCTTAAACTCTGGACTGGACGCCACTGCTCTACAGATCAGGCCATCTTGCTTAGGAGATATGCTGCGTAAGCAGATACAAAATAACGTCAGAGGCGATGACTTGTTCATACTCGACGCGTTTCGACTTTACTTTTTTCTGCCTCTCAGAGTGGAATGCGACTCTATGTTCCATGGTAATTATTGCTCGTGTGGATGGGTACTATCACCCATCTTATTTTGTAAAAACAATTTAGACTCACCCTGTATATATAGTAGACAGATAGTAGAAGTAGATGTGCATCTGTTTGTTAATATTTATTTGACAGTAGGGGACGCTGCCGTAAGCCTGTAAACCCTACCTATATACATATGACATCTGCTAAAAAAAGTGGGTAAGTGTGATCGAAGACCGCTTAATGGGTTCCGTTTAATATTCCTTTCAAAACACTTTATCCTTTCTTTAATAAATCCAAAAAAAATTCATTCAGCAACCAAAAAAAAAAAAAAAAAAAAAAAAAAATCATGTTTTTTATAAAGTAAAAATTTACCGGTCTATTTTTTCGTTTTTTCGAATATCTAAATCAGCCCGATGGCGGGCGAAGCTCGCTATTATATTCTGTCATAATAATATCTGTCATGCGGACTAAATGCGATATTTAAAAAAATAATTTCAAAATTAAACATGTTGTACACTTTCAAAATATTAAAATATGCGAATATTTCCATAATCGGAGTTTTATCACGATTCAATATGTTTCTCAAACTCATATATTTACTATTTTCTATTACTCATATTCATACTCGCTTTGTATTATTCTCAAATATTTGAAAAATTCGTTAAACTTCCAATATGACGTCAGATTCTCTTTTTAATTCTCTAATGCCGTGATATTAATCTGCTTTGTGTACTTACACATACTCATACTCCTTGTATTATTCAGAAATCTTAGACATTTTCCGTTTTATTACTACTATGACGTCAATCAATTTTATTTCATATTTATCTTTTTTTCAATTGGTGAAACTTTTTATTTCATTTTCATTTTTCACGTGGAAATCGTCTGATAGAAAATTAATTATTGTAGAAAGAATTTCATCGTGGATTTTAAATTTTTGGCATCTGCTATAACGAAAAATGTTTAAATTTAATAGGAAAAGGCTGTTAGAATTTTGGTTTTTTATCTCTATTTATTAAAATAATACGAATTTTTCAAATTTTAATATTTTGAGCTCTTCATAGCTAGTATTCAGTTATATACACAAATTTCAACTCTGTAAGTTACATAGTTTTTGAGAATGGCTCTGTGACAGACAGATAACTGAGCGGGAGTAATAGGGTTTCGTGAGATGAACGAAACCCTAAAAATGAGGTATGTCTTACAGGATTTTAAATTCGAATATTGTGAGATTAAATTCCATTTCATTAAAACACAATATTTTTATATCCCATAAAAAAACTTTCTGTAAAAAAAAAAAAAGCGCCAAGTTCTCCTTAATGTTTCGGCCGTAAAAAGTACTGATATCTGATGTTCTCCCAAGTTAAAAGTCAAACATCCGAAATCTTTCATTCAAAATGGCTTCCTGCGACTTGGCCGTTAATGCATTCTCGGTTAAAAACATTAGAAGAATGTAATACTGAGAAAAATAAATTATAATACATAATATACCCTGATTGATGTTAAACATGCCATATCTTTCATTTGAAATAAATAATTACGTCGATAAATCATTTCAAAATTAATGATTGGAAATTATGCATTTAAAAGTAATATCGGAATGCAAATAGTCAAATTCGTATGATGATATTGTAATTAACCCCTTCGCCACGAGCGTCTTTTACAGAATTTTTAATATTTTACCACCGGTTTTTCAAAACATAAATTTTCGCCAAATTGAATCTCAGAAATGCTGACATTAAATAAGGCAAAGCTTACAATAAAAAGTAACTGGTGGGAATAATAGAGGATTCTGAGCATCTTATGCGTCACGTATACGTGTCGCTCGTCCCCAAGGGACTTGTATTATTAGTTTTGATTAACCATCATTTAGTTTTACCATGGTTTAATGACCATTTTGTACGGTCTATTGTCATTAACACGAGTTCCAATGAATATTTTTTTCATCAAATTTCACATTGTGTTACATTATATGAGACATTGAGAACCAGAGGGGACCATTCTCGACAGCTGTGATTTCGAAATTATGTTTTTAAAAATGTGTATTATATTTTAGTACTTTGTAAAAACAAAATGCGTAAGATATTCAAAAAAATGTAGTAGACATGTAGATCATTATACATTCTTTAGAATTTGAAAAACCTTCTAAAATGCATTAACGGCCAAGTCGCAGGAAGCCATTTTGAATGAAAGATTTCGGATGTTTGACTTTTAACTTGGGCGAACATCAGATATCAGTACTTTTTACGGCCGAAACATTAAGGAGAACTTGGCGCTTTTTTTTTTTTTTTTACAGAAAGTTTTTTGATGGGATATCACTGTTTTTTGTAGATTTTATCAAATGTATAAAGGATATAAATATAATAAATGTATAAATGTCAAAGAATTTTAAAATTATTTTATTATACTTTACAAATATATATTTTTATTTGTAGTTTACATCAAAATACTAGCCGTCTCAGGCAAACAATATATTCTTTCTTATATGTATGCTAAGCACTTCATCATATTACTTTTATTCATAACTAGCCGAAATACCTGGTGTTCGAGATTTAAAGAATGTTTATGTAGAAAAATCAATTTCAAAATTAAACATGTTGTATAGATAACTTCAAAATGTTAAAATATGCCAATATTTCTATAATCGTGTTTTTATCATGATTCAATACGTTCCTCAAACTCGTATGACGTTGTACTCACCTGCTGAGATCTTACCTACTTGCTTTCACTATTACTCATATTGATACTCTCTTTGTATGATTCCCAAACATTTGAAAAAGTCCGTTAAACTTCCAATGTGACGTTATATTAATTTTCTTTTTTGATTATCGAATGACGTCCTATTAACCTGCTTTCTGTATTTACATATACTCATACTCCTTGTATTATTGAGAAATGTTTGAAAATTTCCGTTATATTACCAATATGACGTCATATTAATCTTTTTTCCATTGCTGAAACTTTTTATTTTTATTTTCATTTTTCACGTGAAATTCTTTCAATAGAAAATTAATTATTGTAGAAAGAATTTCATTGTGGATTTTTAATTGTTGGCAACTGCTATAACGAAAAATGTTCAAATTTAATAAGAAAAGGCGGGAAGAGTTCAATATCCTGTGCTGGTAGGTATGGCGAGTTGTTTTTGGCGATAAATGTTTGATTTGGTTGTTGCGATATTCAGTCTTTGGAGTTTTAACTTAACAACTGGAATTGACCTTATCTACATGACATCACACCCCTTTTGGCAGCAGTTTGGATTTTTTTCCCAATCGCGCGAACCAGCACAGGATATGGAACTCTTCCCGGAAAAGCTGTTAGATTTTTGGTTTTTTATTATTTAAAAATTAACTCTACATTATTTCGATTCCGGATTACTTTAGTTGCCTCGGCCGTGTTTTAATACACCTACACGTAGCATTTCACAATTTTGGCTTTCAAACTGTTGATTTGTATAGAAGTGTAGACAGACAAACAGATTTTCATTTTCAGACATTAGATTTACTTGCTCAATCCTTCGCCAAATCGGAAGTTTCTGTTAGAGAAATTCTCTTTGCGATCATTGGCAGCATATCTTATATTTTGTGTTGTTATCCATTTCATCTTTATTGACAATTACCGCTGAATTTACTTAGGAATTTACGCTTCATGTCCGTTTGCATCGTTACACTCTCTAATACGGAGATTTTTAATCCTGTTAAGTAATCTTCTGTAATTTACACTGAAGCGAAGTGGTTCTTGTTAAACGCCTGTTAAGCTATCCATATTTACAGTAAACCATATTGATGCTAATTTTTTCCCCTTTCATTTTAACATTGGAACGATTAAGGAAGATTAGAAAATCTACGGACGCACTGCCGTTCTTCCATTAGAAAATCTACCATTATTCTCATCTAATCGTCTTAGATAATATGTCAATATTCTCTGGTTAATTGTGTGACAAAACCTACTTACTTGTCAAATTTTATGATTCTACGACTGTTAAAAGTACCTTAGTTATTTGATGATCACCAACTTTTTAGTTATTTGATGATCCCCAACTTTTTAGTTATTTGATGATCCCCAACTTTTTAGTTATTTGATGATCCTCTGTGAGTCAGTTACAAAAAAGCCCTTTTTCGGAATCTCATATTTCGAAAAATATTAAATACAGAAATAAGAAATTTTGGAACCTAGTTCAGTTTGACTATATTAATGTGTGTTATAAAGGAAAACTCTCTAGCTCTCCCCAAAACGCAGTTCTGAGGGGGTGAAAAGTAGGCCGAAATGGTCAGGGAAAAGGTAGCTTATGGCCTGTGCGAACTTGGCGGACGCACTGCCGTGCTCCCAGATAATTCTTCGGTTTCCCGTCTACCACTTAATTTTCTTTGCTAATAGCTAGATTAATTTCCTCCGCTCAGCATGTCAAAGACACGACTTCGTTCAGCATAAAATATTTAAGAAATTGTAGGATTTTAAATGTTTAATCTGCGCATTTATACTCAGCTATTTTCTCCATGGTTTAATCAGAAGTGTAATTGTACAAACGTGCCTATATTAAGCATCCACTTCAAAATTCGTCTATTCGATCGATAGAATTGTATGCGCTCTGCAATTTTCAAAATTTCCGTTATACTTCGCTTCAAAATTTGTCACTGGAACAGTGAACCTTTATTTTAAGAATCATGGCACCAACAAAAAGAAATCGAAGCAGAAAACGATCAGGAAAAAGAGCATCGCCATCACGAAGAAATCAAGGCACAAAACCGAAGAAGGCAGAAACCAAACATGTCGCTGACGGGAGATATTTCGAAATTAAAACGATGCAAGATATTCTTCAAGATGGATTTGACGGAACAGTTGAACGTCAAGCAGCAGTATTTTTGACCGGTGTTATGCAGTACCTTGCAACTGAAATAATCGAAGTTTGTGGAAACGCTGCAAGAGAAAATATCGCGCCAGATGAACCTTTCACAATTACTCCGAAAGATATTTTGAAGGGACTTGAAAATGATAACGAACTGAAGGAGCTTTTCAATAGCAACAACAAAACACTTGCAAGAAAAATAAAGAAGAGCACTGAGTGATGCAAAGAAGATAACAAATACAAAATTAGCATTCAGCTTCAAAGTAAATCATATCTTTAATTTGTTCATATGAGCTTAGTAGATCCATAGATATTTGATCCTGTGAACCAGTATTTTGAATAAAACGGCTGTTTTTTTTTTCTTAATGTATTTATTTTTCTTTAAATTATTTTAGGGATCTTCTTTTAAAATTAATATATGTTGTCTCTTGCAAACTTTTCATAGTAATATATTTTCATATAATATCACGCAAACAACATAGCATGAATGTGACATTAAATTACATACTGCAGCTTTAATCTTTGCATAAAAATTGCATTTTAATTGGAACAAGAGGTAAGCTCAAAGAAATCTTCCGTAATCGAGATTTCTGTCAAATTTGACGTGCTTTGGAGCGATATCAGTTAAGCCTTTTTAACTGGGTTTTTCGATAAGTTTTGATGCCAAATAGGAACAATGTTGGCAACATTTTGTGTCTACATGAATATGAATATCATTAAAGGCTTACCAAACTTAACCGCTTTCTTGCAACAAATCGAAGTCGCTGAAATTACGGAAATTTTCCTATTAAATATTTAATTTTATGTTCATGATATGTAAAAAGGGTGCGATCCAAGGGTTCACCACTGCTTGGCGTTTCTGCCTGTTGTCTCCCGGAGTGGCAACCTCCAGAAGACAACAGGCAAAAGCGTGCAAATTGAAATGGCGATAATCAAAATAAAGCAAAAATACATATTTTAAAACATTTAAAAGCAAAATAATGTCAAAATAACGTTTTTAAAAACACAGATTTTTTGTTTTAAAAAAAAAATCCACTTTTTGGAATGGCTAGGTAAGAATTAAACTCACCTGCTTTTGTGCGGAGTGTTCCGAAAACCACGCAAATTGAAATCGCGAGAATCAAAATAAAAGCAAAAATAATTAATCTAAACCTTTAAACAGCAAAATAACATCAAAATACATTTATGAAAAATAAAAGAGAACCAATGATCTCGACCTAATCCTTACTCAAGCCACCATTTAGCGCTTTTAAAAAATGATGCCACATTGGCGATTTCTAAATTGTTTACTTACATTTATCGTATTGTAACCCACAATAAGCAAGTGGTAAAATGTTGCCATTCTTAATTTTTAAATAGTTACACATAGGAAAAGTAATGGATTTAGCAATAAAAAGGTCCCTGAAAAATAGATTGCATTTATACGAGAGTAAAATTTTATTCCTTCAAAACAATTTGGACAAAAGACATAATTTAAATACAGAATTATTAAATTAAACCCTACAGAGTTGATTTTTTTAGATACTGCATTTATGAGTGAAATAAAATATTTTATTAGACAAATTTAATAAGATACATATAAAAAAGATAATACGAGCAGTAAAAAACAACGTTTTCATCGATATTACATAAAAGTTAACGATTAATGTGAAGTTGAAAAAACGAAAATACACGAAATTCCTTAATGCCGCAATCACTGTACCGCACGTATGATCGCTTCGCGAACATGAAACCGAAAAAAAAACATCACTGGATACAGCAACCTCGTCGTATCGGAATCCCACGAAATACACGAAATTCGTTAATGCCGCGATCACTGTGCCGAACGTATGATCGCTTCGCGAACATGAAACCGAAAAAAAACATCACTGGATACAGCAACCTCGTCGTATCGGAATCCCAAGAAAAACACGAAATTCGTTAATGCCACGATCACTGTACCGCACGTATGATCGCTTCGCGAACATGAAACCGAAAAAAAAAAACACTGGATACAGCAACCTCGTCGTATCGGAATCCCAAGAAAAACACGAAATTCGTTAATGCCGCGATCACTGTACCGCACGTATGATCGCTTCGCGAACATGAAACCGAAAAAAACATCACTGGATACAGCAACCTCGTCGTATCGGAATCCCAAGAAAAACACGAAATTCGTTAATACCGCGATCACTGTACCGCACGTATGATCGCTTCGCGAACATGAAACCGAAAAAAAATATCACTGGATACAGCAACCTCGTCGTATCGGAATCCCACGAAATACACGAAATTCGTTAATGCCGCGATCACTGTACCGCACGTATGTTCACTTCGCAAACACGAAACCGAAAAAAAACATCACTGGATACAGCAACCTCGTCGTATCGGAATCCCACGAAATACACGAAATTCGTTAATGCCGCGATCACTGTGCCGCACGTATGATCGCTTCGCGAACATGAAACCGAAAAAAAACATCACTGGATACAGCAACCTCGTCGTATCGGAATCCCAAATAATACATGAAATTCGTTAATGTCGCGATCACTGTACCGCACGTATGATCGCTTGCGAACATGAAACCGAAAAATAAACATCTCTGGATGCAGCAACCTCGTTGTATAGAGATCACAAAAATACACGAAATTTGTAAATGCGGCGATCACTATACCGCACGTATGTTCACTTCGCAAACACGAAACCGAAAAAAAAAACATCACTGGATACAGCAACCTCGTCGTATCGGAATCCCACGAAATACACGAAATTCGTTAATGCCGCGATCACTGTGCCGCACGTATGATCGCTTCGCGAACATGAAACCGAAAAAAAACATCACTGGATACAGCAACCTCATCGTATCGGAATCCCAAATAATACATGAAATTCGTTAATGTCGCGATCACTGTACCGCACGTATGATCGCTTGCGAACATGAAACCGAAAAATAAACATCTCTGGATGCAGCAACCTCGTTGTATAGAGATCACAAAAATACACGAAATTTGTAAATGCGGCGATCACTATACCGCATGTATGATCGCTTCGCGAACATGTTCGCGAAGCGATCATAAGACTTCCATGAAAACTGCAATCAATTAATTCACACTGTTCTAAAGTAACAAGAGTAGCCACTCACATACATTAAGTTTTTTTAAAAAAAATCAAGATTTAAATAAAGAAGCAGATGATGAATATCATGACATAACCATTTAATGACATAAGTGTTATTTAACTGTATTTAAAAAAAACATGTTTTAAATAACTAATAAATCATTAAATATCATTAAAATACAAATAAAAGTCGAATAATCATTTGATGACGTAACAAATACGTCATACGTAACAAACGCGTCATCACAAAAAATATCATTGCTCAGCCTTTCCAACAATAAAAGAGCTACATCTGGCTAACTATCGACGATTTGGCACGATTGAGAAATGATGAGGGTTGCAAGAGTCAGTCCGCTATCGCGCGCGCGCTAGCACGCCAATACAAACGGACGCCAAGCAGGGGTGAACTCTTAAATTCACCCGTAAAAAGAATCACGGCCTTTTTATTTTATACAGGTATAAACGATAAATTATGGTACATTATTTTTACTTATGCGGGCTTGAAGTAAATTACATAATTTGCTTTTATCATAAACATACAATCTCATTACGTAAAAATCCATTCAAAAAATATATGAATTTTTGGGTACTTCTCTATTATCTCGTCGAAAAATTTTTATAACAAAAAACTATCTCCAAACTGTAAGATTAAACTCCAAAAATGCAGTCCCATTTACTTGATGTCAGAAGCATTATACGTGTTGGTATGTCAGCAAGTGGTTTTTAATTCGACATTTGCCTGCATTTTTCATTATGTTTTACTGATTTATTAGTTATTCATTAATTAAAATAACAACTGTGTCCTTACATTCTTCTATTCTATTTATTTATTTATTTTGATATTCCAATGACAGCGTTCTCCCGTTTATTTGACGTTACAGTTTGGCGATAGTTTTTTGTTATGAAAAGTGTTCGACGGGATAATAGATAAGTACCAATTTTTGTTTTGGGTAAAAATCTACTAAATCATAATACAAATGCCTAAAAGGGAACAAGTTTTACATGTAAGTTAGCCAAAAAATATTGCCAAATCAAATCGATACCATTATCTTAGCCGTTTTTTTTTTTCAGGAAAATGACATTACCATTATCCGTCGTATCGGCGGCTCTGCATGTTTTGAGGGGGCTTCGGTGCTCAGGAACCAGGTGTCCGGGGGATAAGGTGTGGTGAAATTCGTGGGCGAGGACCTGGGAGTTCCAACCGTGAAGCACATGCCTAAGAAAGTACGTGTCTGTGCGTCCAGGGAAAAAGTTTCCTCTATCTCTCGGACATGCGAGAAGAACATATAGAGCGGGCTTAGTAAAATATTTGTATTTTGCTAATCGGTATCTTTAATGTGTTAAAATTTCATGTCGTAGCTCGATGACGTGATAGTACAGTAAAAATAGGGAATTGGCGCCCTGCTCTACTCATCTCGTACCAAGGTATGACAAGGTAGACTGAAATATTTGTATTGTACTAATCTGTATCTTTGTTGTGTTTGAAATTCATGTCGTAACTCGATGACGTCATAGTACCGTAAAAATACGGAATTTGTACTCCGCTCTGCTCATCTCGTACCAAAGATATGACGAGGCAGACTGAGATATTTGTATTGTACTAATCGGTATCTTGAATGTGTTAAACTTTCAAGTCGTAACTCAGTGACGTGATAGTACCGTCAAAAATACGAATTGGCGCTCCGCTCTGTTCATCTCGTACAAAATATAACGAGGCAGACTGAGATATTTGTATTGTACTAATCGGGGTCTTTAATGTGCTATATTTCCATCCCGTAACTCGATCACGTGATAGTACCGCCAAGATGACGAATTGGCGCCCGTTCTTTTCGCATTTTACCAAGATACGCCGAGTTAGATTATTTACTCCATCACTTATTGTTAAAAAACTTTTCCTTTACCATTAGTTAATCTTGAAAGTCGATGGCGTAATAATATATAGGGCAGTGTAATGTAAAATATTATGTTTATTGGATCTCTATTGTACTACATAAGGTGTTTTTCTGTCATAAATTTTAGTCTGCCGGAGGGTCCTATCAAAATTTGCCCAGGCAGACCAAAACATTTTAAAAAAATACAATATTTAACCTTTAATTTGGCACCAATTTCATCTCGTAACTCGATGACGTGATAGTACCGCCAAAATGACGAGTTGGCGCCCTCTCCTATTCATATCGTACCAAGATATAACGAGGCAGAGCAGTCATTCCTTAATATACTCCTAATAATCTTGTCCTATATCATGATTTCATCCCGTAACTCGATCACGTAGCATTTTTGTCGCCGCCGCCCGGTCTGATACGTTTCCACCATAGCTGACGGGCTAGTGATATCTTCTGTAGGAGTTTCACATATCTTCTGTAGGAGTATATATCATATCTTCTGTCATATCTTCATCATATCATATCTTCTGTAGGAGTTGGTAAATAAAGTGTGCGTCGGGGAAACTCGACTTAAGGCCTAGGACGGAGTGCCCTTATAGATTTCTGGCTCAGAAGCTGTTGGGGACTCTGGCGCGTCCCCAAGTCTGAAGTAATGGCACCCCTGGAGCATGGGCTCCACCGCGAACCGTCATTGTAGTCAAATGTTTTGGTGCAGGGGAGTGATGCGCAGGTGGCGATGATTCTCTTGGCTGTAGAGTGTGCCTATGTGGTGTCACGGGTGAACTGGGCCCATCTGGCGTAACCTGGGAAAGGTTTCGAGAACCTAGCAGCCGCGGCGATGTACACCGCCTTCGGCGGCGTAGCATAGTTTTATACCTTGTATATTTTCTATAGAATATATAAACCACGTAATATGTAAAAAATTAGTTAAACTTAAAAACGCATACCCCACAACTGAAAATGCACTTCCAACAGTTATACATAGCCTAATACTTCTTCTCCTCGAGTTTCCATGCCGGCAATCATGTTTCCCAGCGCAAATATTTAGGAAGCAGGAAAACTAATACGCATGTTCTACAACAAGAAAACGCTGGTTTTTGGGAAAAGAAAACACGAACGAAAAATCATACTTCAAGCATAGATTACGAAACACTTTCCAACACATTCAGAATACTGTAACAAAACTTCAACGTTTAATAAGGTGAAAGATGATGTCTAAGTAAACAAGGTCAAGGTCAAACCGAGCGGGGAGGCCTACCTTTCGGTTTAAGCTCAACTAGCCCCGCCCATGTCTAAGTAAACAATTTGGAAAATCCATAACACATGTGAAAACCCAATGTCAGCAATTACCGTAAATAGTCGAAAAAAATAACCGAATTCTTTTGTCCAGCCCTGTATGGCATCTGTAGATTTGTATATAAACTACATAGTATGCTAGACTTTAATTCAGTTAGGAAACACAGTTGGAAATTCCCCTTCAGCAATTTCCGTTAATAAACGGAAATGTACTCAAGTTCTTTTGCAAAGCCCTGTAAATGATTTATATAATTTATACACATCAAGTGATATGAAAAAAATGAGTTAAATTTAAAAACGCGTACCACAGCTGAAAACGCACTTGGGACAATTATTACTCTTAGATAGTACTGTAACCGTGTGTCCCTGAAAATGAACGATGAATGATATGCACACCATAATTCTATAGTAAGCATCTTGTAGTGCACCTCAGTGATGTATATCAATTTTAATATGTTTGTAACATCATTAAAATACACTGCAAATAATTTTCCACCATAGACCATAATGTAACGGAATTTTTTTGTGTGTCCCTGTAAACAAACTATTGGAAAGTATTTCATAATCTATGCTTGACACGTGATTTTTCGTTCTTGTTTAGAACCTCAAAACGCTCGCTCAAAAAAGAAAAAACATCAACTTTTTATTCATAACATTTTGTGACGATTGTATCAAACCAGTGGACCTGTGCGAAGAATTCGCACTGCAGTCTAATAATTTTTAGCAATATCTAATATTTATTTTAGATGCAGGTTTAAACTTCTAAAGAAACATTAAGGATAAAAATATGTGCAAACAACACTAGTCAAGCCAGTCTCATTCATTCCATAAAAGTTACAGTAAAAACTCATTCAGGATAGCAAAAGGCACAAGCGAGGGAAAAAAAATAACAATCGTATTTTAAACGCATTAGAAGATGACGTCATCTGCTTTGGGAGAAACATGAAACAAAGATAAAAAAAAAATTAAATGCATTTCAAATATAATTTAATCTAATGTAACAAAGCATACATTTATTCTACACGTACTTCGATACCACTGCTTCGATCGATGATGTCTTTTACTTCGAAACATTTCAATTTCAATTTTTCTTTTTAACCACAAATATAAATAAAACCCGTGCGAAGAAATCACACTATCTTTTTTGTACTAGTATTTTTTGTTAATATATAATCATTGTTGAGCATCCTATAATGCGGAATTTTATTTTTGTGGCAACAGTAATATGAGGAAAACCTTTCATTTCATTTATGAAAACACAATGCCGATTTAATTTTTAATTAAGAACAATTTTTAATCAAAAAACATGTTTTAACGAAATGTAAGTGTACTTTGTCGGGAAAAGCCGCTTCAAAAACCTTTCGCATGATACCTCGTTCGTTGTTGCGTGTTTCGTAAATCATATCATATATTCTAATACGAGCAAATCTTGTGTGTGGTTATATATATATATATATATATATATATATATATATATATATATATATATATATACTAGGGGGCCTACCCCCTGCGAGCTACGCTCGCCAACCCCCGCTCAGACCTCGAGGCCTCTAAAAACATGACAGCGTGCTTCGTTTTAAAAATATTGGTAAATCTGTAATTGGGTTGCCATGCTTTTAACGTTTTAATGGGGCATTTTTTTTATTATCATGGCCTCATACACAGCTGTTGCGACAACTGACGACTGTTTTAGGGATTGGTAAGTAAAATCAATGACACCTTGAAAACCAGCTTGTATAAAATGGTTAGGTTTAAATTGTGGCTACCTCTCGCACTTTTATAACAACGATCTGTATTCTATTCTTCCTTTGCGTTTAAGGATGAGAAAAATTCCATCTGCTTGTGAATAACATTAAGAAACACGGTATTGAAAAATACTATGTTATAGACAGTTTCAGTAACAGGTTTTAATTTTCTCTGTATTTTAGTGCACCATCATGCATATTTTCATGTTGTTTTAAATATGTAAATTATTTATTTTAATTAATATGTATATACGAATTTTCTAATAATTATTTATCATACAAAATTAATTAAATATTTTGTGCATGCATGCCTGCATTTATTCGGCATCAATTGATGAGATATTTAAACAAATTCGCTATCCGCGATAATTTTACACCATGTTATGTCACTTGAATACTGTCCATAAGAAAATCGGGTACTTTTCCATTATAGGATCCTTTGCTTTTAGGTTTGTCGTAATTCGAGTTTCAAAAACGAATAGATTCGTTAATATACATATATTTGTTGCCAAAAGTTATGAAAACAAACCCAATGAACTTATGGTGATTTTCTATAATAGGGGTCTTGACGCTTTTTTAAAAAGCTTGGCCCAATTCGGGCATCAGAAAGTGAGATTTGGTGCCAAATTACATAAACAGCCATGGAAACAAATTCGACGATTTTTTTTGTTTATATGCGTATTTTAATTATACGTATATTATTATTGTTTTTTCTATACAAATTATTTCTGATTATATATAAAATAGGATAAATGACATTTTACGCTAAACAAATTCTATAAATATTGAAAAAATGCTTCTGTATACGAAATGACAAAGTAAATAGGTTGACAGAAAGTATGTTGCCAAATTTCCTTTTCCGCCAAGGCTATTTTCTCTGTTTCGTCAAGGCCCCATATACTGGAAAAGCACCGAACTTTTATACCTGTATTTATATGTATATATACAATTTATTTATAATTGTCTTTCAATTTACCTCTTTTTGTACATAAAAATAGATAAATGGCTTCTTTATATTAAATAAATTGTATAAACATAAATGACGTATTTACATAAATGACGTCATTTGGACGAATTTATTCAAAATATTTTCAGTTTATAAATTAAATTAAATGCTGACAGACGATTGAATCCTGACGATAGAAATATGATTTTTTTTTTTCAAATTTTCGTGAAAAACATAATTTAATCACAATCTTGTCTTCATTATCGATTGAAATAAAAGATAAATTCAATTTCAATTTGAAAATGGCGAATAAAAATAAATCAATAATCCCTATTGGGATCCTTTTTTATTTTTTTCCCTTTTTTGTCACAAAAAAACTGAGTAATTAGTTGCCATCATTACAGAAATGTCATTAAAATTAGAAAAAAATTAATATCTCGAAAACTAATTCCAATTTCAAAATTCTATTACCAGTTTTGACATCCGCGGATTTTTATGGACAATTGGTATTAATTTCACCATCAAGCGTTTAATATTTTATTAAAAATAGCCCTGAAACATAATCAGTCGTTTAATCAGTCGTTTCATAAAATCGTTTCATAAATTCGTTTCATAAAATCGTTTCACAAATTCGTTTCATTAGGATTTTATATATATAGGGTAGATATATATATATATATATATGCAAATTTTATCTTAAAAACGGCTCTAACGATTTTGACGAAATTTTGTATCCTACCGTTTTGGGGCACCAGAAAACCACTGGGCTAGGTCACATGTTCGAGAAAATTCGATTAGTGGGTCATTTTGGGTCATTTTGGGTCATTGTCAAACTAATTGTATCTAAAAAACGGTTCAAACGATTTTGATTAAATTTTGTGTCCTACGAGTTACGAGCACGATAAAATCATTGGGCTAGGTCACATGTCCGAGAAAATTCGATTAGTGGGTCATTTCTGGGTCATTGTGGGTCAAGATCTAAAAAACGGCTCAATTTACACTAAATTTTGCATCCAATGGTTTTCGGGCACGAGAAGACTGTTGGGCTAGGTCATATGTTCGAGAAAATTCGATTAGTGGATCATTTTGGGTCATTGTCAAGCTAATTGTATCTAAAAAACGGTTCAAACGATTTTGACGAAATTTTGTATCCGACCATTTTTGAGCACGAGAAGACTATTGGGCTGGGTCACATGTTCGAGAACTTTCGATTAGTGGGTCATTTTGGGTCAACGCGGGTCAAATTAATTTTATCTAAAAACGGCTCTAACCATTTTGATTAAATTTTGTATCCTACGAGTTTCGGGCACGCGAAAATCATTGGGCTAGGTCACATGTTCGAGAAAATTCGATTAATGGGTCATTTCTGGGTCATTGTGGGTCAAGATCTAAAAAGCGGCTCAATTTACACTAAATTTTGCATCCAATGGTTTTCGAGCACGAGAAGACTGTTGGGCTAGGTCACATGTTCGAGAAAATTCAATTAGTGGGTCATTTTGGTCATGGATCATTATGGGTCAAGCTATTTTATCTTAAAAACGGTTCATAGGATTTGAAATAAATTTAGCGCCCTACAGGTTTAGGGAACGAGAAGACTATTAGGCTAGGTCACATGTTCTTGAAATTTCGATTAGTGGGTCATTTTGGTTATGGGTCATTATGGGTCAAGCTATTTTATCTTTAAAACGGTTCAGACTATTTACACTAAATTTTGCATCCTATGGTTTTCGGACACGAGAAGACTGTTGGACTAAGTCACATGTTCGAGAAAATTCAATTAGTGGGTCATTTAGGTCATGGGTCATGATATTTGAACCCAAATTTAATTTTGACTGAGCATAGCTCGGTCTTCCCTGCTCGTATATTCTAATACGAGCAAATCTTGTGTGTGGTTATATATATATATATGCAAATTTTATCTTAAAAACGGCTCTAACGATTTTGACGAAATTTTCTATCCTACCGTTTTGGGGCACCAGAAAATCATTGGGCTAGGTCACATGTTCGAGAAAATTCGATTAGTGGGTCATTTTGGGTCATGGTCAAGCTAATTATATCTAAAAAGCGGTTAAAATTATTTTGACGAAATTTTGCATCCGACCATTTTCGGAGACGAGAAGAGTATTGGGATGGGTCACATGTTCGAGAACTTTCGATTAGTGGGTCATTTTTGGGTAAAAGCGGGTCAAATTAATTTTATCTAAAAAACGGCTCTAACAATTTTGATTAAATTTTGAATCTTACGAGTTTCGGGTACGAGAAACTCATTGGGCTAGGTCACATGTCCGAGAAAATTCGATTAGTGGGTCATTTCTGGGTCACTGTGGGTCAAGCTAATTTATCTAAAAAGCGGCTCAGACTATTCACACTAAATTTTGCATCATATGGTTTTCGGGCGTGAGAAGACTGTTGGGCTAGATCACATGTTCGAGAAAATTCAATTAGTGGGTCATTTTGGTCATGGGTCATTATGGATCAGGCTATTTTATCTTAAAAACGGCTCAGACTATTTACACTAAATTTTGCATCCTATGGTTTTCGGGCATGAGAAGACTGTTGGGCTAGGTCACATATTCGAGAAAATTCAATTAGTGGGTCCTTTTGGTCATGGGTCATTATGGGTCAAGCTATTTTATCTCAAAAATGGCTCAGACTATTTACACTAAATTTTGCATCCTATGGTTTTTGGGCACGAGAAGACTGTTGGGCTAGGTCACATGTTCGAGAAAATTCAATTAGTGGGTCATTTTGGTCATGGGTCATTATGGGTCAAGCTATTTTATCTTAAAAACGGTTCAGACTATTTACACTAAATTTTGAATCCTATGCTTTTCGGGCACGAGAAGACTGTTGGGCTAAGTCACATGTTCAAGAAAATTCAATTAGTGTGTCATTTTGGTCATGGGTCATGATATTTTAACTCAAATTTAATTTTGACCGAGCATAACTCGGTCTCCCCTGCTCGTTTATAAAAAATAAAAAAACGGAATGTTGACAAAAGAAATAATATAATTATTACTAGTATAATTTCAATATGAATCATTCCTGCACTGTGATAAGATATCGAGCAATGTCCCTGGAAAATAATTTGCGTCTGGGTTGCCTATTATTTTCACGAAACGTTTTTTGAAAATAATGGAAACTTTACTGAACAGTTCTGATACGTTCCACTGAAAATAAGCAAGCTTTCTGTGAGATATCAGGAATTTTTCGTTGTCATGAGAAACACTGTCGATATTTCACAGATGGCTTACCTATATTTGAGTCAAATGTTTCTGTTGTCAATAGAAAAATTCTTGATATTTCATAGGAAGCTTACTGGAATTTCTGTGGAACGTTTTAAAACTATACACTTCTTGAAAGTTCCTGTCATTTTCAAGAAATTCTTCTTCGTAACGCAGCTGCCCATTATTTCGCAGAAACGTTTCGGGATTTTTTTTTTAAAGCGTAATTTAGAACGATTTGAGAACTTTTTTCGCTCATTTCACCCTTTTAATTTTCGAATTTTTTAGAAACCGTTCTCAGCGATCATTTACATCTTAAAAGTAACCACAATGCCCTATATTTGAGGTTTCTATCCCCAACAATATCCGCAATTCTAGAACGTTTGTTGCTCCTGTACCCTTTAAATCCGATTTTCTTTAAACCGTTCTTTGCGAGCATTTACGTTTTAAAACTAAAACACGTGTAAAATTTCAAGTTTCTATCTCTAATAATTCCAAATAAATCGTAATTTAGAATGATTTAAAAACATTTTCCGCTTATTTCAACCTTTTAAATTCCGAATTTGTTAAAAATTGTTCTGTGTGAGTATTTAGCTCTTAAAAGTAACAGCCATATCAAATGTCCAGTTTCGATCCCTAACAATTCCAGATAAATCGTAATTTAAAACGTTTTTAGAACGTATAATCTGGTTTCTCACTTTTAAATTTCGATTTTTAGTGAAAATTTACATCGTATGAGTAAACACCATGGCAAATTTTAAGTTTCTAGTCCCAATGGTAAACCAGGAATCGAAATTTTGAAACTTTTTTTTCCTGCAGCCCTTTCAATTTTTATTTTTATTATTATTATTATTATTTCTGTTCTGTGCTCGCATGTACATCTTAATGGTAACAGCAATGTCAAATTTCCAGTTTCTACTTCTAACAATTCAAAATAAATCCTAAATTAGAACGTTTTTAGAACATTTTTCGCCCATTTCACCCTTTTAAATTTCGAACTTTTTAGAAATCGTCCTTAGCGAACATTTGCATCGTATAAGGAACCATCATACAAAATTCCAAGTTTCTAGCCTCTTTAGTATCAACCTTACATTCCTTTACAGGTCAGTGGTATCGACATAAAATTTAGCCTATTGGAGCAGAGACTGTCACCATCATTATGACAACTTTACATTTGAAATCGGTCCGGTAGTTCCAGGGATTAATTAACTCTTACAAACAAAGGGGAAAAAAGTTACTTCTTTATAATATTAGCACAAATATATACTTTTTCATGTGAATAACGGAAGAAATATCTATCGTCTCCATTAACGGAATTTTCTTTTGCCTTGTGTGGATGTTTGATTAGCGCGGTAGTGTATTACTGCTTATTTTACTTTTCATTACTGTTAATTTTACGGTATAATACTGACAACTGGAGTGCTTATACCGTAAAATCAACAATATTTTTGCAGTGTACGGAAGACAGTGAAACCAGGTCCCCACAAATATGAGATTTCAACTTTAATGAAATCAACATCGTATATACTTGCTTCGTTCGTGAAAAAAATAATTAAAAAATTCTCTATGGTTGAAATTCATTGTTTAATTCTGTGTTATGTAGTTTTGAAAACGGATTCTGCTTTTATGAAATAATATACTTATCACGAAAGACAATCCCATAACGCTGGATTTTGAAAAGAGTTTCTATGGTAACAGCTATCGTATCGGTTATACCACAGATTTTGTCATTCTGTGTAAAATAGCATGTTTAATTAATCAGAATCTTTCACAAAAAGTGAAGGAACTGACCACCGAATGCTGATCTAACAAAGCCAAGTATTTTTTTTCCTCTTTAGCTTATAAGTTTCGGAATTTTTTGCCAACATATTCAAGGTCAGTAATTTTGTTTCTACGGGTGTATAGGGAAAAAGAGTAATTAATTATTGATCGTGAATACTTTGAACTTCGAGGATGTAAAACACATGTTTGACTTCAAGAACAGTAGAAACAGTATACTGCAATTAAAAAATTTATATATCGAATATTTGATGAGATATGGGCATTTGTATGAAATACTTTTTAATTGCGCATGCACAAACTATACGAAAGATTTTTTTTCATGATGTGTTAGTCAACTCTATAGAGGAACTCATATAAAAAGACCAGTCAAATATCGTCAATACAGTGAGCTAATTGACAAATTGGGAATAGAGAAATCCAATTGGATGATAAGGGATTCCCCCCCCCCCCCATTTATCAATTAGCTCACTGAATTGCCGATATCTTGCTGAGTTTTCCCGATATTTGACAGCTCTGTTTATATGAGTTGCTCTATAGAATTGATTAACAAATCATGAAAAAAAAAATCTTTGCTATAGTTCGCGCATGCGCAGTTAAAAATTATTTCATACAAATGCCCATATCTCATTAAATATTCAATATATTAATTTTTAATTGCAGTTTAGAAAAAGCGTCCGGTCACTTTCCCTGTTAAAAGCGAAAGCGTCCGGTCACTTTCCCTTAATTTTTAGACAGCAGTGTATAATATAACCACACAAAAATATACATTAATTTCTTCCGAGTTACACACGATTCTAAAAAGTGTTCTTTATCTTTAGTAACATCAGTAACCAATATATTTTCGAGATTTAAAGAACATCGACATTTAAAGAGCATTTACAAAAAGAGGGAGAACATGAGGAAATAATTAACTAGTCAAATATATTAAATTTACATATTAGGAATAATAGTTAAAATTTATACAAACTTCCATCATCGAAAGGAAGTCTGTCGAAATGCCAAAACTATGTTTTTTTTTTTTTTTTTTTTTTTTTTTTTTTTTTTTTTTTTCATTCATATTCCAATTCTTAAGGGGGAATGCCGGTATAAAAGCTTCACTTTTTTTTTTTTTTTTTTTTTTTAAGGCTAAAAAGTTTTACATTTTTTTCTCGGTTATCAACGCTGCTATGCTCAACTTCAATTACAAAACCGACGTTTCTGCAGGCTTTTGTTTGCCTCGCCTACCAAAGCATCAACACCTCTTCGGGAACTTTTAAATGCATTTTTCTCAAAATAGTGTTTTATGAACTGCGTGACATTGTGGAAAAACTAGTAATTAAACTATCGACTTCAAACATAGAATGAAGCTGTATGAGATATGTACACTGTATAAAAGACAGATATTTCTTAATCTAGAAAAATATATAACCACAAATGCAAATATACAATAACCTCTGCCAGGTTACTCATGATTCCGAAAAGCGTTTCTTTTTATCTTTAGAAACTTTAGAAACCAATATATTTCGAGATTTAAAGAAGCATTTATAAAAGCAAAGTTTCTTTTGCTGCTACTGACTTTCATAAACGTTCCCGGGTAGCTTTTTTAGTGGATTAATCAGTTTTCTCAACAAGGAATATAGGTTTTTCAAATGTTAACAGTTCTCAGGTAAACATTTTTATGTTCAACAAACATGTTTTACGTACAAACAAGATAAATTAATAACATTAAAAGTAATATTATTTTGTTAATCCTGCATATTTGAATTCAGTTACGTAGCTGAAAATGTTTAATTGAGAATTGAAAGCATAATAAAAATCAATATTTCGTTCGGAGAAAACTGATTAAAACACCATAAAAACAACTCGGAAACATTTCCGAAAATCAGTGGCAGCAAACGAAATTCTCTTTTTGTAAATGCTCTTTAAATCTCGATGTTCTTTAAATCCCAAAAATATATTGGTTACTGATGTTACTAACGATAAAGAACGCTTTTTAGAATCGTGTGTAACTCGAAAGAAATTATTGTATATTTTTGTATGTGGTTATATTATACACTACTGTCCAAAAATTAAGGGGCAGTGACCGGACGCTTTCGCTAAACTGCAATTAAAAATTAATATATTGAATATTTAATGAGATATGGGCATTTGTATGAAATATTTTTTAACTGCACATGCGCGAACTATACTATTATATATTATGTACTTAAATTAAAGTAATTGAAGCAACTTCATAATGGATAACTCGAGGTGGACTTTAAACATGTTTAATTTATAATTTAAATCACAACACGTACATCTACACAAAACACGTAACAGATACATTTTTAACAGTAAACAAAACTTAATACCAGTAGGTGACGTAGTTCGCTGTGGTGCTGCCATCTATTAATTACATTTCTAACTAAACACCACATACTCTCCCCTCCTTATTTGGGAGATTCCTTTTACATGGAGCTTTTCTTTTCCTGGTGCATCTTCTAGGTACCTGTTGGGAAGAAGAAGAGTTAATTAAAGTATCTTTAGCATCATCAATAGAAGTATTGGGCACCATGGTTTTTGGAACTGAAGGGATCACTTTAGAGTCCACTGGAGCAGGACTTGGAGTATTTGGGAGGACAAAGTCATCTGGTTTAGGATTTGGAGGAGCTGGGACAACACAATCATCTGGTTGAGGATTTGGAGTAGATGGGACAACAGAGTCAGCTGGTCGAAAATCTGGGACACTAGAAGGCATTAGCTGAGAATCACTTTGAATAACAACTGCATTATCACTTTTGTGACTTTCTGTACCACTCTCTTCAGAATTTGTATCATTAGTTAGATGTATCTTCGAACCGACATTAATTATCTGATCAACATGCCTTTTCCAAATATTCGAACCAACTTGAATTCTATAATACAACTTGCCCTCTCTTGCAATAATGCGACCAATTTTCCACTTGACTTCAGGAGTATAATTTCTTACAGCCACTTTCTGGTTAATTTGAAATTCTTTTACTTTAGAATTGGCCTTTCTCGCATTTTGTTTATCATGCACAAAATTTGTAACATTTGGAATAATCAAATTTATTTTCGTTCTTATATTTCTTTTTAGAAATAGAGATGCAGGACTTTCCCCCGTAGTAACATGAGGCATCTTTCTATATTGTAAAAGAAAGTTATTTATTTTCATCTGTAAAGTACCAGCTTCAGAAGATAAGGATTTTAACCCTTTTTTAAGAATCTGCACATATCTCTCTGCCTGACCATTTATAGCTGGATGGTATGGTGCCTATGGTTAAACCTATGTTTAACCCCATGATTGTTCAAAAATATCTCAAATTCTTCAGAAGTAAATTGTTGTGCATTATCCGATACCAGAGATATAGGATACCCGTATCTGGCAAAAAGAGAAGAAAGACAAGTAATTGTATGTTCTGACGTTGTATTAGGAACAATAAAAACTTCAGGCCATTTGCTATGAGCATCAACCACCAGTAAAAGCATTTTACCCATCACAGGACCAAAATAATCTATGTGAATTCTTTGCCATGGAGCTGTAGGCCATTCCCAATGATGAGTATCTACCTTAGGAGGATTATTTTTTAAATTGGCACAAGTAGTGCAATTTCGTGCAAGATCTTCAATATCTTGGTCAATCCCTGGCCACTAAACAAAACTGCGAGCTAAAGACTTCATTTTCACTATACCGAAATGTCCGTAGTGCAAATCACGTAAAATTTGTTTGCGGTGAACTTCTGGGATAATTACTCTACATCCTTTTAAAATACAACTATGTTGAAGAGTAAATTCTTCTTGTTTGCCACCAAAAAGTAAATTTTTAGGAATTGGAGAACCAGAAATTAGATGATGAAAAAGTTGACGTAATAAAGGATCAGATTTTGTAGCTACAGCAATTGATTTGGCGTTTAAAGGCAATGTAGAAATTTGATTAATTTGAAAAAATTCAGATTCATCAATTACATTACTTGAATTTAATCGTGGGGGTAAATCTTCACTACGTAATGGAAGTCGTGAAAGAGCATCGACATTTCCATGTTCGGATGTTTTCTTATAGCGAATATCATATTTAAACGCTTGTAAGTATAATGCATATCTTTGCATCCGAGCAGCTGAAAGAACAGGAATACTTTTATTTGGAGAAAATATGGACACGAGTGGTTTGCTATCTGTAAATAAAGTAAACCTATTACCATATAAATATTGAAAAAATTTCTTTACTCCAAAGATGATAGCTAGTGCTTCCTTATCCACCTGGCTATATTTATTATCTGCATTCGTAAGCGTTCTGGACACAAAACCAATTGGTTTTTCCACGTTATCTGGCATCACATGCGAAAGAACTGCAGAGATACCATATGGAGAAGCATCTATTGCTAACACTAAAGGCAATTTAGGGTTGAAATGAGTAAGAACTCTTTCTGAAATAATTTCATTTTTAGGTGCGTTCGTAATTATATAAATACGTAGCACCTATTGTCGTCGCTTGGTCCGTCCGTCTGTCTGTCCGTCCGTCCGCATATAACAACGCAAAAACTACCCAACCGAATGGTTTGAAATTTAAGATATATTATCTTTGCAAAATTTTGTCGAGACATTTCAAATTTTATTAAAATCGAATCAAAACTTTAGGAGATATTAATAAAAATATTTATTAAGAAATTTGAATTTTTTTTTTAAATCGGTGCTTTCTTCTGATAGAAGCTTCCGAAGTTTAATCGTCAAGCGACCGAGATACTTATTCTATTACAGAAATTAATCTGCAGACGATATCATTCATTTCACAGAATTAAAAATCATCAAGATCTAAATATTTATATAGCTAGCTACAGTACGAACGCACCTCATTTGTCACGTTTGACGTACAATTTCCAGCTTGTTTATATTTTTAAATGCTTGTTCACAAACAGGAGACCAAATAAATTTTACATTCTTTTTGAGCAATTGATTTAAAGGATGAGCAATTGTAGATAAATATGATACAAATTTAGAATAATATGTGACTAACAATAAACCTAAAAAAACTTTAACTTGTGACTCATTAATTGGTCTAGGAGCATTGACAATAGCTTCAATTTTATCTTGCGTTTTATGAATACCTTGCTTATCAATTTTATAACCGCAATATGTAATATGGTCAGCCAGAAAAATTGATTTATCTTTATTTATCCTAATATTATATTTACGTAATCTTTCTAAGACTCGTTTTAGTCTTTTTAAATGAATTTCATCCGTTTCCCCTGTAACACCAATATCATCAATGAACACAGTGACACCATCAATACCACTTAATGTTTGTTCAATAGATCTTTGCCAAATTTCTGGAGAACTAGTAAGACCATTGGTAACTTTAAAAATTGAAATAAGCCCTTCGGAGTATTTATAGTTAACAATTAATGTGATTTTTCGTCTACAGGTAACTGAAGATAAGCTTGATTTAAATCAATTTTAGTAAAATGTAAACCACCACCTAAAGTAGCTAATATGTCCTCTACCCTAGGTAAAGGATATTTTTCCACCTTCAAAAATTTATTTACTGTAACTTTAAAATCTCCGCATAAACGTATTTTCCCATTTGGTTTTACCACTGGAACTATAGGAGTTGCCCACTTACTACAGGTGACAGGTTTAATAATACCCTCATCCTGTAACATTTGGATTTCATCATTTACTGCATTATGTAGAGCATACGTGACTGTTCTAGCCTTACAAAATATGGGCGTAGAACCTTTTTCTAGATAAAGTTCTGCTTTCAAACCTTTTATTTCCCCTACTTTATCCGAAAATAAATCAGAAAAATCATTTAATAATGCTTTCAATTGATCAGTAGAATTTGCAATTTCATTGACATACACAGATTTAAAATTAGTGGGAAACAAATTAAATGCAGCTACCCAGTCTCTGCCAAATAAAAGTGGGAAATTATCTTCTTTAATTAAATACAATTTAAGCTTTTAGTAATATTTGCATAAGAAACATCTACTGTTACATACCCCACAGGTGTAAACACCTCACCCGTTGCCGTTCTCAATTGAACGTCTGGTGGAAAATTTTTATTATTCGGAAAAATTCTCCGAAAACGATTTACAGGTGCCCCAGAAATTCCGGAGCCCGTGTCTACTTCCATTTCAGCTTTTGCTTTGTTTTCAATTAAAACCCACACTTTTATAGGTGTAGAACTTTTATCATGGCTGACAGATAAAATGTCGACAGTTTGCAATACATTTGTTTGTTTCTGAGAACTACTTTTACATATTTTACCAAGATGGCCTCTTTTTTTTTACATATTTTACAAATAGTATGCTTATGCTTGTTTGCAAGATGGGATGGATTTCCACATCTATAACATTGTAATTTATTTTTATTTACTTCAAAATTCCCCTTATTTACATTGTTAATTTTCGGTTTCTGGAAATTATTTGAAATTTTATTCGGTTGGAAATTTTTAGAACTTGCTAATTTATTGACATTTAAATTTTTGTGTTTCAATTCAGAAATATCATGTTCGTTATTTTGCAAAATAATTGCTTTTTCAATGGCTTTCTCAAATGTTAAATCATCTATTTGTGAGAGTAATTTACTTTGGATACTTTCATTTTTTAAACCTCGTAAAAATTGTTCTAACAAATTTTCATTAAGTGTTTCACCAGCAAAAGCACAGAATGTAGTTAACTTCTTTAATTTTGAAACAAAATCTTGTATGGATTCGTTTTCATTTTGATAAGAATTACGGAATTTAATTCTAGAACAAAATTTATTAGGGGCGGGGGCTTAAGTGCTTTAACAGAATTTCAACTATTTCTTCGTATTTTAATGCTTCCGGATTTTTAGGAAACGTTAAATAAGACAGTAAATTAATACAATTTAGGACCCATACATGAAATAATTGCAGGTACCTTTTTTTTTTCTTCAACATCATGTAATAAAAAACTCTGTTCCAACCTCTTAACATATGATTGAAACGTTTCAATGGAATCATTGTATTCCTTAAAATTAGCAAACATTATTACTTTTTATTTATTGCAGAGAAGAAAAAAAATGTCAGCACTTACCACCCTCGAAACGTACGTATTTAGAACATTACTCTACAGCGTATACTCTTGTAGATGTAAAACCCGAAGCGTCGCCATTTTGCGAATCAGGTGGAATTTCTTGTAATTTGAATTCCGGTAAGAAACTTTATTTTCATCGTCGCCATAATATTATATATTATATACTTAAATTAAAGTAATTGAAGCAACTTCATAATGGATAACTCGAGGTGGACTTTAAACATGTTCAATTTACAATTTAAATCACAACACGTACATCTACACAAAACACGTAACAGATACATTTTTAACAGTAAACAAAACTTAATACCAGTAGGTGACGTAGTTCGATGTGGTGCTGCCATCTATTAATTACATTTCTAACTAAACACCACATATACCAAAGATTTTTTTTTCCTGATTTGTTAGTCAATTCTATAGAGCAACTCATATAAGAAGACCAGTCAAATATCGTCAAAACTCAGTAAGATATCGGCAATACAGTGATCTAATTGATAAATTGGGGGGGGATCCCTTATCATCCCATTGGATTCCCCCCCTCCCAATTTATCAATGAGCTCCCTGTATTGCTGATATCTTTCTGAGTTTTAACGATATTTGACTGGTCTTCTTATATGAGTTGCTTTATAGAATTGATTAACAAATCATGAAAACAAATCTTTCATATAGTTCGCGCATGCGCAGTTAAAAATTATTTCGTACAAATGCCCATATCACATCGGATATTGAATATTTAATTTTTTAATTGCAGTATACTGTTTCTACGCTGTAAAAAATGACCAATGTTTCTTATTTTATGAAATTATGCTATAACCACGAACGAAAATATAATATATTCTTCTGAGTTATCCGAAATTTCAAATAGCATGTTACATTGTCTTTTGAATCCCCAGAAACGAATACATTTTCAAAATTTAAAGAATAATTTATAAAAACAAATTATTTTTAGCTGCCCGAATTTTTCAGAAACGTTTCCGAAGGGATTTTATAGTGTATTAATTAGTGTCCTCAGCCTGGAATACCTGTTTTTCGAATGCTACCAATTCTGAAGTAAACATTTTCATGCTAAAAAAATGTGTAACACACAAACATGCAAAATTAACAGCGTTAACAATAACATTAAAATTAAGATTATTTCTTTACTCTTCCATGTATAAATTAACTTATGCGGCTGGAAACGTGTACTTGAGAATGGATAACATTCGATAAACAGGTATTCCAGCCTGAGGACACTAATTAATGCACTATAAAAACCCTTCGGAAACATTTCTGAAAAATTCGGGCAGCTAAAAATAATTTGTTTTTATAAATTATTCTTTAAATTTTGAAAATGTATTCGTTTCTGGGGATTCAAAAGACAATATAACATTCTATTTGAAATTTTGAATAACTCAGAAGATTATATTATATTTTCGTTCGTGGTTATAGCATATTTTCATAAAATAAGAAACATTGGTCATTTTTTACAGTGTACTGTTGTGGAAGTCAAACAGGTGTTTTACATCCTCGAAATTCAAGAATAGTTTGTCAAGATTTGCAGTAGATATTATACAAACCGTGTAAAAAGCGAAAGCGTCCGGTCACTGCCCCTTAATTTTTCGGCAGCAGTGTATTTTCGTAAATTTATTTCATACATTTACATTTGTTTACAATGTATTTACCTCGTGAGAGTCAGTAACTAGAGCGTGCATAATGCCTATTTTTTTTGACAAACATAGCTCCTAAGAAAACCTTTTGCATTTTTTCCCCAAAATTTCACATTAAAATTAAAAGTATAATGATAGCATATTTTTATGAAAGTGAAATCTTTTCCAGATATCTACATTCAGTTTATAAGCTCTTGTTTGTCTGTTTCAGAGTCACCGTTACCAAGCAGCAGTGACTCTAATACACGACTAGTCACAAGAGTCCTGTGGCTGAAACTACGAATCATTTCCTTGTTCAAAATTTCCTGATGAACCAATTTAATTTAATTTTTAGGGAATTTGTTGTTTAAATTTTGTCTAGTTCTTAGAATAATTAAAAGGTAAAATAACATACAGTTTTAATCTAAGGTAAAGAAATAATTTAATTACCTCGATTACTTGAATAGCACACAGATTGCGCAATACATTAGTATAAACTACTACTTCTCAACCAAACACAATTTTTAAATTTTACTGCAAAAATTGCATTAAATCGTTTCTCTTCACAAAACCATTTAATAATATGTCAAGTGTCAATGAAATATTATAAAATGTTCAAAAGAAAAAAAAGTTCAACTGCTACCCGGTTCCCTTAACAGCAGGTCCGAGAGGGTTGTGCTTCATGGGAATTTTCAATGCATATCAATATTGAAATAGAATTGTTCAATTTGTTGTGCATTATCTGTCTCAGAAATATGCAGTGGCGCTCAGAAATGTGCAGTGGCATGTTCGTCAGCAACGGCGGAATTCTAGGAGGATCGAATTAAAAGTCTTTCGACATCATTTTTCCCAAACTAGAAAATATATATATATATATATATGATTACCTCAGCGAGGAATTGGGAAGGGACTTGTCTTTTCGGCTATGTCCTGAGTATAAGAGCCATCAAGAAATCCGCCATATTGGATCAAGGTCAAAATTTCCAGATAGAAAAATTCCAGATATGTTTCAAGTTACATATCAAATAACTCATTTTTCCGAAATCGATAACCCCCAATAATATTTTCCATATATGCATTGTTTGGGAGTAATAACAGTCGCAAGTTAGTAAAGTAAGAGCTCAAGAAGCCTGTGATGCGGAGTTCGAGGACATGTTCAATGCGTTATGTTTCTCCAGAATACACAACTGAAGACTGTATGAACTCGCACCGAAATCTTGGGAGATATGTTGATGCGAGCATTCTGGATCAGTATTCTTGAGGATTTTCAGAGCATATATCAGTTTTATCAGATAACCCCAGCAATAAAAATCAGGTGACCTGAATAGCCATTCCACGGGCATTACTGGCCAATCAAATGATCAGGAAACTGAACAATTTGTCATTCATGATCCGCTGTTTTGTAATGGGGAAATAATCCCATCCTGTTAATATTATCAAAAAAACTTCAATTTTAAGTTATATCAATGATCTAAATAGTCATCTTCAGTGAATAGGGAAGGAAAGACAGTCTCCTGCAACATTTCCAGACACCGCTAAAATTTTAAAGCAGATTCAAATAATATGGTCCTTATGAAACGGGTTCCCTATACGCCACATAACACCAAACACTATTACCCTGGCGCCACCAAATACTTTCCATTGATCTGTTCAGTGAAAGTTAGTGTTATAATAATACTCGTATTTCTGATGGTTCATCTCACTACTGACATAAAATTTTGTAAAGAAACAGTTCGTTTGCTATCGGGTTTCATAACTCCTGAACTATTGCGTATGCGGAAATTCTAAATTGGAACAATCGATTTCCGAGAACATGACAGTATTTTTTTATATGCAGCATGGTAACCCTCCTTTTTGAGAATTTTATCTTGATCCAATGTGGCGGATTTCAAGATAGATGTCATACACCAGATATAGCGTAAAATATAGCTCCCTTTTGTTCGTTCTCAGAGTTAGTCAGATATTTAATTTATTTTTTCCGTTTTGCAAATACAAAAGTGTTCAAAGACTCATGACCCACCCGGTACAATACGACACGCCTGGTTGGTGTGTGTTACCACCAAGTTTGCATCGGGGTCGGCAACTTGTTGAGCGCTGAAACGATGGATCACACAATATTCATCTTATGAAAAGGAAATTGCACTGAAAATAAGGCTCAATATAATGCATTAAGGTGGAAGCACTTAGTCATGATGGCTGGTTAGCATTGGTTACAGTTATGAGAAAGTCGGTACTAAATTTCACCGATTCAATTTCGCATAGTCCTAACAGCTGTATAAGGTTTGGTATTTCCCTTGCTATAAACATTGCAAGTTTATAATCAACGAAAAACTCGAGTTACTCTTTAAGTCTTCTTTGAAAGCATTGCTTCTCTGGCAATTTGACTAAAATTCTACAATGTTAATGTATGCACGCATACTTATGTACAGAGATAAGTGTCAGAAAAGCCACAATGTTGAATATCTATCTATCTATATATATAGACGTGTGTGTCCCTATATTTCACTTTCCATCCAAAACAATCCAGCGCAGATCACTGGTGTTTGTGTGTGGTAGTAGCCTCGAGTCTCCCACCGTGCACTATGGTGATTGCATGTCGGTGCTGTGGGGGAGATGAAGATACGGTGGCTGAAAGTGTTCGACCTAGGGTATTTTCATATTTTGACCAAAGTGTTCTAAAAAATGTTTGGAATCTTCTTCAACGGTAATTGGTTCATTCAACATGAACTAATTAAGATATAGATAAATCAGTAAGATGATTTCACGTCCCCTAGCGGTAGAAATTGGACCTAAACGATATTGCAGCGCTTCCATAGCACCCCTGCTATACAATGCCGTAGGCAGCGGAGAGGAGTGCCGGAGTTTCGTTCGGAAAGAGGTTTGTTTATAGAACAGACTGCGTGCCGAAAATGATTATTTTTATAGAAACCGCAAATGAAAATTACTGATTTCCGGGCAACGCCGGACGGATCAGCTAGTATTTTATATAATGTCTGAATTATTATAAGATGAATTTTGGTATACTCAATGTTTGTAAGCCTTTATTATGGTTGTTGTTATTTGATACAGTATTTTATGCATTTATTTTCATAATAAATAGAGTTGTGTAACAGTATAGAAAAATTTGCGGTTATAACCCTTATCTGGCTCGTGATAATATAAAATTGTCTCGATCAGATCCAAAGAGAATTATTTCAGGGGTTTCAGTAAGGCAAGGATCACGAAAGCTAGAACAGAACTTTCGTGTAAACTATAGGATCTAAAGCACAGGGTGTCTAGCCACCTGGATAACCTGCAAAGTCAGGAAAATTTATATGGACTGAAAAAGTCAGGGAATTTTACCATTCCTGAGGAAAAATCAGATAAATTTGAAAATTTTGAAAAAAAAAGTCAGCGAAATCTGAAAATTTCTGGACAATTTTTCTGATTATAAAAGTAAGTATTTGAAATTGCAGCGAAAGGCACATCTGCCCTTGCTCTGCATAAGTACTATAAAGTGTATTTCAATCTCTCGTGAAATTCATTTTGTCTACCCCTTTTTCAGTCCTTCCTTGTAACTCAGAGATTTCCAATTCCAGATCCACTGAATCTTTCTACAGAATGCTGTAGGATTTATTAGATGATTCAGTCTGTTTATTTATCTTTGTTTGGGAACTAAACATTTGTTAGCTTAAGTTATTGAATATTTATGATATTTGAATTGGATTAGTTACAGAGCAAATGCTTTACTTATAAAAAAAGATTATATATATATATATATATATACAGTGGAACTTCCCTTTAACGAAGTCCCTATTTAACGAAGTTTTCTACTTAACGAAATTTTCTGCAGAACTTTGACTTTGAACACCATTAGCATGTAAATTAATCTCCACATTACGAAAAATATATTCTATATAACGAAGTTTATTCCACTTTTGTATGTGTACAGAATTTAAACTGAGCGATTGCTGTTCGAAGGATATGCAAATTTATTTTAGCGGATTCGATTGTATGAAAATGAACACATTTAAATAATTTCCATTCTGCTTGGTGCTAAATAAAACAATTTTTTTTCACACTAAGAAAAACACTTGTTATCACTATTCTCCCACTCCGAGACTCCAGCGCTGACAGTTGGGGGAGGTCAAAATCCCCTTTTTACCTTCAATGATATAGAAGATGAGGTGTCGCAATGACGTCAGATGCATTGAAACAAAAAATATCTATTAGAGTCAGACAGGTACCATTCTGACCTTCCATTGCTGATAGACAATTGCTTTGTACATCCAAAAGAACGTGATTCAAAATACAAATCGAAGAACATCAAAGTTATTTTTGTTCCTGCCAATACAGCTAAACTTCAATCATTAGTCTGAGGAATAATAAAAAATCTTGAAGTACATTATCGAAAAAGACAGAAAATGCCGATGTAGTGAAAACATTAGTTTGAGATTCTGTGTATCAGAGCTGATGAAAGCTTGCGCCAAAGCTTGGGAATGTGACGCGATTTCATCGGCCGTAAACAACTGTTTTGTAAAAGACGGCTTCATAATTAAAACTGAATCAAATGCTTCTGAATCCAATACCTGCTTATCATATCTCAAGAAAAAATTTCATGAATTTAAGTTGATTTCTATTTAACGAATTTTCTTCATAACGAAGTTTTTAAGTGTAACGATGAGACTTCGTTAAATGGAAGTTCCACTGTATATATAATTGTAATACCTTTGAATTTCAAAATACATTAAACAAATTCTTGCATCAAATCTAACCTAATCTCCTAATTAAAGATAGGTAATCATAAAGTGTATACAGAATACAATTAAGTTAATACAACAAATTAACAAGTGCAAACATCAGATTACCAATGCGCCATTTCAGTGATGGCACGCAGTCAAACATACTGAAAGTTTTTAAGAAAATTTAGAAATAAATAAATCAATATATATATATATATATATATAATGATATAATATGCCATATAATGTAAAAATATTGAAAATTAGATATCAAGTGAAATTAAAATTGGAATCCAAAATGAAAAAAGACATGTGCAGTGCTTCTTGATACATTTCAAGCTTTCCACCATTCGTGTACAATATCTGAGAATTATTTCATATTCTTTAACTCTGCTAATGAATGAAAGATAGAAACATTTCCTGGGGAAAATGCCAATCAGTGTTAGCCACGATCTGAGACAAAGTACTTTCAAAGAAAAATAATATAAAATTAAGGTTTATTATTTAATCTTTACCCAATATCACATTTTTAATTATTACTAGATGTAACCCGTTAAAACTTGTCGGAAAAAATACTATAACAATATAACAATATCAGTAATAAGCTTCTTTATTATTTAAGAAGGGGTGCGTATGAAACAGTCATTCAAATATTTTATTTTAAAGCCCCCCCCCCCCCCCCCCCCAGTGAAATACAGTACTATTTCGGATGCAAACTCTAAACAAACAATCCATAAACAACTGTGTAAAGCACACATTTCCTCGCCTCCCCATGATAATGCAACCCAATGAGCTCCTATGCGCATGTGCATTGCATCTGCCGAAAAACACCGTCGAAATTCGACGTTAAAAAAAGTTTTAAAATGTTTAAATTAAAAGTTTTAAAATGCCCTCTTTAATCATTGTTTGTTTCAAATAAATATCTTGTAAAACGCATCCATTGTTTTAAGCTAATCAATTTTTATGTAAAGATGAAGAATTTTTTTTACAACAATAAATCAATCAGCAGATGAGTTACGATTTTTAATATTTTCAAGTGTAATTTATTTGTATGGTTTCTTCAGTTCCTTTACATAATCAGGATTGATTATCCCTTGATTATCCCTTGAAGGGATGATTATCCCTTTTCCATCACAATCGGGGATCTTTTCCCTCTTATATTGTTAAATATCCAATGGATATCTTTAAAAAATAATAAAATACAGTTCCTAGCATATTCTGATGCAACATATACATCAACGAATTCAACATATCAATTTTATGTTAATCATAAACTAAAAAAAAGGTTTTTCTTTCTTTATTTTTTTTTTATTTTTTTTTTATTTTTTTATTTTTTGACAGATTTTAGTTTAGCGCCAAAATGTTATGGATAATCTGATATTATGATTTATCAGGTTTTTTTTATTATTATTATTATTTCACTTTTCATGATGGTTAGGGAAATCTATTTTCAACTGTGGCAACTTTCCCAGGGGATATTTTACATTATTAAAACAAACTGATGGTCATTGTTGTGATAGAATTGAAAAATATTTCATGCTTGAAAATTATTTAAAAAGTCGTTAAATTAAGGCAGTTTTCAAATAAATTTCAATTGAAAAATAATTTTTTTTTCTAATTGATGATGTAAGATTTAAAATTGTAAAATGTAGTAAAAAATTGAAATTTGTAGTATTTAGAAGTGATGAAAGCGCGATGAAAGCTAAAGCTATAGCGCCGTTTGTAGTCAAAAGTGTTATACATTTCTAAAAATCGCCACTGTGTTCGGCTTTCGTCCAAAAGTAGACTACCATTTTTTCACATCGAAAGAGAAATTCACAGTGAAAGAAATATGACTTTGCCGCTAATAAGGAACTGTTAAATGAACTTATAACAAACCTACCAAAATAATTCCTATAAAATATTAGCCTTACATTGTTTATTCTAGCTAAAAATACAATCAGTATTTCACGTTTTTTTTTACTATAACATTAATTTTAGTAATTTTAATTTTCCTGAAATCGTTTACTTTTGTGAATTTTTTTATTAAAAAATGAAATCTTCTAACCTGTAATTTAAAAAAAAGTAATTGGTAACATGTAATCAAGGTATGCTCTCAAGATGAAGCAACCAATAAAGGCTCCAGTTCTAATCTTTAAAATCCAAAATTGAAAAATCAGTTAAAATTACGTCATGTTGACACAATTATATAAATTTTTCTTTTTAGGTTTATCAATGTTAAAATGCAATGTTAAAAGCATAACGTCATTTTCACCGGCGCAAACTTTTCACTTTGTATACGTTACTTTTATGCTTAAACATCATGTATACCAATAAAAATATATTTTGTATTTAATTATAATGAAAAAGTGGTATCAACAAAGTCATAATGCATAATGATAAAATAAACCCAATGGACAATATTCCCGTGACGTCACAATAAATACGAATTTTTATTCGCTTATAAAACACGCGGATAAATATTTTTACCGAAATTTAACTTGCAAATTAAAAAATTTCGCCTAAAAGACACGTGCTTTTAATGTTTATTATTTGCATTTGTTCCTCGCAACCACAGAGTTTCTCGTTACTCTGTGCCTCGCAACAGTGGGCGTTATCCGATTGCCTACTTTATGACGTCATACGCTGAAGTAAAAGTTTAATTTAAAATTACGGCTAATTAATTCAATTTTCGAACAAACGAATGTACAATAACAAATATCTTTCCAAATATAACGAAATAGAAAGGCTACCGTGGTGCTTTACGCGTATCTTTTTTTACAGACCGCGGGAGTCACGTGATGCTCGAATCCACCAATGCAGGTGTACGAAAAGAGCATCACGTCATTTTAGAGGTCTGTAAAAAAAGATAAGTAGAATGCACCGCGGTAGCCTGTATTTTTCGTTAGCCTCGGGTTCTATTCTAGTGACGTCACAGTACATATGAATTTTTAAAGCAAAGTACACGTGTAGAAAATATTTTTACCGAAATTTAACCTGCAGATTAAAAAATATATGTCCAAAAATTCCACATGTCTGAATATGTTTCATTATTTCTCTTTTCTCTGCAGTAATGCAAAGCAATGCATTGTTTCCCATTCATTGTTTGGATGGGTTCGAACCGGAATCCTTACACCGGGTTTTAATATATTTAGAAGATAGGGGAAACCTAAATGAGCACTAACAGCGACATTTCAGAATTTCTTAGCAAACCAAATAGATCATAGATATGTTTTTCATAACTTTATAAAAGTATCGAAGTCATACAGCTTCACCTTATTATCTAGAAGAGTTACTACATGCATTCAATTTTTGTCTTCACAAAATTTCTTGAAGAGACTCTTAGATTTGACAGAATTTTATTATTGATTCTAGTGCTTCATTGAGAACAGATAGAAAATTTTTGGACATTAAGATCCTTTTATGAATAACACAATACACAAGAAGCATTTCTGGACTATCATTTTTATCTATTTCAAGTGTTGTTTTTTTTTATCTTCCATAATACACTTAGAGGAGGGTTTTTAATTCTTCGATATCGGTGATTACCAACTGATCGCTGTGAATAAAGTTATTTAAAAATTTAAAAAGTATATGCCATAATATTATGAATATATATATTTACATATTGTGCGTGAAACCTGCACGAAAACCACAAGAAATTTACTATTCACTCATTTCCTTCTGTAATGTCCGTTTGCAAATTCATTAATTTTATAAGATTGCAAATTGGTAATACCTTGTTTAGATATTTGAAAATTTTTTTAGGTTAAATGTGTTAAAAAAAGACAGTTTTAGATATACCTCAAGTAGTTACATGTGTAAAAGTTCATTTTTTTGTGACATATTACAGAGCAAATAGGCTGCCTTTTAAATTTTTGCATGGGAACTCTTTGAAAAATGAATACAAAAATTATTTTTTCATTTTATTTTTAAAATCTGCATTTATTATTATTATTATTAGCCTACAACATTATTTTTCAAATAAGACAAAAACAAACTGACAGGGAATGGATTAGTAACAAATCTGGAATTGACCCCCATAAAAATCAAATTACTCCCCTATGGGAAGTACGCCCCATGATGGGAACCACTCACTGCCTTAGAGAGTGCAAACCCGGGGCTAAACTAAGAGTGCTTTCTTTATTGTAGAGGTTTGCAACTTGTTATAATTAAAAGGCGCATCAACAAATTCCTAAAGTCCCTCGGGTCACCCATAAGAATCACATACCATAGCCAGAAATGTATACATCTCTAAGTTACAAGACCTAGGATATGATCTATGTAGACACTACCACATTTCAGAATTTCCATCCTCTTCTTTATTCATAAAAAATATTATATTTGCATGTGGCATTTAAATTTTTCACCAGAAATTATATACAGTTATGTTATTTAGTAGAAGTACTAGTAAATACTATTACGCTAGAGTATATAAAAAAAATCATATATATTATTTCTGTTGTCAACATCCCTTTTTCTATGCATTTACGAACCAATAAATGCGGTATCGGTTTTTAACCGGCTTCTCACATTTCGTTAAAACGTGTTTCTTCTCTTTTAATAATTATTAAAAATTGCTGTTAATTAAAAATTAAACCGGTATTGTTTTTATAAATGAAATTAAAGGTTTTCCTGAAGTTAGTGTAGCCACAAAAATAAAATACGCAGTACTGTCTTGCTCAACATTGATTATACATATATATATATATATATATATATATATATATATATATAGTACAAAAAATATAAAGTATGATTTCTCCGCACGGGTTTATTTTATATTTATGGTTAAAAAGCAAAATCGAAATTGAAATATTTAGAAGAAAACGACACCCTCTATCGACCGAAGCACGTGTAGAATAAAAAGTAAGCTTTGTTATATTAGATTAAATTGTATTTTAAATGCGTTCAACTTATTTTTCTTTGTTTCATGTTTTTCAAGAAGCGGATGGTGTCATCTTCTAATGCAGTTTAAATACGATTGTTATTTTTTTCCCTTTGCGCGTGCCTTTTGCTATCTTCGATCAGTTTTTACTGCAACTTTGATGGAATAAATGAGACAGTATTCTCGCTTGACTAATGTTGTTTGTAGATATTTAGATCCTTAATTTTTATTTAGAAGTTTAAACCTGGATCTTAAAAATATTACATATTGCTGAAAATTATCAGACTTCAGTGCGAAATCCTCGCATGGGTCCACTGGTAATAATTATTATCAGCCCCATAACACTCAAGAGAGAAAAAGACGCTAAAATAATTATGTTTACTACAGTACCATATTGATGCACAGGAAACCATGCAAATATGCCATTCGGAGCTTGCCAGCATTTTCGCTGCTGTATTTAAGATGTTAAAGATGCACCAATTAACATATAAACATTTAACAATAGGATTTAATAAACTCTCAAATAATATAATGCTTCATGTTTTCATGATAGAATCTATTACTCTATAATTTAACTTTTAACACTCTCCAACATAGTTGAAAAGTGTTTATAAATTCGGTTCGTCTGTCTGTCCGTACTCTAATTCTCGTCAATATTCTCGGATTGTCATGAAATATATATTTTTTTTTTTAGGTTTACCATAGAATGTTTCGGTATTGAAAATGAAGTGTATAGCATTTATAGTTCGTTTACAGAGACACACAAAAGAATTCCATTACACTATGGTATATGCGGAAAAATCGTTTACGGTGTATTTTAATGATGTTACACAATTACAAACAAAATGAAAATGATATGAATTTTATCAGTTTCACTACAACATGCTTTCTCAGGAGCTTAGAATAGGGTACGTTTACAGAGATTCACAAAATAATTATGATCTTTGGGGAAAAACCGGCTGCGGTGCATTTTAATGATATTATGTTTCTTCAACCATAATGAAATCACCGAAGCGCTCTACAACGTGTTTTTATAAATTAAGGAGGGCATTGCATTTATCGTTCATTTACAGAGGCGCACAAAATAATTCGGTTACAGGACTAACTAAGATCGATAATTGCTGGGAGTGCGTTTTCTGTTATGATATGCATTTTTAAACTGATCTAATTTTGAGTGTATTAGATGTTGTGTATAAATTCTATAGATTGCATACAGGGCTACACGAAAGAATTCGCACAGATTATTGGGTATGGACAACAATTGCTGAAAAGGGCTTTTTACTGAGCTATGTGTTTTTTTAAAGTTACTTATTTAGATATTTTATTTCAATCTAGAAAAAAAGGAACTTTCTTCATTTTCTGTTAGTTTGGAAAGCGTTTAATAATCTATGCCGGATGCATGATTTTTCGTTCTTGTTTGTATTATTATTCTGAGATTAATATTGAACCGGCTTGCGAATTTTCTAATTAAAAAAACGAACAATTTTATAGATTTTTTTTTTTTTAAACTGAAAAACTGTTACTTTCAGGTTGAAACATAATTTTTATAAAATTAAACTTATATCCAGTTTAAATGTCAATACAATTTAGGAAAATTTTCTTATAGTTACAGGTTACAATTATTCATTTCAAATATAAATCAAATGTAAACATCAAAGGTACTGCAATTTAGGGTATGATTTACATAGTTTCGTAATTTCATGTGATTATTTCTACGAACGCAGACTGTTCATATTTTAATACGACAATTTATTCGTATGACAAAAAAGCAATGACCAGTAGCTCAAAGAAACACGTAATCTTTGAAGTTCCAACTTGCTTCAAAATTGATTAGAAAGGCGTGTTCATAATACTTGAAATCGAAGAGAAAACTCTGTTCTGCAATCATTTTCACAGAAAAAACTTACTAAGAAAGGTTATTAGAGTATTTCCACATTTTTGTGAAATAATAAGACAAAGAATCGCGAATGGGTTACTGGATTCTATGAATTTATTCACGGTAAAGAAAGATTTATTGGGTAGAGATTACGTAATAAATCTTAATTTTATATTATTTTTCTTTCAAAGTGCTTTGTCTCAGATCGTGACTAACACTGATTGGCATTTTTTTTCAGGAAATGTTTCTAGCTTTCATTCATTAGCAGAGTTAAAGAATATGAAATAATTCTCAGATATTGTACACGAATGCTTGAAATATATCAAGACTTCTAACAAGTTTTATTAGTTCGGTCGTCAGTTTTAGACGCATAAATTTAAGCGATATCTATATATTTAAAACGCTAAGTGTTTTTTTTTTTTTCGACAATCCTCGAGAACAAACTACTGCATCAAATTACATCATTCTGTTTTTAAATGAAAGATATTTGGACACTGTGACGTCACTAGAATAGAACCCGAGGCTAACGAAAAATACAGGCTACCGCGGTGCATTCTACTTATCTTTTTTTACAGACCTCTAAAATGACGTGATGCTCTTTTCGTACACCTGCATTGGTGGATTCGAGCATCACGTGACTCCCGCGGTCTGTAAAAAAAGATACGCGTAAAGCACCACGGTAGCCTTTCTATTTCGTTATATTTGGAAAGATATTTGCTATTTAGATGTTTGTTATTTGTTGTTAGCCTTTCTATTTCGTTAGATAGCACCTATTGGGTTTATTTTTTATTTATGCATTATAACTTTATTGCTGCCATTTTTTTCTTTTTCATTTGGATTCATGGTGGTTAAATATAAAATACGCGTGAAAAGTTTGTGCCGGTAAAAATGATGTTATTATTAACTTAAAATGTATTTTTACACTGATAAAACTAAAAAAAAATAATATTTTTTTTTAATTAAATTATACGTAAGATGAATTAATTTTTTAATAAAGAAATCAGGGAAGTAGAGGATTTTAGGAAAAATTAAATTATTAAAAATATTGTTACGGTTTTAAAAAAAAAAATCTTAAAACGATTACGGAACATTAATGCGTTTACACTTAAAACAATATAAATTGTTCAGCGTTTGTTCCCAGATAATATACCATAACAAAATTAAGATTTCATGATAAAACTCAAATTAAAACTATATCTACATCTGTTTCCTTTCACCAATTAAGAAAGACCTGTAATGCCTCCTCTGTTCTATCATCTTATTTACATAAAATTAAAAATTTAAAACTCCAGAGTCCCATGCATTAATCAGGTCCTGAATTGTCGGTAAGTAGTATATGAATATCCAATGGTTGGCGTATCATAGTTGAGATTTTTTCCAACAGAGCGAAAATATGCCGGGACCAGGACTCGAAGCTGAGTACTTTGGTTTGCCGTACCAATGCTGTCCCTACTGAGCTCTGTTTGAAAAAATTTAAACTATGATACTCCAACCATTGGATATAATTTACCTAGTTGAATATACTTTCCTCTCTTTATTATGGCATAGTATATGAATATTTTACCATTTCAAATTTTAAGTGAAAACCACGATTTCTACCCACCGCCCTAGGACGGGTATTTACACTAGTCTGAATAAGAAATCACTTTTTAAATGATAAGAGTTATATGTTGCAGAGAGGGAGGGGGGGGGGCGTCATAATTTTAGAGATGCTAACGTGAAGCATGGCCAAAAAAATATTGGGAACACTGCTGTATGGTCTCGTTATCGGGCTGCCGGATGGCTGTCTAGTTGAGGAGTTGATGTGGTTATACATTCTTAGTGTACAGAAATTTAGTATACTAATTTGTATAACAAGTATACTAACAAGTATACTAATTTCTAGGTTTTAGAAACTGGATTAGATTTTTAAAAATAACTGAAATTTTTAAATTGAATTAAACATTGTATAAAAACAATAACGAAAATTAATCACCAAAAGTGACAGATTTTTTTTTTAAATCCACTGTTAATGACGAATAAAGATAATTATATCAGTAAAAATCAGAAATATTTCTATACACGATATGTAGTTATCCTTCAGCTATTGCGCCTTTTAGGTCGAAGAATATATTAAAAGGGACAATGTTAAAAATAATAGTGTCAATGGAATTGAACAAATTTTGCGTTACGGATTGCGTGCCTTTATCAGAAAGAATGTTTTAGCCAAAATCGTGGCAGGAAAGGAAAGTTAACCTTGACGCATGATCTCTATTGCTTTGTCGGCGACATTACGCATATCGTGTATAAGTTTTAGTTCTATAGTTTAATTTTTTTATTATTATTCTGACATTAATCTTGAACCGGCTTGTGAATTTTCTAATTTAAAAAAAAGAACAATTTTTTTTATTATTATTATTTTAGGGAGGGGGGGGGGGGACTTTTATTCAAAAACTGTTGCTTTCATGTTGAAACGCAATCTTTATTGAATTAAACTTATATTTAGTTTAAATGTCAATGCAATTTTCGTATTTTTAAAAGTTTCATAACCTTTCCATTACAAATTCATAACCTTTTTCTGGGTTATGCACGCTTTTATCACATAATTACACGCATGCTTAAGTATGTAAATATTTTAGCATTAAAATTATGAACTGATTAGCCGTCAAACGTGGAAACTTCCGTTGCAGATGTTCGGTTTAAATTGCAAAACTGGTGTTTAAAATATCCTGCTGGACAGTGAAAATGTCACACCATGAACGAATACTTTGAAACAGAATATTGAAAATCAAACACTTCATAATTAATTTAATTTTCAAAGCTATACAACGATAAGATATTTAATTATACAGACTATCAATAAGATGTTGCAGTGCAAATCCGGGCGATATATTCCTGGCCACAGATTGGTTCGTTGAACAGAACCAATTCATGTCCTATGGTATTGTGGACCTAACGTTGTTGATGTGACCTTGCAGTTCATCTTCATTTAGTAACTGGAAGGAAGATACTCAACAAATGATCAGTGATGTCTATGCATCTTCGATTGGTGAATGATATATTGATTCGGATATTGAAGGAAGCACTTTTGCACACACACCAATGCATTCAAAGTATCGCAGTGTTATCCTGCTGAAAAATGGCACTAGAGATGGTCTGAGGACAAAAGTAGATCTAAGGGTGAATGAGCCAACACTCATTTTCTCATGACCCCACTCGGAACCAAAAAAATTTCCACGAAAAAGCGCACTTTTCATATGACAATATACACTAATATTGAACAAGTTGGAAATTGTACGTCAAACGTGACAAAAAAGTGCGTTTGTACTATAGTTGGTTATATAAATATTCATATCTTGATGATTTTTAATTCTGTGAAATGAATTATATCGTCTGCAGATTAATTTCTGTCATAAAATAAGTATCTCGGTCGCTTGACGATCCAATCTCGGAAGCTCCTATAACAAGAAAGCGCCGATTTGTTTTAAAAATTCAAATTTCTAAATAAATATTTTTATGAATACCTTCTAAAGTTTTGTTTCGATTTTGATAAAATTTGAAATGTCTCGACAAAATTCTGCAAAGAGAATATATCTTAAATTTCAAACCATTCGATTGGATATTTTTTGCGTTGTTATATGCGGACGGACAGACAGACGGACGACCAGACGACGACAATAGGTGCTATGTATTTATATAATTACGAACGCACCTAAAAAAGTATCTCACTCAGAAACGTAGACGCTCTCTCCCTCTCTAAAAACTACACGACCCTCACTTTAAATTGCCAGTTTCTTCCGTTGCGTCATACATAAAGAAAAATTAAAAATAAATCAGATTTCGTCAAAGTGGTATCGTTGGTAAGCACTTGCTATGAGAATTAACTAACCTTTCACTAACTAATGTGATTAAAACGCGATTCTAACTGTAGTTTTTGATATAGTCTTTAAAAAACGAGTACCTAATTTTCAAAAATATTTGCTTTTTTCGGTAAATTTTACCATAAGGTACCAAACGGAAAAGTAATTCGGTCTAGTATTAGGAATTAAGAAGGTTTAAAGTTTCGAACTTCTAGTAAATTCATTTGTAGTCGTTACAAAACAGATGGCAATGGGGATAAATTTTTTAACATAACTCAAAAACTACTTAACGGAATGAGCTGTAAATATGGATTCACATATTTGAAGCTTAAAATCGATTTCTATTAAATAATTCATAGATTACAATTCGTATTGTTTTTTTTTTTTCGAGAATTATTATTTTTAAATATATATATAGCCTGTCTCAAAAGTTTATGCACAAGAAAATATCGTTTATTAAATAATACAAAATTAAAAAAATAAATATTATTTAGTTATTAGATTCGATCAAATTATTAAAATAAATCATATCAAAAGAGTAAATTAGTACATTATAATAAACTAGTCGGATGTGCCAATCCCAAAACTTTCTTCTATCTCAGTCATGTTAATACTTCAAAATTCGCTATCACATCGCCAATAAAATCAATATTTTTCGTCATTCTGTTGTACGTCAGCTGCTTACTAATCATCGGGTTACCGGGATGCGATGAACTGATGTATACAAAACTACAAAAAGTCCTTCTTGCCTGAACCAACAGGATCAGATAGCCTCCCTATTCCTTGGTTTTGCGATTTTAGCTAATTTTACTGGAAAACACGAAGGTAAAATGCGTGGAACCTAATTAAAGAAGATTCAATCCCAGTTCTCGTCAAAATTGAATTTTAATGAGAATATCGCCAATTTACTCCTCTATAGCCAAGTTGGCTTCATTTATGGCAACCTATTTTGGTCGCCAAATTTGGCGATATTTCGCCAACTGTCGCCAAGTGTGGCGAGAATTTGACGTTGGCGAATATTAATATATAGTGATAAGCATATAATAGGATTAATGGTTACAACAATGAAAGAAAATTTGCCGAAACCATGTTAACTAAAACTCATAACCCGTTTATGGATGAATTCTGCTGTCTTGTTTGAAAATGTCAGCCACCCTAAAATTTCAAATCGCTATATCTCAACCATTTTTTCAAATAGTGGCAAAACAAAAATTGCTCCGGATTCTCCGGATCAAGGCCGAACATTTAACGAAAAAAACAATTAGGATTTCTAATTTTCTTGCACATTTTTTTGAATTGAAATCTTTAAATGGCTATCACAGCGCTCCCTTTCGTCGAAATATCTCCAAATTCTAATAGAACCTGCTTGTCATAGCCAAAAACATAGAAAAAAAATGTGGCTCAATTTGAAGCATAACTTCATACACTTTTCGATGGTGCAATAGTGAAAATGGAACAAAAATATCTATTACAGCGCCCCCTTTCGTCGAAATATCCCCAAATTCTAATAGAACCTGCTTGCCATAGCCAAAAACATAGAAAAAAATTGTGGTTCAATTTGAAGCATAAATTCATACACTTTTCGATGATACAATGAGGACGGACAGACGGACATTTTGTAAAAACATGTCTTTCGGAATCTCTGACCCCTAAAACGTGTAAATCCGTCGAAAACCGGAAGTCGAAAACAATTTCGATTACAATACTTTCTTCTATTATAGATAGAAGAAAGTAAAAATCATAAAAGTATATTATACAGTGTCTCAAAAGTTTAGGTACAATGAAAAAAATACATTACATCATTTAACACTTTTATGTGGAAGCCATTTATTAATAGTATTTCCCTGGTTTCGTACAACTTCAAATAATCATGTTTCCATTGGAAACAATTAGTTTTTGAAATAATACTGGTGGTAGAAACTACCATGCTTTTTCAAAGGCAACTTTTAATTATTTGGTTGAGTCATATTGCGTTCCATTCTTGTATACTTCACGGGTTAAGATACCCCGAGTGTTCTCAATTGGGTTTGCGGAAAGCCACTGTTTCATACTATGTGAGTTGTGGATTAAAGTATTGTAGTGCTGAAATCACCACTCAAGATTCCTAAGATGTCACCAAATGGAAGGAAGATTTTGCTCTAATATCTCTTAATCCTTTGGTGGATTTTGTTTTCCATGGAGAAATACCAGGCAGGGTTGGCCATTAAAGCCAATCGCCCCCGAAACAATCAAAGTCTTACCATCTTGTCGTAAAGTAGAGGAATTTCGGGTATTGTGGAATACTATTATATTTGGGGACATACAACATCTCGATATTGTTTAAAAGCTGAAAACCGAATACAATTAACAAACTTCAACTATCTGCGAACTAATGTCATGCCAGTAACAATTCCAACCATCAGGACCATCCAGATTCCACTTCTTTACCTCCCTGAATAATACGGTAAGATACTTGTACGATATCTACTTTCAATCCCAATTCATTCTGGCCTGTTAACGGTTTGATTTTAGATACAGTTTGCAACAAATTTTCATTAAAACAAAGTTCATGCATCCTGTTATGTGTCTATGTAATGTCTCCTTTCAGACATTGACACCGAAATTGATTTTATTTTATAGACAAAAATCGTTTTACGAAATTTCATCAGCTGCAAACAAATAATTATAATAATAAACGTATTTTGAGGGTATTGTGAGATAGTCGGAAAAAAGGAAAAGGGAGTTAAAAATGAAGAAAACGAACAAAATTTGTCAAAAAACAGACATGATGGTATCAAGAGAGCATGATCAAAATATAGTATCTAGGTAGTCAGCCAATATACCCCAGTTCATACGTCAGATTTTCACAAATTACAAATATGAGGATATGCCTTTGCGCCACCATAATCAGGGAATATTATGAGATATTGTTATTCCATATAACCCGACACCGCCGGTTTTGGAAAAAAATTGTTCTATGCTTATTGGTGTGAATCAAGGACTGAAAAACGAGTATTACATTATAAACTGATAGCATTTCGATGTACATTATGCTTAATTTCAATGTAAAAATATTACTTCTAAATAATGAATAAAAAATATTGAAAAATTATCTCCTAAAACTTTCTAAATACGAAAATCAAATATTTATTCACACATCGCGCCCTGACGCCGACCGACAAACTGCGCATTCTGCAGGGCATTCTGGAAACGTTCTTAAGTATTTAATGATATTACCGCTTGGTGGCTACACTTTTACCAAACAGAAACCACGGCCAAACTTGATTCCTCTTTCCCCTTCCCCTTATACGGCCTCAACAAAATGTCAAAATCCCTTTGTTCAAGAGGAATCAAGATTTTCTCTCCGGAAAAGTGCAGGTGACGCTTTTACCCAGCGTACAGTGTAAGATTTTGCGAATCTAGCGGGTCAAAATTCAATTTATGAAAATTACTGATATTAATTAAAGAAAATTGCACTGACTATAGATAAAATGGTTCTATATTATGGAGAAATATATATTTACTCGTTACATTGTACATTTTACGTCATCATTATTACATTATCATAATCAGAAACAGTTTTCGTCATTTTCATTTATTGACTTTTACGCAGTGTTATTTTATTCAGTGCAGATTTTAAAAATATACAAAACCTAACTTTTACAACAAGAAGAGTTTTTTTTAGTAAATAGTAATTAAGTTATTAGGTACTGACATCGCTGTCAGAGTCATCATTAATGTTTTCGACACTGCCTTTTTTTTTACATCCAATCTATAACCAATATGTCAAAGGCATTCCATAAATCTTATCTGTGCATGTGGTGTCAATAAGCCCCAAGAAAATGTGTGAGCATTACTCGTATATGTTCAAATATATTTCAAATTATTCATAACCTTGGAAGTTGCGTTAAAGATATAGCATTTTTGGATTGCTTTATTTAAAGATAAAATATTGCACACTTTGCCATCTAAAATTGTTTCTTCAAATCTGTGCTCTATTTCATTATGTTTCATCATCTAATTCTACTATTGTTGGCACAAAAAAAGTAATTTGAGTTCTGACATTTTCAAATTCTTCCGTTAATAACTGATCAGTTTCCTTGGTGAACTTAAATTTTATGAGTCTACAGTAAGAAGTAGATGAAGGATGTGCATTTTGCCATAATATAAAGTTTTGATTTTCTTCATTACAACCATATAGTTTTAAAGGAGCCACAGATGGGATTAGAATATTTGCATCTTCAAAGTTGTTTTCATTTGATTTTTGCTTGTATCTACTTTGTCCACCGCTTCCATCGACCTCCTCCCCCCGCCCCCATTAAAGATCATTGTTATACTTTTTAACACAGACCCCTTTTTTTAGTAAGAATATTTAATATCTGTTTTTGTATAATACAAAGTCTTTTTATCGTTAAATCTGCAATAGATTGTAATTTAACTTCTGCAATTGATTAAGAAAATATGCAGTTTTCATCGGATGGATAGCACATTTTTTGCATCTTTTACCTGCTCATAGAATGGATAAATGTTCAAAACTTTTTGTAACGCAGAGTTTCTTATAATCCCGTATTTTCGACAGCTTAATTTCATAGCGGTTATTAAAACCAACGCTTCTTCAAGAGAATATTTAAATATCGGGTATCCGGCTTTTTTGAACGATTTTTTAAAATTTAGTTGCTATTTTAGAGTCTTAATTTTAAACACGTGGCATGTGTGAATTCATTTAGTGAGTGTTCTGAGAAGAATGGATAAACCTTTTTATTTCCGATTTAGGTCCACTTGAACAAAATTTTCTTTGGACGTCCAACTTTTTTCGCGTAGTCATTAGTACTTCTGTCTGGTATATAGAGATTACTTATTGTTATATTCGAATCTAGCCATCTCTTATTTTTCTTTAAAAAACGTTCTTTATGCGATGACAATTTCTCCATCTTCGATTAATGTCAATCACAAACGAATGGATCAGCCACTTAATCTGGTCTAACATAACATATGAGCAATATTGAAGCTTATATTTGTGTAATGCATTGTCTATCAAGATATTTTTAGAATTCACTGGCAATGATTTATGTCCAGTAACATAATTTATAAATATCTCATAGAATTCTCTTTTCGAAATTGACACTTCAATACCTGTAAAAAATTACTTATGTTCAAGAGTTGCAAATAGTTGCAACTGAAATTGATTTATTTTATATATATATGCATATATAATTACAAAAAAAAATTATCTTACAATGTACCAGAGTGTACAAAAATTTTGGCAGCTTTTTTAATTTATCATATGCTATTAAAATTTCAAATAATTTACATATTAACTTACAAGTTTATTTTTAAGAAGTAACACTTTTAAATAACTATCGTAATTGTAAAATACAAAGTACATACTTTGTTGTAACGATTCCATACAATCATAAAACAATATTTACAAAATAAGTATATTTTTAGCCCTAACAATCATTTGCAATTACATCTACAACAATCGCCGCTCTAAAAAGGTTTACAGAAAACTTGGTTTTGAGCCGACTTTTGATGGTGTTGTTGTGGAGTGAAACTGCTTTCACTTTATCTCTTTCCTCTTCAATGTGTTAGATGTAATTTAAAATGTCTAAAACTGAAATTATTTAAAATCGATTTTCTGAATTTTTTCCCGCTAGATTTGCGAAATCTTACACTGTGCACCGTCACTAATGGGGAATTTCCTCATCTTTGCCCTTTCACTCTTGTGTTTTCTTAGGTATAATTTAAATGAAACTGCGATTTTTTAATTTTTCAGTAGAAAAGGGTTCATTGCTGTGTTCCATACTGCACTTCAAATTCACAGAAAAAAATTCCTAGAATTTCTTTTCATAAATATTCTTCAAAATTGTACTTAAGGAATAAGTGGCTGAAACTTATATTAAGGCAACATTTCTGTGTAATACATATATGCTCATTAATATGTGCAAAATTCTTGCCCACCACTTTAAAAACTATGGCAAGGAATTTTACAAATGAAGCCAATTCTTCTGCATATAAGAACTCTTTATCAAGAAAAATTTTAAAGTTTACTTAATTTTAATTTTATAATATTTACAGTATATTTCGCTGTAAAAATCCTAAATGCTTAAAGTATAATCAAAATATACTTTGCAAATGGTAAAAAGTAATTTTATTGTCATATTTTTATTTGGTAACGTGTAGTCAGGGGTCGGAAAAACTACTTTTTGTTTGTAGCGAACTACAACTACAACTACTTTATAAAAAATGTAGTTAACTACAACTACAACTACTTATTATAAAAAGTAGCGACTACAAACTACTTTTCAAAAGTAGTCGCTACTTCGCTACTTTTCGCTACTTTAGCTATCATCGCTAATTAAATGCACCGCACACGATTTTTCCCCATAGACCATAATGTAACAGAATTCTTTTGAATGTCCCTATAAGCGAAATATAAATGCTACACACTTCATTTTCAATACTGAACATTCTATGGTAAACTTCAATAACATATAAAACTTTCATGGCAATCCGAGTATATTTACGAGAGTTTGAGCACAGACAGTCAGACATAGAGAAATCATAGACACTTTTTAATTATGTTGGAAAGTGTTAAAAAGAGAAAATTTGAAAACAAAAATTGTAATAATCTTACAAATTTATGAGAGTGATATAGCACAGTAGCGCTTAAGGTGGTTCTCAAATTCCTTGCCCAACAACGCGAAACTTTCTGACACATTATCTGACTCATTTTTAAACAGAAAGGCATAAAATTGGCAGGCCTGACTATGGAAGCGATTTGGAATCGAAATGAGTTTTCCATTTTTTGATATATAAATTAGTTATCGGGTTATAAGCAATTCGTGTCACGTTTTTTCCCTTTCCCCTGCTGCGGCGTCGGAAATTCGGTTAAAAACGCCGATTTTGACAGTGTTTTCTGAAAAATTTTCTGTCTTTACCAAAAAATAAAATAAAATAAAGAATAATGGAAAACGTCTGTCGCGGTTACAAAGTTTCTGAATTAGAACACCTGCATTTTCATGCGTTTCCTAAAAAAAATGAATTAAAGAATATGTTATAAAGTAGCCAGTTTGGATTTGAAAACAACCTTAAGAGCGGATAGCCCTTGGTAAATTTGAATATACATTATTTTTTAAAAATAGAGCTAAATAGTCCTATTTCTTTCCAATTTAAATATAGTTCCTGAAAGCACTTTAAAAATTGAGCAAGGTCATATAGATTTGCATAAGTTAAATCCTAGCTTTTCTTTTCCTTTTTATCTCTTTTTGTTTGTTTTTTGTTTCCCTTTGAAAACCCGAATTTCAACATTCTGGGCTCTAGATTCATTCTGGAGACAAAGATAAAGATATTTTATTAAAACACCAAGCTAACCAATATCAAATCAAATATAAAACATTACAAATCAATTATTTTAGCGATAAAAAACCTGTGCAGCTAAAGTAAAACTAAATAGCCATGAAAATAAAATTAAGCATTCTTAGGCATTTTTAAAAATAATGTATTTTTGTTTCCAACCACCTTTGTTTTATCTATTGGAATCTTCAAAAGGAAATATGCAGTAAATTTGTATGCATACATTGGATAAATATTTTACAACTATCAAAAGACGTATTAATAAAATAATTTTTTGCGATAATAAACAGTTCGATAAGAATATTTTCTGAACGAGGGATCTTAATTCGAAAATACTCTTTTTAATGATTTATGAATTTTAATGAATAATGATTTAGATATTCGGTGCGAGATGCGATCCTGTAATTATTATTAATAAAGAAAATGCTAACTCATCTCCATGTGCAACTTCAGGTTGTAAGCAGATGATTTTGATACTGATAATTTCTTATTAATTGGACAAAGTATACATGTTACAGAATAATTACCACTTTCTTGTTGTTCTATAACTTCAAAATATTCATTATATGCTGGCCAGGGCAGTTCTATACTATTTTTAACCGACTCAAAAAAGGAGGAGGTTATCAATTCGACGTGTATGTATTTTTTTTTTTTTTTTATGTAAGTACACCGATTACTCCGGAACTATGCGTCCTATTTATGTGATTTTTTTTTTATTCGAAAGAGAATACTCTCGAATTGGTCCCATTTAAATTTTATAAAAATTGGTTCAGTAATTTTTCAGAAATTCAACAAAAACGGAAAAAAAATAAACATTTTAAAAATAGTTAATTTGTTGGCTTTTGAGTGTTGCCAAATTTGAAAAGCAAAATTACATAAAATTGTGAATTGGATAAATATAATACAACGTACAGATAAAAACTATAAATTATGCTACAACAAATCTACTTTTGAATCTTTTAAAATCTTTTATGTATGTTCACCGATTACTCCGGAACTATGAGTCCTATTTATGTGATTTTTTTTTTATTCGAAAGAGAATACTCTCGAATTGGTCCCATTTAAATTTTATGAAAATTGGTTCAGTACTTTTTCAGAAATTCAATAAAAACGAAAAAAATAAGCATTTTAAAAATAGTTAATTTGTTGGGCAGACGACTTTCATTTAATATCATAAAATATTCTATTACGTGAATTTGCAAAAAAAAAAAAAAAGACTGACATATTTAAATCAGCTTTAACGTATCGGATTATAATTCTGCATGAATAAATTAATGGGGTGGATTAGCCACTGTGTAGTCTCTTTATACTTAACCAATGAGCTCCTTATCACAATGAACGTATATACAAAATTTTAAGCAAATCGTATATTATCAAGAGTTATTACGTCAGGGTCATCAGTTGGGCAAACGACTTTCAGCAGGTTGCAAATAATAAAAAGACTGACATATTTAAATCAGCTTTAACTTGTGGTATTTATTTTCATAGAACAAACTTTTTAGGATCTAAACAAAAAGTTTTGAGTGTTGCAAAATTTGAAAAGCAAAATTACATAAAATTGTGAATTGGATAAATATAATACAATGTACGGATAAAAACTATAAATTATGCCACAACAAATCTACTTTTGAATCTTTTAAAAGTTCCATTGTTGCAGTTTCACAGCGGTTTGTCATATTTTGACGAGCGGATATTGGCGCATAATTAAATACATTGTTGTTTCAAATCTCATACAAATGTACGAGTTACAGAAAATATTTGGCGATTTATCACCTGTGGCGCACTAGTTGGAAACTGCCTTTAAAATATCCAATATCTATATTATATTATACAATACAGTTGTATATAAATGCTTCTGCGATTGTCTTTTAATATTTCTACTACATAATATTAACTATAGAGTGACAATATAGAAAGAAAGAAAGGGGTTACTCCAAATAATACTATAGGCGACATTGTTGGCGCAGTGTATTTACCTTGTACGGATCGTAAAAATCAGTACACATTAAGCATAAGCACCGAAATCAGTGAGTTACACAGTTATCAAAACTGTAGTATACAGCCCGATTATGACACATTATCCAAGACGATTAGGTGAGAATAATGATAAAATTTCTAATCTTCCGTAATCGAGTATACTGCCAAGGTTAGCGGGAAATAAAAAATATATTAGCAACAATATGGTTTAATATAAATATAGATATCATTAAAGGCTTTAGACATTAGATGAGAATAATGATAAATTTTCTAATCTTCCGTAATCGAGTCTACTGCCAAGGTTAGCGTGAAAAAAAAATATATTAGCAACAATATGGTTTAATGTTTATGGTTAATAGATATCATTAAAGGCTTTAAAGACATTAGATCAGAATAATGATAAATTTTCTAATCTTCCGTAATCGAGTCTACTGCCAAGGTTAGCGTGAAATAAAAAATATATTAGAAACAATATGGTTTAATGTAAATACAGACATCATAAAAGGCTTTAAAGACATTAGATGAGAATAAAGATAAATTTTCTAATCTTCCGTACTCGAGTCTACTGTTGTAAATATAGATATCATTAAAGGCTTTAAAGACATTAGATGAGAATAATGATAAATTTTCTAATTTTCGATACTCGAGTCTACTGCCCAGGTTAACGTGAAATAAAAATGATATTAGCAACAATATGGTATCACATGGTATATCACTAAAGTAATAAATAAATAAATAAACTTTTTAACCAAAAAAAAAAAGAACAGGACTTCAAAAACTACTAAAAAGCGAAAAATAAACTTTTTAACCAAAAATTGAACCGACTTCAAAAACTACTAAAAAGCGAAAAATAAACTTCTTTACCAAAAATAGAACCGACTTCAAAAACTACTAAAAAGCGAAAAATAAATTTTTTAACCAAAAATAGAACCGACTTTATAAACTACTACAAAGTAAAAAATATTTTTTTTTAGGTAATAGTTAATAAGAAATTAAATTAAGAGCATTGTATTTACCATGCATATTATTATATTTATGTACATTAATTTGATTTTTTGGAGTCGGTGCCAGCCAAGATAAGCACAAAATTCAAAACAAAATATCCAATATAAATCGTAACACGCGTATAAATTATAACTACATAAATACGAGACAATAAAAAAAATACATATAACTCATCAAATGGTAGAAAATAAAATGATTTAAATGATTTATGAAATGAACTAATTTCCAAAGCAATGTTTGTCGACATACAGTTTCTAATCTCATTTGAAAATACACATTTATAACATCAGATGAAATGTTTAAAAATGGTAACATGGCTTTAACTTGGCTTGGCTGGCACAGACTCCAAAAAATCAAATTAATGTACATAAATATAATAATATGCATGGTAAATACAATGCTCTTAATTTAATTTCTTATTAACTATTACCTAAAAAAAATTATTTTTTACTTTGTAGTAGTTTATAAAGTCGGTTCTATTTTTGGTTAAAAAATTTTTGTCTGTCATTCTATTACATCTGTTTCAAAACAAGAATTACCTCATTAAAACACAAGATCTAATAATGAGTAAGAAGACAAAGGGTTCCCAGGAAGAATTTTTTTTTTTTTTTTTTTTTTGATGAGTGAGTACTTTGTGGTTTTATCAGCAAATCCAGGAAATAATAGATCACGGGAATTCTGACGCTTTAAGTTTCAGTTGCTAGTTTGTTTGAAGGCAGAAATCATTCCTTCCTAGTGCACTTTTCTCTAATAATAAAATGGTGCACTTGTTCGTTTTCTGTGTTTTTTAGGTAGATGTCGTAAGAAATTCTACCTATTACATTCTCACCTAAGGTGGAATTTTTGAAAAATTTTTGCAGATCTACGCCGATCATGATCCCCCCCCCCCCCACACACACACACACCAGTTCAAAACAGTTCAAAACTTTATACATATCTATCTATCTATGTCACTTTTTTATGAACACGATAACTTCAATAATTCTGCACATATCTCTTCCAAACTCATACATAAAATCAAGGGGCATAAAATCTCGGTCAAGTTCGTTAATTGGCAAAATCGAACCAAGAGGGGGGAGGGGGAAATGGAGGGCTTTTTGTGAAAACAGAAAAAAAAACATAATTATGATACGTATCGAATCCGTTTAAAGTTAATATTGCTTCTAGGAAAAGGGCCGAAAATTTAAGTATGACAGATTTTTGATATCATTAAAAATGGCCCCAAATGGGGGGGGGGGGGGGTTAGAACAAAAAAATTCACAACTTCGTCAATTCATAAGATATCAAATCCGCTTAAATTTATTATAAATCCTCTTAATATTATCAAAAACTTTTACATTGACAAGTTTTTTATAGGACCAACCGTTATGGCAAAAAATAAAAAACATAAAAACAAAAAAATATCTGCCGGCTCCACCAGGAAATAAGTTAGATTTTGAAGTGGGCAGTCCCAACTGCGTCATCATGGCAAAAGAGTCATTTCTTCCACATTTCCCAACAAACAGGCGCCCCACGGTCTGCGTCTTCAAAATCTACCTGTGTCTGTAGGCCGAGCCGTCAGGGATTTTTGGAATATATAATATATTTTTAATTAGAGTTCTAACGATTTTAATCTGGCAGGAAGCGAGCAGAAATTTTGTTCGAAGGGGGAATATTTTAGATGACTGATTATTTATTTAATGTTACTAGACAGCAAAGAATACGGAACTAAAAAAAAAAAAAAAGAGTTTTAAATTTTGTATATGAAGAGGCGGGGAAGATTTTAGGAGAATGGGAATAATTTATATTACTGATTATTTATCGTCACTACAGAGCACTATTTAGGGCAGAATATTTGTTTTAATATAAAAATAAAAATAACTTAAAGATTTTAGATTTATTTGTATGTTGGGGGTGGGGGAGAACAGTAAATTATGGGATGAATTGTGGATTTAAATGACAATACACGAAGTTTCTGAACCCCAAACTGTGAAAATGACAGTTAATTTGTGACCGCGCCCGTCGTCTATGAAAAAATATATGACACTGCAACTAAGATTTGTCGCTGACATTCGCAAATTGTTGCAGAGAATATATTTCGCACAAAAGAAACGAGTTATGATCACGTGATTTGAAGATTGGCACTTTTTTCCTCATTCCTGAAGTAGCGTCAAAAGTAGCGTCGATGCTCGCTACAAACTACTGATATTTTGTATCGCGCTACTCGCTACACTACACTTTTTTTAATGTAGCGCGCTACACTACAAACTACTAAAAAAAGTAGCGGCTACTGTAGTTTCGCTACTTGTAGCGCGCTACTTCCGAGCCCTGCGTGTAGTCTATAAGAATCAAACAATATTTTTACAGGGATGATTTTGAAGCGGACAATGTTATTTATCCAAAAATCCTAGAACACTGAGTGTATTTCAATATATTTCAATTCAATATTTTCTGCATATACCTACAGTTACATTTTTTATATAAGTATAGTGAATAGATTTATGAATTAATATTTTTAAATTCTGAAAAAATATTCTGTAATTTCTGCAAAAACTATTTTGGGATGAGTGGAGTACTACAAGAGTTTTAAAAAACAGGTTTATTCATTCTCTAAAATAATAAAACCTGTAAAAGTTATTATTATTATTATTATTGTTGTTGTTTCACTGTGTACCATGATCAGCATCTACAATGTTTAAATTTACTGAAAATGACCGCAATGTACATATATATATTTTTTTTCTAAATAATTAAGACAATAATCCATGTTTTTAGATAAAACAAAATCGATATGTGCTGATTTTCGGATATTGGCGAAATAAGTTTGTTTATTCTTTTGATATTATGAAACACATAAATATATGTATTTTTTTTTTTTAAATCACATACTTTTATATCATGAATTTCCAGAATTAGAATATTTAATTTTAGACTCAATTTCGTTATATTTCGATATGCTTATATATTTCAGATCAGCACCTATAATAGTTAAATTTATCGAAAATTGTTTTCAATGTACATATATATATATATATGAGTTGATGGCCGAATATTGGTGAATTTGTTTATTCTCTAAACATTGTGAAACGTGTAAATATTATTTATAACATATTTTTATATGACTCTGTCCAGCATTCGAATATTTGATTTTATATTCTCCCCTGTTGTTATATTTTCTAAACATAATGGAAATCTGTAATTTTTTTTTCTATTTCACTGTACACTTCATCTTCAGTACCTATAACATTTAAAAATATCGAAAGTTGTCCTCAATCAACCTATATTTAATATCCAAAATATGGTGCAAAAATAATTAATGTTCTAAAAAGCTATCCTGATTTTTGTAGGGTTTGATATTTTTTAATTTTACTTAATTTTCTTAATAGTGTGAAACTAGTAAATATTATCTTTTAAATTTTTTACTGTGTATATTTTACGGTCAGAATTCTCTATGTTTTCAAGTAATCAAGAATTTAAATGTATATAAATATAGAAAATTACTTATATTGTTTGTTTTGCATTTTACAGTAAGCGTGTTATGTAAAACATTTTTAATCGCTTAAGGCGTTGTACTTATTTATCTCTAAATCTTTTGGTTTTTCTGTTCGTAGTACAAAAAACGCCAAGGCAAAAGATACATGTTATATATATCTTTTATAACGCATATAGTGCAAGGTTTTTTGTACTTTTATGTATAAAAGCAACCTTTACTAAACATTATTTACGGTGGGTATTTGCGCCATCTACCGGTGAAAGTAGCCCTTCAACGATTCCGAAACTAAGGGGTGACTGTGAAGGCCATATAAGGAAAGTGAAAATCGAGTTTGGCCGTGCAGAAACCTTGGTATTCCATATTACCCGACTATTCCATAACACCGAAGTTCCTATACTTGGCTATTTCCCGAGGTCATGCCAATAACAATTCGAGCCATCAGGACCATCCAGATTCCACTTCTTTACGCCGCTGAATAATACGGTAAGACTCTTTTACAGTATCTACTTTCAGTCCCAATTCATTTTGGCTAGTTTATAGTGTAATTTTAGATAAGGTTTGCAGCAACTTTTCATTAAAACAAGGTTCATGCAGCCTGTTATGCGTCTATGTAATGTGTCCTTTCACACATTGACACCGAAATTGTTTCTTATGGATCTTTTTTTCTTCAACACCCATCTTCCACTTTTTCGATCAGTCTGAACTTTTGTTACATGTGGAGGTTTTAGATTTCTCGCAAATATTGTGTAACCCCTCGCTTTAAACAATTTAATATTCTAGAAATTTCGATAATGAGTTTATTTTTAATATCAACTTAAATATATTTAATTTTTCCTCCTTTGTTAATTCCGTAGCTTTCGCCATCTTAAATAACCAACGGAATATTGAATATTTGCTGTTATACTGCTCAGGGAAAACGGCTCATTGGTTGGAACGGTTGGTTGGCTGAAACCACTGATTGCTTGGATGAAACAAATCCAGCATTTGGTAATATCGAAATATAATAAAACTTAATATAATAAAACTTAATATTTTAAAAATATCGAAAGTTGTCCTCAATCAACTTTATGTACCTATATTTAATATTCAAAATATGGTGCAAAAATAATTAATGTTCTAAAAAGCTATCCTAATTTTTGTAGGGTTTGATACTTTTTAATTTTACTTAATTTTATTAATATTGTGAATCTAGTAAATATTATCTTTAAAAATTTTTACTGTGTATATTTTACGGTCAGAATTCTCGATGTTTTCAAGTAATCAAGAATTTAAATGTATATAAATATAGAAAATTACTTATATTGTTTGTTTTGCATTTTACAGTAGCGTGTTATGTAAACTATTTTTAATTGCTTAAGGCGTTGTATTTATTTATCTCTAATAAAAAAAAAAATCTTTTGGTTTTTCTGTTCGTAGTATAAAAAATGCCAAGGCAAAAGATACATATGTTATATATACCTTTTGTAACGCATATAGTGCAAGGTTTTTTGTATTTTTATGTATAAAAGCAACCTTTACTAAACATTATTTAGGGTGGGTATTCGCGCCAGCTACCGGCGAAAGTAGCCCTTCAACGATTCCGAAACTAAGGGGTGACTGTGAAAGTGAAAATCGAGTTTGGCCGTGCAGAAACCTTGGTATTCCATATTACCCGACTATTCCATAACACCCGAAGTTCCTATACTTGGCTGTTTCCCTAGGTCATGCCAGTAACAATTCGAGCCATCAGGACCATCCAGATTGTATAATATGTTTAAACTTTTGACACCGTGGTTTTTTAACAAAAATATAAAAAGGCGTATTTTTTTATATAAATAATGCTGATGAAAACATTATAATATCTCATCTATGCTTCATTTCAATTGCATTTTGAATATTTATTGTGAAATTACTCCATCTATTTCTTTCAATTTTATTATATTTTAGTGTGTGTCTAAACTTTTGAAACAGACTGTATTCGAAATAAATTTTCAGAAAATTGATTTCTAAAGGATTTAAATACGCTAATCCAAAATTACAGTTCCCTCCGCCAAGATCTCTACTGATTCCATCGATCGATGGTGTGACTTCTTCTACACAATTTTTCATTTTAATTATAAATATAAAATAAATACATGTGGAGACGTCCTACTTAATCTTTTTTTGTACTGTTTATTTTTATTTTTATTTTTTTTTTTTTTTTTTGTATAATCATTGTTGAGCACGATATAATGTGGTATTTTATGTTTGTGGCAACACTGATTTGTGAAAACCTTTCATTTCATTTATGAAAACAGAGCTGATTTAATTTTTAATTAACTGCAATTTTTTAATTAAAAAAATGTTTTAACGAAATGTCAGCGTACTATGTCAGAAGCCTGTTCAGAATCCTTTAATATGGTATCTCATTCATCGTTCTGCGTTTTGTATTTGCTTAAAAAACAGGATGTTGACAACAAAAATAATCAAATGTTATTATATTACATATAAAGTGGAGAGTCTAAAATACGTCCATTAAAATTAATACTACAAATATATCTCAAGAAATCTTTAAAATATACACTAAAACACTTTTATTTTGCTTAAAAGACGTCAAAATATCAATAAAAACATTAAAGTTGTTAAAATTTACATGTTTCGATTTATTCACTAAATCATCATCAGAATATACTCAAAACACAAACACAATGTACATAAAACCGGAGTACCTGAAAAGTTCCTATATGAAAGAAAGTACAAAGCCCTCTATAATTTTAATTTTAACACCGCTCTTAGCTCCATCTACAGACCGCTTCCCACTATTACTCAACCACTCAACCCAAATCTTCGGAATGTTAAATGACAACGTATCATTACACGCTTTCGAACTTCTTAAATAAATTTCAATAGATTCTCTCACAAAAAGTTGTAAATAAAAACTGGATCTATAAATCAATTTAGCTTCTTTAACTAGGATGTTGATGCTCTCTTTATTACTTAATCTTGATAAGGCAGTATTCCCTCTGTTATACTTAACATCTGAAATATGTTCCTTACATCTACAGTGGTGGACATAATGGAACAGATGTGTTACTATCACGCTAAAATGTAAACAAAAGATTGGCGACTGTTTGTTTGGCGCGATTTCCAAGACTGCGCCAAACGAATAACTTAATACAATGGCTAGGTTGCCATTAAAGAAAAAAATCCCCTAAATTTGGCGACTTTTTTCTTTTTTTTAACCGATAATTTTTTTTTTTTTTTTTAGCGTGAGTGTAAAGCATCTAAGCCGACATAATTATAAGACACCTACCTAATTTGACATACAGTGAAAGAAAAGATTCAGAGATTCAAAATGCTTTATCAAATACGACAAAAACATAAATTTATTCTGTTATCACACGTAATTGTTTTACAGAAATGATATTTTTATAGAGTTTAGTAAAAAAAATTAAAAATACTATGGACAAAATTATAAGACACCCTAACATTTTAATTAAAACACCTGCTTTTTTTCGAAATATGCAAATTTTTTGCACACTGTTATGACGTCAGAAGTTAACTAAAGTAGACGATAACAGACTTCACGCATTTAGAAACATTGCCACGAGGTACAGAATTAAAAGAAAGTGAAATTGGCGAAATTTGGAGATTAAATGGAACTGGTGCTTCAGTTAATAATATTTTTAAGTTATTAAACACTCTAGATGTGCAATTTCAAATGTTTTGATAAGAGGAAGTAATGGATCGGTGATTAAAAGATCTGGACGTACTCCTTGCTTGTTCTCGAGAGACAGACGCCATGTGCTTTCGCTCGCTACACAGAATAAGATGACTGCTACAGGCATTAAAACTGCTTTGAAACTGAATTGTTCAAGGAGAACCATTTGCAGGGTGTTGCATAATGCTTCCTATGCGAAATTTAAAAAATTGAAGAAAAAACCACCGCTTCTAAGGCGGCACAAAATGGACGGTTCAAACTTCGCTAAACAAACTATGGCCTGGACCTCCAAATGGTACTCTGGGTTATTTTCTGATGATAAAAAGTTTAGCCTGGATGGTCCTGACGGGTTTCATTATTATTGGCACGATTTACGGAAGTCTCCTGATGTACAAATGAGCTGCGAAATGGATGGAGTCTCAGTAATGGTTTGGGCTGGTTTTTCGGCTCAAGGGAAAACCGATATCGTTTTTGTGCATTCAAGAATGAATTCCGAAAAGTATAGGAATCTTCTTAAAGATCAACTAGTCATATACGGTGAACTTCTTTGTTGCGAAAACTACACTTTCCAGCACGATAGCGCGTCGATTCATGCATCACACGTAAAAAAAAGTGGCTTTCAGAGCAAAGTATCAATGTTCTTCCGTGACCTTCTCGCTCCCCAGACTTAAATCCCATCGAAAACGTGTGAGGGATCTTAGCTCGTGAGGTTTACCGACATGGGAGGCAGTTTACATGTGTCAAAGACCTAAAGAATGCTATAAAATGTGCTGGGGCATTCTGTACCTCGTGGCATGTTTGTTAATGCGTGAAGTCGGTTATCGTCTGATTTAGTTAACTGCTGACGTCATAACAGTGTGTAGAAAATTTGCATATTTCGAAAAAAAAGCAGGGGTTTTAATTAAAATGTTAGGCTGTCTTATAATTTTGTCCATGGTATTTTTAATTTTTTCTATTAAACTCTATAAAAATATCATTTCTGTAAAACAATTACGTGTGATAATAGAATAAATTTATGTTTTTGTCGTATTCGATAAAACATTTTTAAGCTCTGAATCTTTTCTTTCTCTGTATATCAAATTAGGTAGGTGTCTTATAATTATGTCCACCACTGTAATATTGAATTTCCTCTGTGTCATACCAACATAATAATTCCTTAATAATTTATGTAAATGGAATAACATATACATCCGAAAGGTCACCCTTATCGACAGGATCAATTCTCGTGCTCAAAACCGTCTTTAACCACTGCCTCCTTAATACTAACTTCGGGGGAGCCCTCGCGACTAAACTCAAACCAAACGCTTTTAAAGGAAATTTTATAAACTCAAAGAAACCCGGATAATAACTCATAACCACTCTATTCAACTTAACTTCACTATCCGTTTTATTTTCAGCAATACCTTTGTTCATTTTAGTTATAAAGTTCTGAATTAATTTATTAACCGAATCCACGCGATACCCGAATGAACAACGTATTGCTGAAAATAAAACGGATAGTGAAGTTAAGTTGAAAAGAGTGGTTATGAGTTATTATCCGGGTTTCTTTGAGTTTATAAAATTTCCTTTAAAAGCGTTTGGTTTGAGTTTAGTCGCGAGGGCTCCCCCGAAGTTAGTATTAAGGAGGCAGTGGTTAAAGACGGTTTTGAGCACGAGAATTGATCCTGTCGATAAGGGTGACCTTTCGGATATATATGTTATTCCATTTACCAGGGAGGGGGGGGGGGGGGGATTAGGAATTATTATGTTGGTATGACACAGAGTAAATTCAATATTAGATGTAAGGAACATATTGCAGATGTTAAGTATAACAGAGGGCCTTATCAAGATTAAGTAATAAAGAGAGCATCAACATCCTATTTAATGAAGCTAAATTGATTTATAGATGCAGTTTTTATTTACAACTTTTTGTGAGAGAATCTATTGAAATTTATTTAAGAAGTTCTAAAGCGTGTAATGATACGTTGTCATTTAACATTCCGAAGATTTGGGTTGAGTGGTTGAGTAATAGTGGGAAGCGTTCTGTATATGGAGCGAAGAGCTGTATTAAAATTAAAATTATAGAGGATATTGTACCTTCTTTCATATAGGGACTGTTCAGGTACTCCAGTTTTATGTACATTGTGTTTGTGTTTTGTGTATATTCTGATGATGATTTAGTGAATAAATCGAAACATGTAAATTTTAACATCTTTAATGTTTTTATTGATATTTTGATGTATTTTAAGAAAAATAAAAGTGTTTTAGTATATATTTTAAATATTTCTTGAGGTATATTTGAAGTGACATAAATAATATATATGATTACTGAGTACTGAGCGAGGTGGTATTGGAAATAGAAACATAGAATTTTTAGACTTTATTTTTTGAAGATTTTCACACTGGCATCCCTCCTTTAAAGTATAATTATAATTTCCGGACTCTTTGTACATAACTATGCTAACAATATTTTTATAATATGGTGCCATAAAGTAATAAAAAAATCCTTACTGATAAACATATACACGTTTTTATTTTTCAAAATTTCAGCATTCGTCTAATGATAAAAATAAACTAAACATTTCTTGGAAAGTGCTGAAGGTCTTTTACTGACTCTTTAATTTTATGTAATACATTTTTTTTTTATTTTCCTAAGAATTTAGCATGTCATTGCTATCATCTTAGTGACGTTTGTTCAATATTTATCGGGCTGCAACTTCCTTAATGAAGCGTGGCTAGCATTGCATGTCCAAAACCCAGTACAGCCACAGTAGCTGACTAATAAAAAAAAATTTCAATCATCTCTCATGTTAGTCACGGTTTATTAAAAGACATTCATGTATTACATAAAAATATGCTACGGTTTTTTTTAGAATGCATCCAATTTTTTTTTTCCATCGTCCGGGACGACAAGAAAAGAAAGTAAAACATCATTAATTTAAGAATTTTGTTTTAAGTGGACATGATTTTAACAGAGAAGCTTTAACTTATTTAATCTTCCTACCCTGTTAAAATTTTATTCGCCCTTGGTAAAAACAATTATTAAGGTAAGAGAGTACTTAATATGTGTGTATAAAATATTTTGTGTGAATACGTGACGAGTAAAAACTAATACAAAGAAAAGCTCAAACATCCAGTATAAATTTAGTTTACTGCTTCATAACGGAAGCTTTATATTTCAAGATTTCATAAAAGATAGTCTCTTACTGTTTCTCTCTTTCTTTCTATTTTCATTTTACACGGAAAAACCGGACTCCTTTTAGGATGTTGCATATCATCATCATCATCATCATCATATATACGAGGGAAAGTCATTAAGTAAGTCACAAAAGATAATTCAATAATGACTTACAATGATATTCACTTCAAAACTATTTTTATTTCTTAACATATTCTCCACCAATATTTATGCAATTATATCACCGTTTTATCAGTGCCCCAACACCAGCTGCATAAGACTCTTTGGGTTGCTGTCTCAGCCCCATTAGGACTTCAAGTTGAACCTTTTCATCATCTGTGAACATCATCTTGCTTCCAAGATGGTTTTTTAGTGGACTAAACAGATGAAAACCGCTTGGGGCTAAGTCGAAGCTGTATGGTGGATGTTGAAGAAGTTGCAAGATGACGTTCACAGATGATGAAAAGGTTCAACTTGAAGTCCTAATGTGGCTGAGACAGCAACCCAAATAATTGTATGAAGCTGGTGTTGGGGCACTGATAAAACGATGACATAAGTGCATAAATATTAATGGAGAATATGTTGAGAAATAAAAATAGTTTTGAAGTGAATATCATTGTAAGTTATTATTTAATTTACTTTTATGACTCACTTAATGACTTATCCTCGTATTATTTCTGTTGTCAACATCCGTTTTTCAACTAAATACAAAACACAGAACGATAAATGGGATACCAAACGAAAGGATTTTGAACAGGTCTCTGCAGGGCCTGATTACCAACGGGGCACACTTCCATCACTAAAAAATAATAAAAAAAATTTCCTTATTCATGGCTATAATTTTGCATGAATAGAGTGTTTTAATAGGATGAAAATTTCTGTTAAACTTTACTGGTGGAAGTTTGCCCCGTTGGTAATCAGGACCTGGGCCTCTGACATAGTGCAATCACATTTCGTTAAAAACAAGTTTTTTGATTGAAAATTTAAGTTAATTAAAAATTAAATCGGCATTATTTTCATAAATGAAATGAAAGGTTTTTCTGAAATCAATGTTCTCACAAAAATAAAATATCGCATTATACCGTGCTCAACAACAATTATAAAAATAAATAAATATTATGATTACAAAGCGAATTTCAAATCATAGAAACTCGACAGAGTTTCTCGCCAAGCATAAGAAACAGCAATGCATTGAACCGTAAATGAAAGGAATTTCCGCCAATGGATGCCAAACGATTTTACAATTTTTTTTTTTTTTTAACTCTGTCTAGTTTATATTTTGCGAACGGGACAAAACGGGTTTTTGACACATCTATATCTCGCGTTCTATTTATGATAGAAACGAAATTCTTGATTCTATGGAATGGGGCGTGCCACGTGACTAAAAAATCAAAAGAAAAGCAAGATCTGTCGAATAGGTTTTCAGGAAATGCGATTTTAAAAGTGCTGTTTTTGCACTTTTTAAATCTTGTACAGACCAAACACTGTTGACAGGGCTACAGCAATGTGTAATTATCGGATTTTTAAGTGGTTTACGTCATTTGAATTGTTTTTATGAGTAGTTCAAATCTTTGTAAGTTTCAGGTAAAAATATTAATTAGTTTTTGAGTTATATCAGTTTAAAGTTATTGATTCCTATACTTAACATATAGCAAAAAACTGTTGACAGGGCTACAGCAATGTGTAATTATCGGATTTTTACGTGGTTTACGTCATTTGAATTGTTTTTATGAGTAGTTCAAACCTTTGTAAGTTTCATGAAAAAAAATATTAATTAGTTTTTGATTTATATCAATTTAAAGTTATTGATTCCTATACTTAACATAGAGCAAAAAAATAATAAATGACCCAACTCTTTTAGAAATGGTCGTATACACATGATATTAAGATATGTTATTGCAGTCGACCCAAGTAAGCTGCCTATTATAAAAAATAGTAACATTTAAGGTTCGTTTACAGGTTCTCACAAAAGATCTTTTGATATAGGGCTAAATAATTGTGTAATTATCCGATTTTTACGCGGTTTTCAGCAATTGCATTGTTTTTATGAGTAGTTCAAATGTTTAATATTTCGTGTAAAAATATGAATTAGTTTTTTTTATGTATAATCACTTTAAAGTGATTTATTCCTATACTTAAGATGAAGAAAAGAAATATTAAATGGTCTAACTCTTTTTAAAAAGAACGTATGTGCAGGATGTTAAAATATGTTACTACGAACGACCTAAGTTAGCTTCCTATTGTAAAACAGAATCGTAGAATTTACTGTTCGTTTACAGGGTAACTCAAAAGATTTTTTAATAAGACTAAATAGTTGTGTAATTAGCGAATTTTTACGTTGAAGTACTTGATTCCTCAACACAGAGGAAAAACAATAGTATAAATAGCATAATTTTTGTCAAAGTGGCTATATACACAAGATATTCAAATATGTTACTACATCCGATTCATTTAAACTCTCTATTGTTTGTATTGTTGAACCATATACGTTTCGTTTACAGAGTCTCTTAGAAGATCTTGGTTACATTACAACCGATGTATATTTACTGAGTGAGATGTATTTTAATGATTTTATACTGTTTCAATCTCTGTAAGGTTTTATTATCTTGCTTTAAAATTTAATACGCGTTCATTTTGTCCGCCTGAAAGCTCGTCGATCTTAAGCTCTAAATCTATTAAAATATAGTATTTTCATCAATTAAAAAAAAACTGTGTTTATTAATAAATGTATCAGGAATTGGTTGAAAAAGCGATTAAAAAATTCCAACTTCATATTCATGCGCCGAGTAATAGAATGTAAAAATGTTGCTACCCCAAGATTAGAAGTTTTGCGTTTAAATATTTTCCGTTCATCGAATCTCCGGCTATAACGAACTTAAAATGCTCTAAAAACGGGCCTAGAGCACAATGAAAAGGAAATATCTTCTTAAATTCCCCATAAAAATTAAAAATGCTATATTTCGTACTAGCTGTTACCCGTGACTCCGTTCACGTAACATTAAAAGAAAAATAAATGTACTAATCAAGCAAAATATTTCACTCCCGATAATTAAAAACGTAAATAATTAACTAACTCTTTATCACATTTCATAGAAGAAAATACGATATTTCTTTGTTATGTTACGTTTGCATGTAATTTGGGTTTCCAAAAAGCTTTGCAATTGCAAGTGTTACGTTTGCATGTAATAGCAAATTTGTGTCCTTGGTTTAATCTATAGCTGAAACAAATCTTGATTTCTTGACAATATGCTGACAGGCGATTTTTGTTCTGCAGAATAAATTGATTCATAAAGTTTGAATATGTGGAAATATATATTTTCCGGAAATTTTACTGTAATCAAGATTTTTTTTCACCAACTATCCAATTGAAAATAAAATATTTTTTTTTTCAGTTTTAATGAGAAAATGGCATAAAAATATATTAATCCGTTTTATTTCTCCTTTTTTATCCACAAAAATGGAGTAGTTTAAGTACCATTTTTAGAGAAATTTCGTTAAAATTTACAAAAAAAATATTAATATCTCGGAATCTAATTCAAAATTTTAAATTCTCAGAATTTATATGACATCCTCGAATCAATGATAACCGGTGTTAAGTAAATCGCGTTGCATTAAGAGGAGCAGTTTCGAAATACACACAGTCAGATTTTAACTTAACCGATTTATGCCTAGCGTCCTAATTTTAGGACGCTTTAGTAAAATGGGAAAAAGTGCATTTCACACCACTTTTTTTAAAATAAAAATTAGGTGTCTAATTTTACGAGGAGTCCTCCATAAAATAATTCACCAAATTTCTATTTATAAAAAAGTGGTGTGAAATGCACTTTTTCCCATTTTACTAAAGCATCGACGCTGGGCATAAATGGGTTAATAGACTTGTGTTCAATTTTCTTTTCCTAATAATCTTACTGATGCTTGTATTATTAATCACAGAGTTCAGAGAATAAATAAAGATGGTTCATGTGGATAAATAAATGGTTCATGTTTGGCGTGATGCTGAAAATGCAACCCTACAGTCGGCCCAAACAACTGGGGGCTTGCTTTGAAAACCTCTCCCCGTCCAATGAATCCAGTCATTGTTCCACGTGCAGCCTCTCTCCATCCAATGAAGTCAGCCCTTGGGCCTAATGATTTAAGCGATAACCGGCTTCATATTGCAAGCCGATTTTACGGTTCATTACCTCTCTATTCTTTCACTGTACTCAGTGATTATTAATGTATGAAATTGATACACGCTCCATTTGAAACATATTTAAAAAATCCCGTTTTATTATGACGTCACTTTGATCCCAGAGAAATCTCTTTTCAATGATATAATTCTTATTAATTTTCTTTTCCTGGCAATAATGACTTAAATTTTAGCAGAAAATTCACATCTGTTTGTAACTGATATTCAAGCTTATTATTAATCAGTATAAAAAAATATTTCAGTTATTCATCTTACACATGACGTCCATTATGTATATACTTTTATTATACACTGCTATATTAGTCATGCTCTTTGTAATATAACGAATATTTGAAAATACATGTTTTATTTATGACGTCATATTTGTTCAAGCTAAGAAGGATCCTTTTCATAGTTCCATGGTTCAAGAGAAATACACTGCTCAAAACAATTAAAGGATATTTGAAGTTTTATATAAAATAAAGATATAAACGAAATTTTTTTTTGCCGAAAATAGAAGAAGAGAATCACAAATGCAAATTTTTCTGGTTTTCAAACTGTGGAGTATGCAAATTTTGAGTTCGACGTCAAAAACGTCGCTTCAGCGTCAGCGAATGAAATTTGACTTTCAACTGGATAAAAGAGAACGAAGACAAGGATGATCGGCATTCAGTGATTGCTTTGTTTCGATGAGTACGATGTCTCAGCGAAGTCATTTGACAGATTCAGAAGCTTGGAGAATTGTTGGTAGGTTAGAAGGGGGCCAAACTCAAGCCGAAGTAGCGCAAGCCATTGGAGTGTCACAAAGTGTCATTTCCAGGATCTGGAACCATTTTTTGGAGAGTGGATGTGCAGGCCGACCAGGGCAAGGTCGTAGACGGGCAACAACGCCCAATGAAGATCGGTATTTAGCGTTAACAGCTCGGAGACACCGAAACATGAACGCTACTCTTCTCCAACAACACCTTCGCTCGGCTACAGGCACCACGATTTCAACTCAGACTGTCCGAAACCGGCTCCATGCTGTAGGTCTGTATGCTCGCCGACCGATGGTATGTGTTAGATTAACATCAAGGCATCGTCGCGACCGCAGGGAGTGGGCAACCGAGCATGTCAACTGGAGGAGAAATGAATGGAGCAATATTCTGTTTTCTGGCGAGTCCCGTTTTTCTGTGCATCCGGATAATAGGCGTATTTTCATCTGGAGGGACCGTGGCAGTAGGAATAATCCTGCGTTCGTGCACGAAAGTGTCAGATATGGCGGTGGAGGAGTGTTGGTGTATGGTGGCACCTCCATTGACGGGCGCACTGACCTCTACATCATTCGAGATGGAGCTCTGACTGGTCGCCGATATAGGGATGAGATCCTCAGACCTATTGTAGTCCCTTACGCTGCAGCAATCGGAGATAACTTCATTTTAATGGACGATAACTGCAGGCCACATCGTGCAAACCTGGTGGAGGATTTCCTTTTCGAGGAAGGAATCGTTCGAATGGAATGGCCAGCGTGTTCTCCAGACATGAATCCAATCGAGCACGTTTGGGACGCTCTAGGTAGACGAGTTTCTGGCCGCCAACAACCCCCACAAACTCTTCAAGAACTGGAAAGAGCTCTTCTGGAAGAGTGGGGCAGAATACCGCAACTCGTCATTAATAGCCTCATTGAGTCCATGCCTCAAAGGTGTTCAACGTTGCTGGCCGCCCGTGGAAACCATACCCCCTACTGAAAATGATTTTCTTTGAAGAAAACACCTTTTCTTATTCTTTTTTTCTCATATGCACAAATTGTGTTTTTTTCCTTTTGTACACAAATGCGCAATAAAATGCATTTTTTTCTGCCAAACATGTGTAATTTATTCTCATATAACCTACTATATCTGTCGACCATGTATCATAAGCTAAAAAGTTTCCCAGATACAAAATCCACCTAAAACTGCAATATCCTTTAATTGTTTTGAGCAGTGTATTTTTCTTAATAATATAATTATTGTTAATTCTTCTTTCTAATTATAACGCAGTTTTTGACAGAAAAAGATCTTTTTAATGTAACCGATATTCATACTTCATGTATAATAACAAATACTCCATATTGTTGTTTCAAATATCACAGAAATTCATCTTCTTTTGAATTATTTTAATTTTTCACGTGAAAATCGCTCAATTGAAACTTAATTATTGAGGAAAAATTATTTTTTTCGCATTTTTATTTATTGGCAACGATAAAGTAAAATGGTTAAATTTTATCTAAAAATGTCCATTGATTCTCTATGAAAATAATCAAATTTTGAATTATTAAGAAAAGTATTTGAATAAAATAAACAAAAACCAGTCTATGTTCATTTCCGGGTTATAATCCACCTATATGCAAAGATACAGGGCCATTAATTTTTCCATTTTGACGCTGGCTTCAGCCTAACATTTGCACACAATCGGATTTATAATATTACTAGCTGTTACCCGTGACTTCGTTCACGCATCATTAAAAGAAGAATAAATACATTAATTAAGCAAAATATTTCATTCCCGATAGTTAGAAACGTAAATAATTAATTAACTCTTTATCACATTCCATAGGAGACAATACAGTATTTCTATGTTATAGAGGCCTTGACATAACTAAATTTTAAAACAGTGAAATTTTGTGACAAATAATCACGAAAAGGAAACTGCAACCAATGAAAAAAAGCGGGCCAAATAAAATCGTGGAAATCGGCGAATTGTGTAAAAACATATGTCAAGTTTACCTGGTAAACCATTTTACTTTTAACGCCTTTGTGAAACGTTTTAATAGCCATCCTTCAAAGATAATGGAAATAGTATATTCTTTTTCATTCAATTCTTGTGAATAGGGAGTAATAATTGTAGACCTAAATGCAAGGAGCTTAAATTTGCCTCCTTGATTTAATCTATAACTAAAAAAAAATCTTTATTTCTAAATGGAAATATATTGACAGACGATTTTTGTTCTCCAGAATAAATTGATTCATGAAGTTTGAATGTGTGAAAATACGTTTTTACTTTTCATAAATTTTACTGTAATCAGGATTTTTTTTTCTTTCACCATGTATTCAAATTGAAAATAAATTCTTTTTTTTTCAGTTTTAATGAGAAAAAATATATTAATTCGTTTTATAAAATCGTTACAAAAATGTTAAAATTACAAAAAGGATAAATGCAAATTATCAGATATGAAAAATAAAGAAGAAATTTGGTACTTTCGTGTTATAGCAGCCACCAAGCATGAAATATTATTGTTTCCGTTTTCATTAATACATTGTAAATTTGGTATTTTCGTGTTATAGCGGCTTCCAAGGATGAACTACCAAGCGGCCAAGATTTATCGCCAAATTATAAAGCATGTATGACATTATAATAATATATGATATATATATAACATTTCTTGACGTATGTGGCCAAGTTAGTCATATGTGATGCATATATAATGTATAGTATATATGACATGTGTATATGATGTATATACGACATATAAGACATAAATAATATGTGTATAAGACGTTATAAGACGTATATGGCACATATAGCAGTGTTTGGAATATATATATATGCGTATATAGGATGCATATACCGGGTGTCCCAAAAATGACTGATGGATTTTAAAATTCAATAACTAGCAAACGGTGAGAGATATTAAAAAAATTCTTGCAGGAGGGTTATGTATGATGTCGGGAGTTTTTTTACTGTGATTCTTGAATTTAGTTCGAATTTCAAACAATAGATGGCGCTGACAGCGGTTGACGCTACATTCGAGGGCGAAACTGACGTCACTCAGCATTGATGCGAAGAAAGGAGATTAAGGCTATGGAGTGGGTCTCATTCGCCAGTACAATCTTGCTCTTAGGCCCCGATTCTGAACTCATTCGATATGATTTCAATGGAATACGTTGTTGTCATGGAAACAACAAATTCTTTGATAGTGGAATACAGCGTTCAGATCAGGGCATGAATTTAACAAGCAGTATTCGAGTTGTAGGCGATTGTACATTTATGAAGTTTTATTTTCCCGGATTAAATTACTTTTTATGGCCTGATTTAAAGAATATTTCATTCATCGTATTTTAAAACTACTACGTGAAATAAACCATTTTCAATAAATAGTGTACACTCTTTTAAAAGTACTCACTAGCAGATTGCGTAGCAAAATAACGAATGAAGATGTGACGGATTCGATTTCTGTGCTTCTCTCACATACCTGCATTGCCGTCATTTCGCAAAACTAAATTTTCATATTGGTTAGATAAAATTCCCATAAATACTCATTAGTGTAAAATCGCCTGCAACTCGAATACTGCTTGTTAAATTCCTGCCTTGATCTGAACGCTGTATTCCACTATCAAAGAATTTGATAGAATTTGACAAAGAATTTGTTTTTTCCATGGCAACAACGCATTCCATTGAAATCATATCGAATGAGTCCTAAGAGCAAGACTGTACTGGCGAATGAGACCCACTCCATAGCCTTAATCTCCTTTCTTCGCATCAATGCTGAGTGACGTCAGTTTCGCCCTCGAATGAGCGCCAACCGCTGTTAGCGTCATCTATTGTTTGAAATTCGAACTAAATTCAAGAATCACAGTAAAAAACTCCCGACATCATACATAACCCTCCTGCAAGTATTTTTTAAATATCTATCACCGTTTGCTAGTTTTTGAATTTTAAAATCCATCAGTCATTTTTGGGACACCCGGTATATGATCTTGGCGAAATCATAACTGCAACCTTGGCATAATCATAATTGGGGGAGCCGCTATAACACAAAAGTACGGTTTTTTTTTTTTTTTTTTTTTTTTTTGCCACACACAGGGCTAATTCTTTCAGTCTACAGTAAAAATCATGTTTATGAAAAGTCACAGCCACTTCATATATAAAGGAGGACACACTTTATACATAGCTATACAAATGGTTGTTACTGACGGTATTAAAAATCAAATTGTCTCTCTTTATTATGCCAATACTTCCGCTTGTATTTCCTTTCTCAGTACCTAATTTCCTTACAGCGGGCGCAGACCCCATTTAAAGGATCCAACGAAGTTACACTCGTCCTGGCGGACATTTCTAAGGGGTCCCGTGGCCCTATCTCCCATAGGAATGAAGTTAACCTGGGGGAGGGTAAGTTCTTGTAAGTTCCGGAGGGGGAAAGTTCAGTAAGACCTTTTTGGTGCTCCTCCCTCATGTAAACCCCTTCATGTAACATATCAATAGATAGATCTCGTCAAGCACTATGGTCTGGTCCTACTCTCCCCCTCTCACTCCCCCCCCCCACCTCAGAAGCATATATCTCTATTTCAACTCTTTTTAAATTTTAGTTTTTCCCATCTTTCTCAGCCTCTTTAACCCTCTCATGCATTAAAACCTCATATGAGGTTATCCGATAAAAAAATTAAAAAAAAATCTTATTTCTAATTATTTGGATTATCAATTGCATAGTAGCCTCATATGAAGTCAAAATCAGCTTATAAAAAGAATCAAGAGATGGCAGCACACGCCTTTCATGTTGTTTGTATAGTTTTTATCTTCTATTGTTGTCAAAAGCCAAGCATGCTAAAACAACAGAATTAGAAAGTACTTCCCACCACCCAGATAAGCACAACAAGTAAGTAAAAATATTTTTTATATTTCTTACATCATTTTGATTACAAAAAGAAAAAAGATGAGATTTAAATATTTTTTTTTGGTGAATGGAGGCTGTTTTAGTGTGAAACCTCAAATGTGGCTTCCATGCAGTTATAGCAATTACAGCTGTCTCTGCATGCAAACCTCATTTGAGGCTCTTAATTATATCATGCGAATTTTTAGAAATATAAAACTTTACAAAAGGCAATTCTAATGAATTTTATATATATATATATACGTGTGTTTGTGTATGTTATAATTAACAAGACAATTTACATATATAAATGTGTGCGATATTGGGATTATATATATATATTGGATATTAAATATATTAAAATAATAAAAACATTAAATAAAAAGTAATTTTCTCTGCTTGGAAACAATTTGAAATTAAACTGTAATAGGATTATGAGAAAGGACTTCACATTTTTTTAATTGTATGAAAGGGCAAATGAGTACAATAATTTATATTAACGGTTTGTTTTATAAATTGCTATTATATTATTATTTTTTGCCTTTTGTAGGCTTTATAATGGGCAACAAATGTGGCATCTCAGAAAGAGATATCTGTCACAAAGAAATAGAAGAATTTATGGTTCTTCCTTGTGATTCCGAAGATGATATGTTTGATGACGATGATGACTACTTCGATCTGGATTACATACTAGCTGAGAAAAATATACATGATATTGAAGCAATGAGTGATGAAGAGGGAGCGAATATTACACACTACGTCAACTATTAGTAAGAATGATATTGATAATAACACACATCTTACTTCTAAGACACCGGCTATAAAAACCAGTATCATCTGTAAAATTCCCCTTTCTGTTGTTTTGATTGGCGAGATTAGGCGTCGCCAAGAATAATTGTTGTAACCCTTTATTTTTGCTGTCAGTTAGTGTTTTAATTCTGATTTGAGATGTAACCTTGAACCGAGTGGCTGGCGGTATAACCAGCTATTTTCTGAACCAGGCGTTCGCATGGTTATAATAAATAATTTGTTAGTTTTACTTATCTGAACCTTTTTATTTGATGTGTAAATTAACGAGAAAATTTCTTAGTATGATTAAGATCCTGATTCGAAGTAGAATCATTAATTTCGTTTTGAATTATCTTCATTTCTGGCGTCCTGTGACTGCACTGGATTTATGATTTGTTCTTGATAAATGGTTCTCTGAAGTCTTGAGGTAAGCTCAGTCTAATTTATATTTTTGTTGAACTGTAAAATAAAATTGATATGTCTAGTATAGATACTTTAAAAAAGAAGCGTTCTAGTTTACGAACGCAAACAACAAAGTTGTGTACTAAAATATGTACAATTCTTGAAGATGACTCTATGTCATTAGAAAACAAGTTTGATATGTTAAATATCTATAAAGATCAGTTAAATGAGAAATACGAAACATTAAAAAAATTAAATTCTGACATACAAGACGAAATCGCCGATGCAGATTTCGAAAAAGAAATCGAAAGTTCAGAAAGCTATAGTGAAAAAATTATCGAATCGTGTTACAAAATAACGAAGTTCTTAAATGAACGCAACTTCCAAAACCAAAATAATGCTTTTCAAAATTTTATGAAAAATGATTCCGTTTCTCAAAACGGAAATATACAGATATCTAAGAACTTGCCGAAGCTAACAATAAACAAATTTTATGGTGATAGCAGTTCTTGGCTCGAATTTTGGGGGCAATTTTCTAATGCTATTGAGAAGAATTCTAATTTAACCCCAATTGATAAATTCGTATATTTAAAATCCCTGCTTGGAGGCAGTGCCTATAATGCTGTTGCAGGTTTTTCACTTTCCGAGGAAAATTTCAAAGCTGCTGTTGATTTGTTAAAAGATCGCTATGGTCGTAGCGACCTAGTTATCAATGCTCATATGAGTAAATTGTTAAATTTAAAACAGGTAAAGAATGCTTCGAATGTTAAAGAATTAGGAGAATTGTATGATAAATGCGAGATACAAATAAGAAATTTAAATTCTCTTGGTGTTACGTCCGGAAGTTATGGTCATCTTCTCTGCCCGATTTTAATGAAATTAATACCTTCTGAAATAGCACTAGATTTTAATCGTAAAAGAGCCAATACTGAAAAAATGGAGATCGAAGATCTTTCCTTCATTAAAAACGAAGTGCAATCTCGAGAAGCTACGATGACACTGCAGAACTCTGAAAATAGTTTTAGTGCTAAAAATACAAAGTATAATAACAATTATAAACAGTTGAATAATTATAAACGCGACATTCCTTCAGCCTCTGCATTGGCTACTAATGTAAAAGGTGTTTGTATATTTTGTGAAAATGATCACGATTCTAAATCATGTAAAGATTGTTCTATTCATCAAAAACGTGATAAATTGTGCATCCACGGTCGTTGCTTTGTTTGTTTCAGAAAATTTCATGTGTCGGCCAAGTGTAAATTTAATTCTGAAAAATGTAAATATTGTAATAGCAATTTTCACCATTTTTCGGTTTGTTTAAATAGGAATTCTAATCAAACCGTCCCGAAAGAAATCAAATCAGCAGACTCTGTAATCACTTCAATTTCTCATTGTAAAGCCAACTCAAATGAAAATTCCTTTAAAGAGGTTATTTTACAAACAGCTTGCGTAAAAGTGGAATCTGGAATAAATTCTGAACTTTCCTTATGTTTATATGATTTAGGTAGTCAAAAGTCTTTTGTGACACAAGAATTAATTTCAAAATTAAATCCACAAATTATTCGTAGAGAAAAACTTCAGATTTTTTCCTTTGCAGCTATTAAGCCACAAATAAAAACTTATGAGGTCGTGCAAATAAAAATTATCTCATGTTGAAGACAAATCGCGTTTCATTTTTATTGAAGCTTTAGTAACAGACGTGATTTCTAACGCAACGATTCATCCCCCACTTCTCAACAAACAGATAACAGACAAATTGGCGCCTTACCAGTTGTCGAATTTTGCCGCGCCATGCGATTCTCAAATAAATATATTAATTGGAGCGGATTATTTTTATCAAATCTGTCACGAGGGAAAAGTGCAAAAAATAACTAAATCTCTATTTTTATGTGAAAGTTTATTCGGACATTCATTATGTGGGTTCTATGAGGATGAAAAAAAAGAATTTGAAATACGCATCTGTTTTAAATCTGTCCGTTGTAAATCTAGAAAGGGAGGATTTGAAATTTTTATGGGAAATTGAATCTTTGGGTATTACGCAATCAAATGAAAATATTTCAGATATGGATAAGGAGATTGTGAATAAATTTGAGAATAATTTAAAATTTGTAAATAATAGGTACGAAACGGGTTTATTGTGGAAGGATGAGAAAACTAGAGTAGATAATAATTTTATAATAGCAAGGAATCGTTTTAACAAATTAAATCGTAAACTCGAAAAGGATAAAGACTTATGTAAAAAATATAAGGCTATTGTATTAGAACAAAAAACTACCGGAATTGTAGAAGACTGCCCTGATAGAATAATTGAGAACGGGTATTTTATGCCTCATAGACCAGTTTTAAGAGAGGATAAATTAACTACCAAAGTGAGGATGGTTTTCGATGCTTCTTCTAAAGAAAAGCATTTAAATTCTTTAAATGACTGATTATATCCAGGTCCTAATCTTAATCCTAACATACTTGATGTTATAATGAATTTTAGAAAATATAATATTGCATTTTGCGCTGACTTAGAAAAAGCCTTTTTGCAAATTGGGATATCAGAAGAGGATCGGGATTATTTAAAATTTTTGTGGTTTGGTGACGAAAATGATAACTTAACTTTTTTGAGATTTACTAGAGCTGCTTTTGGTTTAACTTGCAGTCCCTTTATTTTGGCTGCAACGATTAGATATCATATTCAGAAATATATTGATCATCCTGAAGTTGTTAAGATCTTGAATTCATCTTTGTACGTAGATGATTTAATAACGGGGTCAAAATCTGATGAAGACGCTTTTTACCTATCATCAACCGCTTCGGATATTTTTAGGGAAGCTGGTATGAATTTGCGAAAATTCAAAACTAATTCTGTTAAACTTGGAAAAATATGTGAGGAAAACAAATTATGTGACTCAGAAGAAAATTCGAATAATTCTTTAAAGATTTTGGGATTATTATGGGATACCAATTGGGATATTTTACGTTTTGATGTACAATCCTTTCCTGATGAATGGAAATTTTAATCCAACGAAACGTGTTGTTCTTAAAGCCATGTTAAAAATCTTTGATCCGATTGGATTCATCGCTCCATTTTCTATTCGTATGAAAAGTTTGCTACAGGAAACATGGAAAAGGGGATTGGAATGGGATGAAAAATTCCCTGATGATTTAAAAATTGAATGGGAAAAATGGTATTCAGAAATCGAACATTTAGATAAATTTGAGGTTCCCCGCAAATATTTTCCGCAGGACCTAGAATTTTCAGACCCAATTGAAATTCATATTTTTTCCGATGATAATCCTGATTTTTCCCTAAGGCTTATGGGGCTGTAGCTTATTTTCGATATATCACAAGTAATAATGAAATTATGACCAGTCTTATTTGGGCAAAATCTAGAGTTTCCCCGATTAAGTGTTTGACAATCCCTCGTCTTGAATTAATGGGGGCATTAATAGCTGCTAGGATGTCTAAATATTTAAAAAATGTATTTAATTTTCAAAATTTGGAAATGCATATCTGGTCAGATTCCACTATTACGTTATACTGGATAAAAGGATCAGCCAATAATTGGAAGCCCTTTGTGGCTAACAGGGTTGTAGAAATACAGTCTTTGACGGATCCGAAATTGTGGAAATATATCCCGGGTAAGGACAACCCGAGTGATCTTCTTACTAGAGGCGAGAATTTACATAACATCACTAAAAATAAATTATGGTACTATGGTCCAAAATGGTTATCATTACCAAAGGACAGTTGGCCAAAACCTGAAAAGGTACCATTTAACATAAACATCCTAAATCAAAGCACTTTGATTGAAAGAAAATCATCGAAGTTGAGTTCTGACCAAATATCTTGTACAGTAGGTGTTGTACCTCCAGAATCATTGTTAAAATTAGAAAATTTTAGTAATATTTCAAAATTACTTAACATCACAGCATGGATTTTTAGATTTCTAAATAATATCAACAAAAGTAAAACTAAAATTTCAGGTGAGCTGACAGCTCCAGAAATTGAAAAGGCAGAAATTTATTGGATAAAACAAACTCAGTTATGTGTATTTAATTGTGAAATTGTTTTTTTTTGAAAAGGGGATTTTGGGAACGAATGGTTCGTTCGGTAAAAACTCCGTTGAAGAAAGTTCTCGGTAGATCTTGTCTCTCATTTGAAGAAATTCAAACCACATTGACCGAAATTGAGGCTGTGATTAATGGTCGCCCATTGACGTATGTCTAGGAAGAAAACAGTGAACCGCTTCCACTTACACCTTCTCATTTTTTGATTGGCAAGCAAATAAATTCTCTACCATATCTTCATTGTGTTTCAGAAACTAAATCGAATAAAATAACACTGACAAAAATTTTGAGATATCGAGATCAAGTTTTAAACCATTTTTGGAAACGTTGGAGGCAGGAATATTTACTAGAACTGCGTTCTGCTAATTTTACAGTTCCAGTCAAAACTCCAACTGAATTCGAAATTGGAGATGTTGTGTTGATTAATGAGGATAAAACTCCAAAGCACATGTGGAAATGTGGACGAATAACAGAACTGTTTTTAGGAAGAGATTCGAAAATTAGATCTTGTGCCATTCAGACTGTTTCCAGTGTGATAAAAAGACCAGTCCAATTAATTTATAAATTGGAACTAGACATTATGGACTAATAAGACTTTAATGAACATTATAATGGACATTTTATTTTCATTTTCTCACTATTAACGTTTTCTAATCCCATTATTTTGTTTATTTTAGTTTCAGTATTAACTCCTGTGAGTATTATTCCTTATTGTAAGTATGTTCTATTTTTATCATATCAATGTAGTTTAAAATTTTTTAGAAATTTAATTTGAATTATGAACAATAGTAATTGTTCATCCGGGGGCAGTGTGTAAAATCCCCCTTTCTGTTGTTTTGATTGGCGAGATTAGGCGTCGCCAAGAATAATTGTTGTAACCCTTTATTTTTTCTGTCAGTTAGTGTTTTAATTCTGATTTGAGATGTAACCTTGAACCGAGTGGCTGGCGGTATAACCAGCTATTTTCTGAACCAGGCGTTCGCATGGTTATAATAAATAATTTGTTAGTTTTACTTATCTGAACCTTTTTATTTTATGTGTAAATTAACGAGAAAATTTCTTAGTATGATTAAGATCCTGATTTGAAGTAGAATCATTAATTTCGTTTTGCATTATCTTCATGATCAGAGAAACACGTTGGTTCGCTAACAAAGATAATGCTTTCTCTAAAGAATCCCCAGTTTTTCAACGTGAAATGAATCAGAATTTTCTGGAAATACTCATTTAGATTATTTTTATAGGCTTTTCCCAGAATGTTACTTAGAAGACACATTTGTCATGCAACTAAGTACATTGTAGATATAGATACACCACACTCAGTGCAAATGTATAACCATCATGTGGGAGGTGTGGATTTAATGGATTCACTTGTGGCACTTTATCGTCATTCTCAAATAAATAAACGTTGGTATATGCTTATTTTCTTTCACTTTTTGAATGTAGAAGAATTTTTTGAGAAAAGAAAGAAGAGCTGCTAATGACTTACTACAGTTCAAAAGTACCATAGTACCAAGCCTAATATACACGGGAACTTCATCATTGATGTTGAAGAAAAAGGGTCGACCATCCGCAAGCTGTTCTCCTGTTTTCAAGTGTCCAGAAAAGTCTTTTAGTTGCAAAAGATCTAAGATATGACAATGGCCAGTGGCGCACCCAAAGGGGGGCCGAAGGGGCCCTGGCCCCCTCCAAAGGAAAAGGGAGAAAAACCTATAAAAATACCTAAAATATTTACGGGACCAAAGTTCTTTTTTTTGTGTGTGTGTGTAAAAAGTTTCCATAAAAAGCCCCTAAAATACACGGGTCTCCCGTGTTAGCATTCAGTTAAAAAAAAAGATTTTTAAGAGGTTCCCCCCCCCCCCTTTCATTAATGCATGCTGCTTTAGAAAACTTTTATTTTATCGCCAGAATGAAAACAGAAATTCGCCAAAAAAGCGACACTTTTTCCAGTGCCTTATTTATGACAGGGCATTCGGGGAACGGGCACAGGGCCCTCGATTTTTAGGGGGCCCAAATGCTACTGAAGATTTTTCAATTATTTGCCAAAATCAGATGAAGTTTTAACTATTAAAAAACAAAATTAATATAGAAAACTCTATTTTATTTTTTTTATTAAAAAACGTTATTATATTTTTAACATTATCACTTTTTAAGGATTACATCACTCACGTTCAATAATCCTCCTGCTCATGTTAATTCTATGAGAGAATTTTTTTAAATAAATCTTTTGCATTTCAATATCTTTTTACTTTTTTTTTCCATTGGATAGTTGAGGTTGATCTCTACAAAAGCCGTTTTTTTAATTTTTCGATTTTGTTTACAGGTTTTTTATTCAAATACTTTCACTTTCGAAACAGATTTCAAAAGATCGAAAAATCGTCAACGAGATACTAAAGATTATGAAGATGTTATAAAAACTTTTACTGCTAAAAGACTGAGAAGAAAATTTATAAAAACATCATTAAATATCCCAAAATTTTTAAAGTCAGTAGTGGCTATCTTAATAAGTAGTTTCAATAATATTTTCTTTTATTCAAGGCCACCGTAAGCATAGGTGCCCAGGGCCCAAAAATTTGTAAATCGGTCCCTGACTTTGAAAGCTGAAACATGTTTGTTTCAATTTTTACTCGATTGAACAATGGAGTCCGGCGTCTAAATTCGAAACGATTCAGATGTAATATAGTTTCAGTTTGGATCATTATAATACGAAATCCTCACTTGGTTCGGTTGCATCCTTACCAATTATTTTTCATTTTACTTGAACTTAGAATACTACACAGAGCTATACACGAGTATACAAAAGTTCTCTTGTAAGTTATATTTCATATTGTTAAAATTTCAAACTTGTTTTAATATCTTGAATGAACGATTATAATCATGTGTTGAAACAAGCATTTGTTTGTAGAATATGTAAGTAATTAAGATATACAGGGTGTTTTTTTTTTTAAACTGACGCTGTTCAAAGCCGCCGGTAGCTCGTTCTAATAACTGGATTGGCACAAAATTTTATAAATGGAGTAAGAAAACCACGGGAAAAAAAATTCCAACAAAAACAAAAAATTAGTTCCAATCATCGCCGATAGGGGGAAATTTGGTGCTGTACATTGAAAGAAAACATCAGAAACAGACAAAATTAATAATTTGGATAAAATGCCATGCTTTATTCATCCTATACACTTTCCCGACGAGGAATTCGACCACATTCAATGTGACCACCGTTCTCTTGCACCACACCTTGCATTCTTTGTACAACATTTTCAGCGTAACATGTCACATGGAATAGCCCTTACTGCATGTATTATGTTGTCTTTTAAGATACTCAGATTTGTTACTCCCCCAAGATAGACTTTCAATTTCAAATAACCCCAGAGCCAAAAATCGCATGAAGTTAAATCCGGAGACCAGGGCGGCCAGACATATTGAAAACAACGACTGATAACTCTTTGGTCAGTGAAGTGATGGCGCAACAGCTGCTGTACTTTTACACCAATATGTGGTGGTGCACCATCCTGCATAAAAATGATCTAATCCCGACATTGTCTCTATTGAAGTTGTGGAATGACAAAACTAGTCAGTATATTATGATATTTTTCTGCGTTAACGGTACACGTCACTGGTCCTGTCGCAGTTATGTTCTCAAAAAAAAAGAATGGTCCAAGGATGAATTCAGCTGTAAAGCCACATCAAACAGTGAGCTTTGATGAATGTAATGGAGTTTCTAGAACTGTATGAGGTTGCTCAGTGGCCCAAATTCTACAGTTATGAGTATTAACAGACCCATTCAGATGAAAATGGGCCTCATCTCCCCATAAAATTATCCACGGGAAAGCATCATCGACTTCCATTCTTGCAAGAAATGTCAGTCGTTTATCGTAATCATTGGGTTGAAGTTGTTGCAAGCAGCTAATCTTGTATGGATAGTAGTGGAGAATTCGCCGCAAGACTTTCCATACAGTCAAAACATTTAAATCCAGTTCTCGCGCAACACCCCGTGCGCTGCTACTACAAACAGCAGAGGTACTCTGTGACCTATCGTTGATCGCAGTTGCAACATCCATTATCACTTTTCTGACACCGGTTTACGTCCTCTGCCTGGCCGAACTGCTAGCGAGCCTGTTTCTTCGAATTTCAGAATTATCGCGTTCAATGCATTAACGGATAAAGGTCCTTTCGGCAGTTTATGGCGTGTTCTAAATAAACGAAGAGTGGCTGGTGCATTGCACTGGTTACAGTAATAGAACTTCACAAGTAATGCGCGCTGCGGTAACGTGAGATTCATTTTCAACCTGAGCTGAAATTGTTTCTCGGAGTTTTTCGCATGCATTTATAGCTTAAACTATTGGCGCTACTGTCACTTGCGTAAGCAAAAATTTGCATTTTCATTTATTGCCCGTATTTTATGCTAATTCTCAGTTGCATAAATTACCACAGCGCCACATTTCCCCCTATAGGCGGTGATTGGAACTAATTTTTTTTTGTTGGAATCTTTTTTCCCATGGTTTTCTTAGTCCATTTATAAAATTTTGTGTCACTCCAGTTACTAGAATGAGCTACCGGCGGCTCTGAATAGCGTCAGTTTAAAAAAAAATCCCTGTACATTGAAACATCATTATGGCGAACCCGCTTAAGGCTGTTCTCAAATCCAAAAGGGCTACTTTCAGACACATTTTTTAAATTCATTTTTGTTCGGAAACGAATGAAATTGCCAGACATTTGTCCGTAAAGGCAGAAGATCTTTCAGAAAATAATGTCGAAGTTGGCGGAAGCAGTAGGGGCATCTGCCCTTTCCAAGACTAGAGGCAATGCCTTTACAAGAATTAACTATGATGTCCTAAAATAGATTAAATTCTTTATTAATTTATTAATACCCATAACATTCTGACTGACGAGTTAAATTTAAATGAATCAGTCCAAAAATTTGCATCCACTAATTCATCTCGTTAAGAATATTTTGGATATTTTCCCTGACAGTTAAATAGGAAATTCTATAAATGTTTGTTTAGGAGCTCTTTAAATATTTAACTTCTACACTTTCAAAAATTAGCAGTTTTTAAAATTATTAAATTTTAAGTATAATAATTTTTTTTTCGTTAAAAATAAATAATTAATTATTAAATACTGAATTAATTACGGTAATTTGATGATTAATTAGTGTCTCCTTGTAATGTCCTACTGCAATCACAACTAGAGAAATTTTGCACCCACTAATTTTATTTTGTTTCGCCGCCAATGCTCGGCCCCCTCCATGATAAAATCCTGGGTGCGCCACTGACAATGGCAAACATTGTACAGAAAAGACCGATGTTAAATTTGCTCTGACGTTCAAGAATGAAAGCTGTTCGAGTAAAACAAGATATATTTGGGGCCGCAGTCAGGTATATTGATGTACAGAATGTTCCGAACAATTTCATCAAAATTGAATTTTTTCCCAGAAGCAAAATAAGTAAATTGTAATAAATGTAAACTTACAACACTATTGTAACAAATGTAACATTACTGCATTCAAGCCTCATATGAGGTTACTCACAAAACTCCCTTAAGAATTAAAAATAAATTAGAAATTAAGTTTCTTGTGATTATTCTCATCTATTTCATGATAATTTGCCAGCGAAAATTTTTTTTGACAATTGCAAAATAATTCATGCATGAGAGGGTTAAGCCCTACAGAGGGTGTAGGCCTCTTCTAAAGGATCCAACGAAGTTAAACTCGTCGAAGCCGATATTTCTAAGAGGGTCCCGAGGCCCTATTTTCCATAGAACCGGAGTTACCCACCTCCCCACGGGGGAGACATTAAAAGTGTTAAAACCCCGTCATGTAACATATCAAAAGTTTGATCTCATCAAGCACTTTTGTCTAGTTTTACTCTGCCCCTCTTTCTCTCCCGTCTCCTGTCAGGAGCACTTTTCTCATTTATTTTTTTTAATTTCTCATAATTATTTTAGTTTTTCCCATTTTTCTTTGTTCCTATAGGCCGGACAACTCCAAAATTTCACCAAAATTAGCTGTAAACTGCCTAAAGGTATCCCCCCCCCCCCCCGCTTCTTTTGGGGCCCTCGGTTTTCACGTATCTCTCGAGGGGGGCCCGTCAGAGGGGTGCAAAAGGGGGATCCCTTTTAAAGTCCCATCTCTCATTTGCAAGTGAGGATTCATTTTAAAGGTCTCGTAGAGCACTTGTGTTTTGTATAGCTCCCCCACTCCTTTCCCCCCACCGCTCTCCAAGAGCCCGTCAATTAATGCTAACTCATCATTTGTTAAACAACTTCTCTTAGCTCCATCATAAAAGCTGCTATCATAGAACTTTTCATTACGTTTTTTAAGTTATCTATTAAGTGCTAAAGTGTCTTGAACAATTAAAAATAGTTTAAAGGGTATCATTAAGCCAGCACATCTGTAAACAACATCTACCTCGCCACGTCTCAGCCCATTGGAGCCACATCTTTTTACTAATATATTTATTAAAAATACTTCTAGTCACCTAATCTTTTTAAAATTTCGTGTGTTCGTGCCTAATATATTCCGCCAGTCTCACAAAAAATCTTAGAGCGCTAACTAAATTCTAAAGTGGAAGCTGGCTTATGCTAACAACACTTTTTTTTTTGACGAGTTAGACTTGGTTGAAAAAATCTCAACGATAAAAGCCGTGGGTGGCCAATCTATATTCTGCCGTAAGGTAGAATTTTTCCCGCTTGTTATGTATTTTTGTTTGTTTGTAGTGTGTAATCGCTGAAACTACCGAACCGATTTCAAACGTAATGGTAGCAAATTGATAGTGACATTCTCTACTCCAACATAGGCTATATTTTATGTCGGTGCCACTACTCACAGGGGGGGTACAAAACGAAAAAATTTCTAAAATTGCGATTTTTGTAATACCAAGAAACTTGAAATTTGGCATGGTATCTATGGAACTACCGAACCGATTTCAAATATAATGGTGGCAAATTGATGGTGACAGTCCCTGATGTAACATAGACTATATTTTATGTTGGTGTCACTACCCGAGAGTGGTGCGGTAGCTAAAAACGTTCTGGAATTGCAATTTTTGTTATACTGGGGCTAGAAATTTGAAATTTGGCATGGTAGGTTGCAACTTATAAAATGTAAATACTCTCTAAAAACAGTTTCTAAAAAATTGGAAATCTAAAAGGGCGAAATGAGCGAAAAGCGTTCTAAAAACATTCTAAATTACAATTTCTATGGAATCTGTGGGAACTACCGAACCGATTTCAAACGTAATGGTGGCAAATTTATAGTGACCAATTTTCTGCTCTAACTATACTTTTTAAGATGCAAATGCACACACAAAACAGTTTTGTTAAAAAATCGAGATTTAGAAAGGTGAAGGAGAAAAAAAAACAATCTAAATTACGATTTTTATGATTCTGAAAGGACTAGAAACTTGAAATTTGGCATAGCAGTTAAATTTAAAATACAAACGCTCGCCAACAATAGTTTGTAAAGAAATGCGAAATTTAAGGGGGTTTAATGAGCGGAATGCGTTCTAAAAACGTTCTAAATTACGATTTTTCTGGAATTGTTAGGGATAGAAACTTGACATTTGACATGGCTGTTACTTTTAAGAAATTTATGGTCGCACAGTACAATTTAAAAAAATCGAAATATAAGAGTGTGAAAGCGCTAAAAGCGTTCTAAATTGCTTACTAATTTGTAATTTACTTGGAACTGTTAGGGCTAGAAACTTGAAATTTGGCATGTCTATTACTCTACAGACGTAAATGATTGCCCAGATTAGTTTTTCTAAAAATGCGAAATTTAAAAAGGGTGCAGGAGCAGAAAAAAAGTTCTAATATTGCGATTTACAGGGTGTTTCAAAAATGACCGGTATATTTGAAAAATCAATAAAAACTAAACGGGCAGCGATAGAAATACACCGTTTGTTGCAATATGCTTGGGACAACAGTAAATTTTCAGGCAGACAAACTTTCGAAATTAGTTACAATGTCCACCAACAGATGGCGCTGCAGGCGTTTTGAAAGATAAAGAAGAAAACGCAGTCACTAGCGGCTCTTTCGAAGAGTGGCTCACTATGTAGTGGGCTAGTTCATTAATATGCTAGGTGGGGACAGAGGTATAGAAGAGACCCAGATAATTTACGTCCAGCCCCTATCCTCGGCTACCGGTTAAGATTTCCCCTTACAGTCTAAGGAGCGTTTATCGCACGCAAACAAAAACATTGAATTTTCGTACTAAAAATAAAATTTTGTTTGATGTAGTTTACATTATTCCGTGTTATTAATTATTTTGCATATGCTTATGTTACTGTCAGTTTGCTAGTAAATTTTCATAGGGCACATTATACAGCCTATTTTTTAATAGTTTTACGCAAAAACTTTTATAAGATTTATTAAGTTTGTGATTTATTATTTGCATATTGGTAATAAAATAATAAATTTTATGGTAAAAAATTAAGTTTTTATTTTATTGTAATTAGATATTTTTTTATATATTACAAAATACCCTTTTTTTCTCTTTTTCTGGTGGGTTTTGTGCATTTCATTAGAATTATTAAATTTTCATATTGTAAACAGAAATTGCATTTAAGACTTTTGACTTTTTTTCTTCCTTTACACAAAGTTCTTTAATAATTCAGTCAAACATTTATTTAAAAATTATTATAGACAAACATTTCCTCATACCATTACACTATTTTTATTTTTAAAAAATCTTTAATTATCTGAATTTAAATATGATTAATGAAGCACAAATATTTAATTTTTCTTATTATTTTTGCAATAGTATGATGCATTTTATAAATTTGTTTTTATTTTTTTTTATAAATTTGTATAATTTATCCATACTATATTATAAACATTAGGAATGCATTAGCGACTTTTTTGTTAGGTGTACTAAGAAAAATATTTTATTTTAACAAAATCTTCTTAGATTCCTTACATAATAATTGTAATAATAATAATAATAACCATTGCTTGCCCCCCCCCCCCTTTTTTTTTGTAAACAATATATTCACCTCTTGATTATTTTTATTGGTGGTAGTAGATTTTTGTGAGCAAAGCTTATGGAAAACTGGGACTATTTCTTTTTAAGGAAATAATTATTTATGATTTGAATTTTGTATAATATAACCAGTATTTTAATTACTCTTAATTTCATTCTTTGAATGTCAACACGGAGCATTTTTTGCATATTTCGAGGGTATTTGTGGTGTTTCCATTTTATATAATTTTCATTCTACGTAAATCCTCCCCATCTCCCACAGAACACAAGTTTAAAAACTCAGTAATCTTTTAAAATTTTACTGTCCATTTTTGTTAATTTGTTATAAAAAAAATATGATTATTAATCTAAATCCCCCCCCCCCCCCTCGCCCACAAACACACCACTCTTCACACAGCAAAATATATTTTCTAGATTTGAAAAGGGCAAAGCAAAACTCCTTCTTTCTCCTTTTTTTTTTTTTTTTTTTTTTTTTTTTTTTTACATTCTTTTTGTCTGATACTTATCATTTTTATTAAAATAGTGATATATATATTTTTTAAATATTAGTAATGTAAAAAATTAAAAGTTTTAAACAGCACAGCACAAAACTTTCTTATTATATCATCCTACTATATTAGTTTAAATAGTGCAATTACAAACAGAATGTTTATGTGAATTAACATGTATTTACACTGATGCAATAATAATAATAATAAAATAATGATAATAGAACACTGATCAACGCATGTACAATAACCTCAAATGTAAAATTTTAGCAGAACCACATGCCGAGGTCAGGAAATAGGATAGACGTCAATTCTCCTGGTCTCCCCTTTTCTTCTGTCCCCACCTTCTATTACTGCGAGTTCTAAATGGACTGATCCACTACACAGTGAGCCACTCTTCGAAAGAGCCGCTAGTGAAATACCTATACCTTACGAAGAGGAGAGAAAGTTCTTATTTACAGATTTTATCACTTGCTGCGTTTTGTGAAAAGGCGCTAGTGATACAGCAAGAAATCCAGTAGTAACCAGTAGTAAGAGAATGTCAAACTTGAACTTGAACTTGAACTTCTGATAGGTTCAATGGGCTTCCAAGTTGCGAAGCAACTGCACACCCTGGCTTTGAGTAGGTGTATATCAAATCCTGAGAGAGCCATAAGAAATGTTTAGCCGTAGTCTAATTGACTACATAAAAATAGGATAGTGTTAAGTATATCAATAAAATAATGAAAATTTACTAGTTAAAGTATAAAAGTAAAAATAGTTCATAGTTAAAAAAAATAATAATAATGCCAGACGAGGTAAAGTAAAAATGTTAGGAGAGGTTTAAGAGAAAAGTCAATTTTATTTTATTTAATAAAATAAACATATAATATATATATATTTTTTTAATTAAAGAGAAAATAAGAATTATAGCTCGGAAGGACTATTCATCAAGAATAGTGGAGTACCTTGGTTTTTTCCGGTTGGATGGACTGCAAGCATCGTAGTCAGGTAGCTCATAGATGAGTTCATTTGGGATGTGATTAATGTCATCGTAGAATTTTTTCGCAAGGTGTTTAATGCGATGTTTGAGTGAAGTCGTTTTCAGACCCTTGAGGATTGTGGAGTTTTTGAGGTATCTAGACCCGTTCCTGATGTAACGGAGCTGTTTGTAATGGGTACTAGAGAGGCTGTTCATACTGGTTTTGCAAGTGAAGCCCCAGATTGGACATGCATATGTGATAACAGAGAGAATGCAAGCATTATAAATTAAGAGTTTGTTGTGTATGGAGAGTGAGTGGTTGCAAAAAGAGGGGCCAGGGTTTTGGAAATCCCGGCGACTTTACCGCGGATATTAAGAATATGCTTTTTAAAGGTAATGCGTTTGTCAATGGTAACCCCCCCCCCCCGTACTTGGCATCGTCAGACCAGGGAATGGTAGCATTATTGAGGGTTAATCTATTAGGAGTGGAAAATGTTCTAGAGAAGTAAACAGCAGTAGTTTTAGATTCGTTTATTTTAATGCGCCATTGATCACACCAATCCATGAAGATGTTGAGGTGATGTTGTAGATTTTTGTAAAGATTGTATGGGTGATGTGCAGTGCCATAGAGAACAGTGTCGTCCGCATAGAGTGCGAGTGATGTGAAGAGTGTGCGTGGAATGTCATTAAAGTATATTATGAATAAAATAGGGCCAATGACTGAACCCTGAATAATACCACAGAGTATTATGTGTAGTAGGGAAAGTGAGTTGTTTACACGGACGTAGAAGTTACGATCACCAAGGTAAGAGTGCATTAAATGGATAAGTCCAGACGGGAACTTAAGCCGAATTAATTTGTAAATGAGACCCGCGTGCCAGACTTTGTCAAAGGCCTTGGCGACATCAAGAAATATGGCAGCAGTAGGCTTCTTCTCATTGAAGTTTTCAGTTAAGAATTCCACAAATCGAAGAAGTTGGTGTTGGGTGGAGTGCTTGGCTCTGAAGCCGAATTGTTCGGGCATAAGAATGTTGTTGTTGTGAAGGCAGTCATTGAGCTGTGATCTAATGACGCGTTCGATGACTTTACTTAGAGAGGAGAGAAGACTGATGGGACGGAAATTAGTTGGATCATTAAGATTGCAGGATGGTTTAGGAATAGGAGAAATGATAGAGGTTTTCCAGGGTTTAGGAAAATAACAGTGTTTGAGGATAGAATTAGTGAGCTTCGTAATGTAGAGAATGCAGTTGATAGGAAGTTGTTTAAGAGTATAGTTGGAAATTTTATCGTACCCAGGAGATTTTTTATTATTAAGTTTTTGAATGATATTGTTGATCATGATGGGTTGAATTTCGGGGAGGGGGGTAGGAAGGGTTGAGAGGAAGTCATTAACAGTATCATTGACATTGTTAAAGTGTGCTTGATTTGCGAGGAAGGGATTCGGAGAGAATTGCTTTTCATATGAGCCAGCAAGGCATTCTGCCTTGTCCTCGTCAGTATACGCAGTTTGACTATTGACAGTAAGGGGAGGGATAGGGGTGTAATTATTGTTGAGTTTCTTTTTGATTTGCCAAAGAGAGTTGTCCTCGCAAGTAAGACTTTCGAGAAATTTAGACCAGTTTTTTTGCTTATCTTTTTGAATAAGGGTTTTAATTTTATTGTTGAGCCTGTTGACAGCTGTTTTGAGGGTGGGATCTCTGGTATTTTGGTAGAGTCGACGGAGTGTGTTGCGTTGTTTACAGATATTATGTATGTAAGTGGGTAAGATGTAAGAGTTATTATTTTTGAATTTGGTGTAAGTGGCATCTTTTTGAGCTTTGTAAATGATGTTGTTGAGTTTATTAACTGCGTTGTCAATGTCAGTAGTGTTGTTGATTGTGGGGTAGGTAAGGTCGGTGTTGTTGAGGTAATTTTGGAATTTATTCCAGTCAATTGCTACTGAAGGAGGAGGAGAGATAGGGTTGATAAGATCAATTTTGAAGAAGACAGGAAGGTGGTCAGAGCTTAGGTCATAAATAACAGAAGTGGTGATAGGGAAGGTAAGATTTTTGGTGATGGCGAAGTCAATAATAGAGGGATGCTGGTTGCGAGCGACTGGAATGTGTGTCGGTGTAGTAGGTGCGTGGAGACTGAGATTGAAATGGCTAACCAAGTTGTGAAGAGATCTACCTCTGGTAGTGGTGGAATGACAGTTCCACTGCCTGCTATGTGCATTGAAGTCACCAGCGATAAATGCGTGTTGGTGTTGTGTAATGTGTGTCAGGTCGTTTATGGGGTATCGTCGCCCGTGTCGTGCGTAAAAAGATGTGAAGTTGATTTTGGCATGGGGCAAGTTGACGACACTACTGGTGTAGTCAATGCCTGGGAGTGGAATATTTTGAGTTGTGTGATGTGGGATATAATTTTTGATGTAGATGGCTGTGCCGCCCCAGTGAGAGTTGGCACGTGGTGTATGATGGAGTTTGTAACCTGGGATGGTGATACTGCAGGAAGGGTTAAGTGTTTCTTGGATTAAGAGTATATCGATTTGTGGATTAATGGAAATAAAGGAGCGGAGTTCATTAATCCTGGGTTGCAATGATTGGCAATTCCAGGAGAAAATAAGAAGAGAAGAGAAATTTTTGTTATTGTAATTATTCATAATTGGGAATGTTGAGCTCCGTAGAAAAATCGTCTAATTCTTCTATTATGATATACATTTTGTCGAATGGGTTGTTACAATTTTTTGATTTGATGGCGATGTTTTTTAAATGTTTTAGGAGTTTGGTAATTTTGAGAAGTTCCTTCATGTCTTTGAAGGTGTCAAACATATCTTTGAATGTGTTTGTATAATTATTTTGTATAACAGGTGGTGTTTTATTTTGTTTGGTGTAACTGGAAGTGTCCTCAACTGGGGCTTCCTGGATATCGTTATTAACGTCAGTAGTGGTCTCACTGTTGTTAATATCGTTTGGTTTATCATGAATGGTGTAGTTGTAGGGTTTGAAAATGTCTGCGATGTCAGCAATTAGATTTTGTTTTTGGTTTTGCGGGGTTTTTTTGGTGTTGAGTGTTGGGGTATTTTTTTTCTTAATGTTGTTTGGATTTTTTGGGCAACCTCTGTATGAGGCCGGATGCGCACCGTTACAATTGGAACATTTTGGAATTATTTTACCTGTCTTGGGGCAGTTATCAGTGAGGTGCTCTTCTGAGCATTTAAGACATTTTGGTGTTAGGCTGCACGTCTCGGAGGCGTGTCCGAACCGTTGGCAGCGGTAACATTGTTTTGGGTTATTGTTGTTTCTGAAGTATTCAATACGAACACTTATATCACAAAGTTCCTCAATTTTATAGATTTTCTCAAAGTTAGTGCAAGGGAGGACGTTGACCATGTAAATTGGCATACCTCTGCCGGTTTTGCGACTCTTGAGCATGGCGGCTCGTGTGGCCTTAAATCCATGGTTACCAAGGTCTTCGATAATAAGTTGGGGGTCAGTGTTGGGGGGGATTCCCCTAATACAGATTTTTTTTGGTCGGAGTTCTTTTGAATTAAGGGTGTTGAAATTCATATGTTTGTCAGTTAGGTATCTTTGGATTTCTCTAAATTGGCTCACAGATTTGGGTAGAACTTTTAGAAGTTCCCCGGAGAGGCTGACTTGGGGGATTATCAGAATCAAGGGCTTTTATCTCTTGGGCGACTTTGCGCCAATCCATATCTTGGAATTCAATAAAGAAGGGGTGCTTGTCGTTTTTTGAACATTCAACATCGGTGCTTGCAGCACCTTCTTGAGTAGATTCTTGATCCATAAGATCATAGTTATCAAGATTAGCTTCGGAATTTAGATTTCCGAATTTATTTTTGAGGGGAATTGGATTTTCAGATTCAGAATTTTTTCTTTTTCCTACACGTGGGGGGATTAGAATGTGAGCTAAAATTCTTTAGAACTTCGAGTTTTTCCCATTGGTTATTCCCCAGAAATCTAATATAACCAGTTCTACAGGCTAAATCAATTAAATCTAATCTAGATGGCTTTCCCAAAAGAATGTCAAAGAAAACAACCCAATATATTATAACACATTTACTATAAAAATATTATGGTGTGAGCTGTAGTATTTAATGTTAATGAAATATTTTTAATTTTAGACATATATTTGCACCTTTAACAAAATAAATAAACATCATTACCAGGGTTCGTACGGGTCCTGGAATTTTAAGACTAGGAAAATATTCGGCACCAGTATTTTCTTATAGATAATATCTTCTTAAATAGGGTGAAATTTCGCACGTTTGATCTTTATGTATTTTTTTAGAAAAATATACTGGTATGTCACCTGGAAAAGTAACGATACCCGTACGAACCCTGATTACATAAAAGATAAAATATTTCACTAAAATGTTCAAATTCATTTTAATATAGATTGCGCTCCAAAATTATCTGGCATGCTGAACTGAAATATGCAACGTAAAAATTTTATTGGAAGATATTACTTTTATTTATTTATATTTATACTTTTACATTTTGAACAAGTTAAAGAAATTAGAAAATCCAGAATAAATCAATTATAATAAACAATATTAAAATACGGTTTTCTATCTATGAAGGGTAATTCAAATGGCAATTACATTCCATCTGAAATCAGCTTAATTTTCCAAAACATAATTTTCCATAATGCCAAAACTGCTGAACCCAGGTAACACAAAGATATAGGCCAATATCAAATTGTAATATCGGCCAATATCAAAATTTAATATTTATTAACATAAAATAACCTTTCGCTAAATGATAATTGGGATATTATTTTTTTATATTTGCCAATATATCCAACACCTGTGAATACCACTTTTAACATTAGGTGATGCATTCTTCTGTCATTGTTGAATATCATCATTTGACAATGATTGAGCTGGACCGTTACACCATCAAAACATTATCGTAAATAAAATTTCGTGTAAGGTAAACGACACGTTTTTACTGAATGGTGGATACTATGTATTTTATACACCATTCAGTAAAAACGTGAGGTTTACCTTACACGAAGTTTTATTTACGATCATCATTTGACATTGAGAGATATATTTTTTCAACATTACTGAAAACACTTTTAGAAATGAAATGATATTTGTTTCGCACCTCAAACAACTGCATACTGCAATTTGCGGATGTTGTTGTTGTGTTGTTGTGGCTTATCCTCCAAGTGTCTGACGAAGTCAGACAAGATCCAATATTCCGTTAATCCTAAGAAAGTCCAGAACCAGAAGGGGGGAAGCATATAAGTATTCTCTGGAAAGACCTAAGCAGTAGGGCGTATCGAAAAAATCCAAATTTCTTACATCTTTTTGCGGTAGTGCGGAAAAGTTGTGAAATCCCTTTATTAAAAAACGTGCGAAATCTTAAAACTGTGGGTTGATATCTTCTGTCGCCTCAGTGGGCCTAAAGTTATAAAAAATGGACTAAAAATGATTAAAAATCAAAAATTAATAAATAATCACAGATTTCGCTCATCGGTTTGAGGTAGTGCTTACAAGTTACTATTTTGTAACAACAACAACCATAGAAAATTGTAGAATTATAGATTAATATCTTCTGTCGCCTCATCGGCATCGAATTTTGGAAATTTTGACGCATTTTGGTAGTTTTCTGCATAATTGTTTAATGCTTGCACAATACACAATCGAGACAGACTGGGTTTGGCGGTCTGCCAAAATAGTGAAGGCAATGTGGGAACTCACAAGGATTGTTCAAATGCGTTTAAAACTGGACAACACAGTTCTTGTCAGTAAAAGGTATGGTGTCTCCAACAGAGCCACGGCTGCTTTTGCATTGCGTGTTACGCAAGATTTGGGTTTAATATCGGAATCAGATACAGGCCTCGTCACAGGCAAAAATAAAATATGGAGGGAAAAATTGAGAATTTACATAAGATTGGTCTCAAAATCAAGTGAAAATCGTTCCACTCTATCTGGCTTTTATTTTGATGGACGACATGACAAAACCTTAACATCAGAAACACTCGAGGACAAGCAGTTCTAAAGTACAATTGTAGAAGCGCATTGCTGTATTGTATCGGAGCCTGGTTCTACGTATATGGGACATGTTACACTTGAAAAATGATCTAGTCTTGATATATCTAATAGCATTTACGAATACGTAACAAGTGCTTTATTGGATGATTTTAGCAACCTAATTGTTCTCGTGTGTGACGGCACTGTAGTGAACACAGGATTGTCTAATGGCGTAATTTGCAGGCTTGAATTGAAATTTCAGAGACTAGTACAATGGACTATCTGCTTACTTTATTTCAATGAGTTGCCATTACAACACCTGTTTGTGTCCATAGACGGCAAGTTATCTGGCTCCACATATTACACCGGAGGCATTGGACGAAACCTTACAGGATACGAAAAGCTTTCAATTGTTGCTTTTAATAGCATTGAATGCAAGTTGCCAGACATTGATCCTACCATCCTCAGTTCAGATCAGAAATACATATTAGACATTTGTACCACCATTAGTTCTGGCGTTTGTTGTTCATATCTACATTTCCGGGACAGGGCCTGATTACAAACGGGGCACACTTCCACCAGTAAAAAATAATAGAATTTTTTTTCTTATCCATGGCAGTAATTTTACATGAATAGGGCGTTTCAATAAGAGGAAAATTCCTATTAAATTTTTCTGGTGGAAGTGTGCCCCGTCGGTAATCAGGCCCTGATTCGGGAACCGGGAACGTTGAATTTGTCTCGCTGGCTAACAACTTCCAATAGAATACTGAGGTTATATATATATCAACATCAGACCCATCAAATGAGTTGCTAACATTTTGTTGTATTCATTCTAAGAGTCTACGCACTCTCATGATTCCGAATTAAGATTCGTCATTCCATAAACATAGTTGCCAACCTCCCGATTTTTTTCTTACCAGTAATTTTATGAAAAAATATTTGTTTTCTTGAATCGTACAATTTCTGCCATTTAATAAAGCGAAAATTTTTGTAAGATTTTACCGGTATTCAAAAAATCGGGAGATTGGCAACTATGCATAAAAGATGGTGCTAGACACCTGTGGTATTTGATCAGCTCATCTCGGTAATTGCCAAAAAAGTATTGTGACATAATCGACCCAGTTATTTTTCGCAACGCTTACTTTGCGGCTCAAGTAAACATGCTTTTGGCCATGTTATCTGATGATAGGTGCCGTATTAGGACCCTTGCAGATCGGCGGATTATCAAGGCAAGACAAATTAGCCCAGACGGTAATTGTGGTCGCAAACTTGTTATCCCTGCTGTTAACTTTGGAGCTACAGACTATGTAGATCTCATTGACTGGCGAGCTTGTTATGTGATATCGCCTCCTGTTCTCACCGAGATCTGTTCTCAAGAATTTCTGAAGATGATACAGGGCAGTATGCCAATGTATTCCTTGGACTTTATTAAATTTGCTTCACACACACAAGCGGTAGAGCGGATTGTGAAACTAGTCACTGCAGCCTCCGGAAAAACAGTTGGGAGGCAGAACAGGGATAGATTTATTAGAGCGACACTAGAATCCAGAAAACACATGTCAAAATTTGAAACCAAAAATGATTACAAGCCAGTAATGATTTTGTCATTTGTATGTTCGAAAGGTAAAATAAATTTTGTGTTTGCATTAAAATGAGGTAAGTGTGACGTGTATTTATTTAAAATTTTACCTTCATTTTCCCAAATTTGGTGTCGATGAAGCAGCAGAAGATATTAACATATTAAAATTATTATATTATTTTAATTGATTAAAAATTAGCTGATTGATGTAATTATTTTATATGATATTAACCTATTTTTTTATAGCTGTTGTTGTTTCTCGGCGTAAAAATAAGGGTGTTCCACTATTTTGGCAGATCGACAAACCCAGTCTGTCTCGATTGTGCATTGTGCAAACAGTAAACAGTAATGCAGAAAACTACCAAACTGCATCAAAATTACAAAAAATTCGATGCCGATGAGGCGACAGAAGATATCAACCTATAATTCTACAATTTTCTATGGTTGTTGTTGTTACAAAAGAGTAACTTGTAACCACTACCTCAAACCGATGAGCGAAATATGTGATTATTTATTAATTTTTGATTTTTAATCATTTTTAGTCCATTTTTTATAACTTTAGGCCCACTGAGGCGACAGAAGATATCAACCCACAGTTTTAAGATTCCGCACACTTTTTAAAAAAAAGTGTTCACAACTTTTCCGCACTACCGCTAAAAGATCTAAAAAATTTGGATTTTTTCGATACGCCCTACTAAGCAGTCCAGGATGTGTTCAGCAGAGGCCTGTTGAGCTTGACATTTAGTGCAGATTTTGAAGATCTTTCTGCCCTCAAAGAACGAGAGACTTTTTGTGTGTCCACTTGCCAATCTTGAAATCGCCGTTCGAGAGGCTCTGTCACAGTTGATAGCGAACGAAGAGCGTCAACCACTCCCCTCACTGCGAAAGGAGAGAAATATTCTCAAGAGAAGTTAGTCTAATTTCGCTATGTAGCAATACGAAGACGAAAGCATACCCTGGTACTACTAAGTATGAATCCGAACAGTGTGTACACCTTTAAAGGGCTTCCCAATTGAAAACAACGTCACGCCCTATCTATAAATTATGAATCTTTCTAATAGGTGGAAACATTAGAAGAAAAGGTAAAATTGTAGTTAGATAACTACTATAGGGAGTAAAAGTATATGTAACAATTTCCCATTGATCGAATCCTCGCAGTTTGGATACTGCAGTATCAGAGAAGTTTTTAAATATTTTTTTTTAAAAAATAGAGCATAACAAAATAAAATTTGGACTAAAAAAAAACGATAAAAATAATAAGGTAAGCACTAGTTGAAAGGCACTTTTCATTTGTAAAATGAACTTAGTAAGAAGTGGTGGGAGTGGATTTCTCTGTTAGTAGGAAAATTTCCAAGAAAACTATCATCGAATTCTCTCATACTCTTTCATTTGGTTAAATTAGAGTTGACTTATTTTTTGACGTTCTTTCATAAATTATTTTTTCACATATCACTTTTCATAACGTGATATTAATATGGGCCACTTATTATGGAATTTTCTAGAAATTTTGTAAGAAATTTAAATTTTGTAAGAAATTTTAAAGCTTGCTATCTTAAAAATCACAAGTTTCACATTCACAAAACGGCAAAGGAAGGTTTAAGCAACCCTATTATTTTTAATTTTTCTTTGTAGGAAATTAAGTATAAATTTTGACATAAATATATGCGCAGTTCCTCAAAAACTGATCTAGTACTTGCAAGTTAATACACGCATAAATTAGCCGTGTAAACTTATAGTTATTATTATAAATAAAAATAACAATAATTAGTTAGATGAATAGTATCTAATTACAATGACCTAGTAATAAAACATTAAAAGAAAAAAATTCTTATACAAGTCGAAAATTTGAAAATATTAAAAAAATAAACAAACATAAATTTAAAAATTGCATAAAATGGTTTTTATTTTTTAATGTGCAAACATTATGTATAAAATATAATATAATTTTAATAAAATATAACATAATTTTTAATCCAAATTTACTTAGTTTTTTTTTTTTTTTTTTTTTTTTTTTTTTTTAAATATTGTAGCATCGTTATAGTTTCTATATTATTTTAAATTCAAATAATTCTAATAATTGCAAAATTCATAATAAAATTTCTATTTAGCAATATCTATAGATTTTAATATAAATTGTTTCTAAAGGAATTTTTCTGCAGAAATCTCTATAAACTTCTATATAAAATATTCTAAAGAAAATTTTCTAGAGATATTCTACAGAGAATTCTCCATAGATTTTTATATGAAAAAAAAATATATATACATAAATAATTATAGATTTGTACAGAAATTTCTATATAGACACTTTCTTTCTCTGCAAATTTAACGGTAGACGCCTATATCACAAACTTCTTAATATGAACTATAGTAATAGGTGGTCCTTCAGAACTACAGTTCGTTCACTTTGGTCAAAATTAAAAACTTTGTCAGATATGATGTAGGTCGATAGATACCTTGAAATGTCCGAAAAATGACTGTTGTTAGGACTGTCGATAAATGTCGCTGAATACTGTAAAAATAATATAAATTTTAAGACATTGGCCTATATAAACCATATATTAAAAATAACAAATAAGGCATTAAAAAATAAGTTTCTTAAAAACGGCAAACTTATTTTATGTTTCAGAATTTCATTTCTGCAATATAATGCTATAATAAATGCAGACAAGTCCTTTATATGCTTTCTTTTTAAAACTAAGTTTTCGTTACATCAATGAATATTGGCAGACATCGTAAATTAGATATGTGACAATCAGTGACTTTCGAAATATTGCCCAATATTATAGGACATCGATATATTTTTACTACCTGGGAAGCTTTTATATATTAAAAATTATGAAACCTTTATAAATTTATTCACTATTCTGTTCTATTTGATTGGGGGCCGTCCATAAATGATGTCACGTTTGGAGGGGGGGAGGGGGTAAAAAGAAGTGTGACATCACACATTTTGATTTAAATAAAATCATTTAAAATCAGCAGACTAAATTTTGAAGTTATTTTGAAATTACCAGAATTTGAGGGTATTTTTTAATCGGGGCTAAAACAACTTTCATGTGATTTGTTTTTACTTATATTTCTTTCTTTAAAAATAAAAAAATCAATTGCTCCTTCATATTAATATTTTATTACTATTGTATATTAATTATATTTTTTGTTGTAAACCTTAATCTTATTTCATACAAAATAAGTGCACGAATCTTTTTTATTGTTATGCTCACAAATGTCACAATATAATAAACAATATAATAAATTATAACACCTTGTAATACCTTTGTACACCTTTGTTTTTGAAAATGACTCGGAAAGAGTCGAAACATGTAAAACAACTAATAAAAGTTATTTTAATTAATATTGTAGTTGTTAATTTTACACCTTTAGCATTTAAAAGTAATATACTCACAAATGTCATTAAAACACATAGTTAAAATTTAAAAATAAAAGTTGAAATATGATCTATAACGTAGTGCTTTGTTTCTGAACTGCAAGTATATGTTTATGTAATATAGTGTGACATGTGACAAGAGGGGGGGGGGGGTATGGTGATGTGTGACACTTTGTGACAAACGGGGGAGGGGGTCAAAAATATTGAAAAAAAGTGTGACATCATTTATGGACAGCCCCTTGTGTGATTTAATGTAATCAAATAGTGCACTGTAACGTTAGAAAATTATGTTACAAAATTTATAATTGAGATAATTTTTAAGGGGATTTTGTAAATTTCTTTATAACAATAACCTATTAAGGAATAAAAAAAGAAAGAAAGAATCGATTTCTAGAAGCTTTATATATGCGAATCCAAAATCACAGCTCATTCCGCCAAATAGTTTTTTAATTATGATACAAAAGCTACTCGCATTGCAAATTTTTTGGAACGGCTAAACATGAATTTAACATTAGAAGTTCCAAACTGAATGAACTACTTTCCGTCTAATATCCTTAGGACTTCAGGTAAAATATTTTGATAAAAGGTAAAATTAAAGGTTTGTGTTAGAAATTTCAGAGTTTGATGTAATATCAGTATGAAGATGAGTCCCTGAGTTTATTTGATTAAAAAATAAACTGAAAGAATGCATATTTTCTAATCGATTGGTTCTTTTCTTTTTTTTTTTTCTGTTACAATTTTGTTTTTAATACATGCGCATCGGGAAACGAAAATTCTCTTTTTTTTTTTTTTTTTTTCTTTTTAATATGCGTTGTCTTTGGGAAACGAGAATTCTCATTCAAAAAAAAAGGGCGTTATCATCGGGAAATGAGAATTCTCATTTAAAAAAAATAATAATAAGCGTTGTCATTGGGAAACGAGTGATCTCGTTTTTATTTTTAAAAAACATCATTGACTAAGGGCGTGGCTTGTACCTTACAGAAAATGCATCTTTTTCATGTTGTACATATTTTTTTAGATCGTAAGACATTTTATACCAAATCCTTATATTGTATATGTATGATATTTATTTGAGAAAACTATTTCGGAAAAATTTACGAAAGCCTTTCAGAAGAGGGAGGAGCTACTATTATTTCTTTTAATATTATTAAAATATGCTGTTTTATAGAAAAGTTTAAGGAAAAATTCCCTCATGCGATTGTGTTAAAATGTATACATTGATCTCCTTCTTCTTTTTTTTTTTTTTTTTTTTTTTTTTTTTTTTTTAGCCGACTGGTCATAATGTTGTGCTGGTTGAAATGTTCAGCTAATTTCGTTCATCTTCTAAAACGTCCATTATTAAACATATCGTTGTCAATTCACAAAATAGTTTCGTTCTTTAGTTATGTAACATTTCTGTGCAATACCTGATTACAGCAGAGACAAACTTTCACCACATTTTTATAATAGTAGTTTTCGCCTAATTTGTGACAGAAATTGTGTATTAAAATAAGCTGACGATTACTATTCAGACATGCTGGTGGAAGTTTGACCTTACAGTGGGCTTCTGTTTCTGTATACCAAAGCTTTAATGCTAATGTAAAATAAATAAATATATGAACTATGTTTGGAAGATACAGTCGTACAAAATAAATAAATAAATAAAAGGAAAGAGAGATATTATATTTCATATATTTTATTATTTTAATCTTAAAATTGTGGGAGAGAAAACAAAACATACCGACTCGATAAGAAATAATATCTTCTTTCAATTTATGTTCAACCCCTTAAAAGTCGCGCCCGATACATTCACGGGCAGTGTAGGCAACTTTTTTAAAATTCAGATTGTTTGATACCCACCAGTTTTTTTTAAATAGTGTAATTGGTTTATTCTCGCATTATTTTATCATATATTCTAAAACGAGCAAATCTTGTGTGTGGTTATGTATATATATCAAATTTTATCTTAAAAGCGGCTCTAACGATTTTGACGAAATTTTGTATCCTATCATTTTGGGGCACCAGAAAACCATTGGGCTAGGTCACATGTTCGAGAAAATTCGATTAGTGGGTCATTTTAGGTCCTGGTCAAGCTAATTGTATCTAAAAAACGGTTCAAACGATTTTGACGAAATTTTGTATCCGATCATTTTCGGGCACGAGAAGACTATTGGGCTGGGTCACATGTTCGAGAACTTTCGATTAGTGGGTCATTTTTGGGTCAACGCGGGTCAAATTAATTTTATCTAAAAAACGGCTGTAACGATTTTGATTAAATTTTGTGTCCTACGAGTTTCGGGCACGAGAAAATCATTAAGCTAGGTCACATGTTCGAGAAAATTCGATTAGTGGATCATTTTGGTCATGGGTCATTATGGGTCAAGCTATTTTATCTTAAAAATAGCTCAGACTATTTACACTAAATTTTGCATCCTATGGTTTTTGGACGCGAGAAGACTGCTGGGCTAGGTCACATGTTCGAGAAATTTCGATCAGTGGGTCATTTTGGTCATGGGTCATGATATTTGAACTCAAATTTAATTTTGACCGAACATAGCTCGATCTTCCCTGCTCGTCTGCCATTAAATAAGGCTACTTCAAAAAATTGGCGGTAATTAAGCAATCTGAATTTAAAAAAAAATAGTCTACACTTAACAGGCGCGACGATTAAGGGGTTAAGAAAAATAAGTTAAAAATTTACGTCGAACATGGCAAATGAGGTGCGTTCGTATTGTTATCATTTCAGTGAAATGAATTACATTGTCTCTTATTATGATATAAAATAAGTACAATTCAAGTTGGCAACATTTTATCTTTTGTTGATATTTACTGAAAATTTCAATGGGCTAGCTAAGATGTATTAAGATGTAATGGGCTGTTTTTAACACATACGCATCGGGAAACGAGAATTCTCATTTTTTATATATTTTTTCAATATCTTAGGTAGGCTAGCTAAGCCTAGCTTTCAAAATTTCAGAACTTGAAATCCATATTTAGACTCTTTTCCCATTTAATATCGATTTCTCCGGACACATCTATCCACAAAACTGTCGATAGATTATATGATGCACTATAATGGTTGTGCACTATAATGGGGTGCACTATAATGCCCTCCCTCCAACGGCCAAATGTTGTTTCATCGATCTGCTATGTTACAGTAGTAAATTGCAGAGTTAAAAAAATAAAAAGGAATTGAAAGGGTTAGTAATTGGAAGAAAATAGTTTTTTAAAGTGTCTCTGGTACAAACACAAATAGTAATTAATTTTTTTTTTTTAAACAATAATTAAAATAAGGAATGAAATACGGTGGTAAATTGTCACTAAAATTTTTAACAAAACCAATATTTCAAAATTAACATAATAGTTTCATAACTTACAAACCGACAATAATAAGATTTTATAAGATTATACCCATACAGAACCAGGAATACATTAATAATCAAAAAAGACACACTGGAAACCGAGACAAGCCCAAACATTAACTAAATTACTTCAATTTCTTACTAATAGGCCTAGATTTTTGAGTAATTAGAATTTAATTTCAATGATTTCAGCAGTTGTAACCACAAACCATTAGAATTTTCTTCTAACGTCCTAACTTAAACTTTAATAATAAGATAAACCATCCTCAAACCATATGGCACCAGTAAACAACAAACTCTACTTTACTAAAAACTTTAATTCAAAAGAGTATCACAATTATCAAACCTCATTGAGGATACTTTAAAGATGTCACTTTATTAAAAAGCAACTCTTTAAAAACTATTTTTCATAAGAATTATCATAGTTACCATTAAAATTTAAAGTTACTGTCAGAGATACGGTCACGTATCATATAGATGTCAATATCCAAGAGCATGTACATACTGCACGAAGTCTCACGATTCTGACAGATGCAAAAAAAAAAGACAATCCAACAGAATGTACAGCTGTGTAAACTGTAAAGATACAGAAAATGACTTTCATCATGCAGCAAACACAAGTCATTGTCCCATATATCAATATCAACTCTACAATAGAAATAACTTCGTTAAAAATAGTATTTCCAATAAAATATTTTAAATAAAGAAGATATACAATCTCAACATATACCAACAATAGCACCGTTTAGTCAAAATCTGGAATGTCTACAAATTAATCTACAAAACAGTCGAGCAGATACAGACCATCTGTGGGGCTTTGCCAATGAAAATAAAATTACAATATTACTCATCCAAGACAATTACCCATTTAAAACAAAGTTTGGGGCATTCCATCAACAGCATGAACAGTCTTTACATCCAAAAATCAAACAGCTGCAGTTGTGATAACTAGACCGGATGAATTGTATTATAATGTTTACCTCAAACTGCTATATAAATAAACACAACTAGAGTTTATGTAAAATATCAATTATTGTAATAATTTTGACGTTCGCCCAGATTTGTGGTAAAATTCGGTAACGTTTTTACTTTGTAAAAATAATTATTGTAGCTAACATGTAATTGTTATAACTGAAAAATGTAAATAACTTCTGCACGCTCAGCAAAATTGGGCTGCAAATGTAACACTTTCGTAACTTTCAAAAATTTTGACTTAAAAATAAGGAGGGTCTTCTGCCTTGCTGAGGGCCGGGCTCGTCCCGGGCTGTGGTGGCGCCGGATAATAATATTTTTCCCTCCCTAGGCTTAGGGGTTTGTCCCGGCCATTAGCCATAAGCTTGTTCCTAGGGTGGGCGCTGTCTGTCTGTCCTAGCTGTCCAGACAATATGGCGGTAAAGACAGTCTGTTTGGGTGGCGAAGGCTTCGCCCTCACCGCCTATGAGTTTTTAGCATTGTTTTACTTTACTTTCGCAAATCCAGCTTTCCCACTGCTAAAATACATAAACATTTATGATTTCAAAATACTTTTCACCCTTGCCAGTAAACTTACTCTTTCCAAACTCAAAGACTCTATTAAGATATCGGATTTCAGGGGTATCTATAGCATTAATTGCCAGTGCGGACTTTCCTATATTGGACAAACAGTGGTTCAAATGTCGAATTAAAGAACACAAGCAATATGTTCAAAAACAATAAACTAATAAATCAGCCGTTGCAAAACATTGCTGGAAGATGAACCACACCTTCGACTTTAACTCAGCTAAAATTATCCTATACCCACTTTTATACTTGAACTTAACTTTCTTGAAGCATTTCATATCTATAAAATTCATAAAAATATTTTAATTGTGACTTCGCTATCCCCCCATTGTTGGAAATATTATATACTAGCTTACCCGCCCGGCGTTGCCCGTGCCAACAACCTTAAATGTACATGAAATCAGTGTTGAACTTTTTTTTATTTTTAAACAAATCTAATGTTGGGGGCCCCACTACCTTAGACAGCAAACACTGGGCGTGCCATACACACTCCCATATATTACCGTAAGTCGAGTCAAAAGAGCCATACCCCATCATGATCCAGCCCATAGAACCAGAGATAGAAAAGCACCCCTGGTGGTGAAAATCGAAAAGCTCTATCTATATAGAGTCGAATGAGCCATACCCCGTCGTGATCCAGCCTATAGAACCAGATATAGGAAAGCACCACTTGTGGTGAAAATCCGAACTAAAATCAGTCAGCTCTATCGATGTCAAGTGGAAAGAGCCATACCCCATTGTGATCCAGCCCATCGAAACAGAGATAGGAAAGCACCCCTTGGTGGTGAAATTCAGAATTAAAATAGGTAATCTCTATTGATGTTGTGTCGAATGAGCCAAACCGTGTCGTGATGTGACCCATAGAACCCGAGTTAGCTGCAAAATCCTTTAGTTACACCTTCCACCGCCAGGGGCACAATATGTTCTATACGAACATAACTGAATTCATTAAGGTTATTGATGTCGAGTCGAATGAGGCATATCCCGTCATGATCCAGCCCATAGAACCAAAGATACGAAAGCGCCCCCTGTGGTGAAAATCCGAACTAAAATCAGTAAGCTCTATTGATGTCGGGTAGAAAGAGCCATACTGTAATGACTTAACGAACTCCAGTGATCCAAGGTGATGATTAACATCCAACACTTTTTATTAGGCATCGTTGATACACAAGTTAAAATAAGATGAACAATTAAAAAACATTACACTCTGCCATCAAAACCCCAGCGTACACAACCATCATATACTGTTCATGCGCACACATCATTTTCCGCTCACCATCGTCTGTTCAACTCTCTCTGCATCTCTCTTAGCGTAGCTCGGTTCACTTCTTTTTGACCTGCCAACTAACATCTCTTGCAGTCTCTTTGCATATCGAAAACTGTCCTTTCGATTCGATTACACGGCAGTCAACCTCCGAAACTAGGCGACAAAACCATGGACAAAAACTGGACAACTCTAGGCGAGCAACTCACGAGTCAGGCTAGGCCATAGATTTCTTCGGTCGTTACACTGCTCTCATTGGCTGGCTGCTTCGTTGCCACGGATGGCGTTGCCGAGGCTATTTCATGGGAGGAGCTTGAAATAGCCTCGAACCCAAAATTCCATATACACGTTTTAATTTAAAAAAAAAATCTAAATTAAAATTTAAAAATCCGGCCCCGAGGTATACTGTACGGTGACAACATCTGCACATGACAAAAATTTTAGAGTCCTAGGTGTTATAATTTCGGAGAAATCCGCGGGCAGGCAGACAGACACTTACTCTTTTATAGAGATAGAGATAAATACCTCCTTTTCTTAATTTCTGCTAGCATTTTCCCACATTACCAGTGTGCGAAATGATACCAAAACGAGCCAGCAATTGGTTAAAATGTTCTGGTGCTTAAAATGTTGCTTTATCTGCTTATAACAATTAAGGTTTACAATACTGTAGATCACACTTTATTTATTCTCATGTAGGATACCTTTCTGTTGTCTCAGTCTTCTCGGAGTTAATCTTGCAAAAATTAAATTATGGAACCATAAAAAATTATGTTTTGCTGAAAAGCATCCATTAAAGATATTTCCAAGGATTTTCCCAGTTATTTTTTCGGATATCATTTTATTTTCAAACAAGAAAAAAATCTAATACTTCTTTTTCCTGCTTCTGCATTTTGCATTCTCACTTACCTAAGCGAGCGTGATAAGCATCAACAATTTAATCGGACAAGCGTGAGATGTACACGTAACTGCGCGACACAAATTTCTTTTCTTTTGCCCCTGGAGAAAGCCGAAATAAACTTAGAATCCCATTTTAAATAGGTTCTTTGTATGCTCTGTACAAACTAAGAACATGTTGTATTTTAGGAGCAAGCAGATACTATTATATCTCAAAATTAATACGCGAACCTTTTTTTTTTTCACTTAATGAATAGATCAAACGTATAATAAGTTGGAAATTGTAAGTCAAACGTGACAAATGAGGTGCGTTCGTACTAAACTAGTTTTATAAATATTCAGATCTTGACGCAATAGCTGTTGCACTCTTATGCAAAAATGCATGAATACAAAATTTATTTTACGTGCAGATTTTCATGTCATAGATAATAATTTTATTTTATGAAATTAAGTTTCTATACACTTTTACAAACAATTAATTACAATTGTGTTACATTAAAATTATACTCTGCGCAAATACCTAATACAAGACAATGTAAAAAAAAAAAACATCGTTATTATTTACTGAAAAATGAATTATATCGTCTGTTATTATGAAATTACTAATTTCCGTTATAAAATAAGTACATTTTAAGTTGGCAACATTTTATCTTTTGTTGACATTAACTGAAAATTCCAATGAAAATCTTAAGCCTAGCTCTGAAAATTTCAAAACTTTAAATCCATATTTAGACTCCTTTTTTCATTTAATATCTATTTTTCCAGAAACATCTATCCAAAAAGTTGTTGGTAGATTATAGGACTGCTATAATTAAACAATTTCAGTATACAAATTCGGTTTTTTAAATTGAGTAATACAGAAAGCATATGACTCCATCTTATATATGACATCATCACTATGGCAACCTAGAATCATTACCTATCATGGGATATCATTGAATTAATTACGTAATTACGTATGATACGATTTAATAGAATGTAGAAAACTTTTATTAATGTATTTTTAAGTTTTGATTCGATTTTCATAAAATTTTAAATGACTCGACAAAATTCTGTAACGATTATGTATATTAAATTTCAAACCAAACGGTTGGGTAGTTTTTGCGCAGTTATACGCGGACAGATGGACGGACCAGACCACGGCTATAGGCGCTACGTATTTATATAATTACGAACGCACCTAATAAGCTCTCAAGCAATAGTATCATGTGTAGAAGACCTTGTGGTCTGAAGAATATACGTAAATATTCTGGAAAAGTCTGAAGACCGTTAAACAAATTGTAGTACCGAGTAAGTGTTTCAAATATCCGGGGCTAAAGTAACAAGAATAAAAAATCATGCATCAGGCATAGATTCTCTATTTGATTATTGCCTCTTTCCAACACTAACACAATATTATTAAGAAATTTCCTTTTTTCATACAAGGAAATGAGATATCTAACTAAGAAATTTAACTAAAACCGCTTAGGCCATAATGTAACGGAATTATTTTGTGTATCCTTGTAAACGATTTGTAAATGCTATACACTTCAATTTCAATAGCGAACATTCTATGGTGAACCTCACTAAGATATAAAAATTACATGTCAATTCGAGTATATTTAGGAAAGTTTAGAGCACGGATATACGACCAGACAGACAGACAAATTGAATTCATAACTATTTTCAACTATGTTGAATAAATTTAGTAAAAAGTAACAAAAAATACATAAAATCGCTTTATTAGATCTCGATATATATATATATAGCTCTTATATAGCTTCCGATTACGTCAATATCAGCTGTTTTCCATATTATTTCTCAACTGTTTTTGTTCCATTAAAATTAAAGAAGGGACGAAAGCGACAAGAGCCGCAACGTAGTAATTAAATTTGATGATGGGTGGATTTCTATTAGACGGCAGCACAGACAGTCACCTCATCGAGTTCACGGCTGAAATTCCAGAATTAGTTAAAACTCGATTCGCATATTAAAACGCAATCGGTCTGCCAAGTCATGTCTTGGTGGAAAGACCTTAAAACCCGATTTTAGCGGCTGACTCGTAGGTTTACCATTGTGTTTTCCTGCACCCAAAGGTATGAAAACATGGAGGACTGGGAGCAGGAACACACAATGGTGAACCTACGAACCAACCGCTAAAATCGGGTTTTCGAGTGTTTTCCACCAAGATATGACTTGGCAGACCGAGTGCGTTTTAATATGCGAATCGAGTTTTAACTAATTTTGGAATTTCAGCCGTGAATTCGATGAGGTGATTGTCTGTGCTGTCGCCTCCCGGTCTATATATGATTGGCGTAATTATTCATGCACAACATTCGAGTGTTACAGATGAAAAAATAGATGGCTCATGTAGAAAATATTTATTCTTTAGCAGCGTTTCGCTTACAAGATAGAATGATCATATTCCATTGCAACAAATGGTACAATATATTTAATTATGTATTTTAAATAATTATTAAAATGTAATTAAAAGATCTATACATTAATGGCAAAAAAGATTATTGTAAATTGTCATACTAGGATCGTAACTAATGGCGAATGTTGTTTTCAATACTAATGTCGTTAATGTGAACAAAGAATCTTTAAACGGCTTTAAGTACTTTAAGAATATTTGATTTTAATGAGAAGCATTTTATTTAGTAACTAGCATGCTACGCCCGCTGCGCTGCGCCATTTTTCTAAATGTACCTTAAATAAAACGAAATGGCTTTGTATTTTAAAGGAATGTGGATCTTCACCTACAGATGCTACCTTAGTAAATATTTTCAAACGAACGTTGAATCAAACGAATTATATCAATGGATTTAAGCATGTATTTTAAAGCAATAGGGACGTTCACCCGGATTTTCCTTCAATATGGCTGTAAACGATGTGAACAACATTGCGTTATATTATATCATACATTGGACAAAATTTGGGCTAAAAGAAGCAACTCATTTAGTTGATCATTTATTGTACAGTTTGGTAGGGAAATGAGATCAGTATGAGATTATAACAACAGGAACTAAAATGTTCTCTAGTCAACATACTACTAAAAGAGAAAGCATTACAATGATTGCATAGATTGACCATTGAACTTAAATAATGTTCGGGTGATTCATTTTCGTCTGTAAGTTCTTGAACTCCGTCCCTCTTTCTTGTCTCCATGTGAGATTCTGGTAACGTAAGTACAATCTCACTCTATGTTACGTTATATTTCGCAATATACGTCCTCTTCTGGCAAGTCTACTACGGTTTTTCATCTTCGATTCCAGCAGAGTAAATACAGTGAAAATTGCAATAAATTGTTTGCACATAAAGAAGAGTGCTTAACTTTCATATTTAAATAACTAGTCGGATGTGCCAATCCCAAAACTTTCTTCTATCTCAGTCATGTTAATACTTCAAAATTCGCTATCACATCGCCAATAAAATCAATATTTTTCATCATTCTGTTGTACGTCAGCTGCGTGCGAATGGTCGGGTTACAAGGATGCGAACAACCGATGTATACTAAACTACGAAAAGTCCTTCTGGCCTGAACCGACAGGAACACATAGCCTTCCTATTCCTTGGTTTTATGATTTTAGCTAATTAATTTAATGGAAAACACGAAGGTAAAACGCGTGAAACCTAAATAAAGAAGATTCAATCCCAGTTCTCGTCAACATTGAATTTGAATGAGAATATCGCCAAATTAGTCCTCTACAGCCAAGTTGGCTTCATTTATGGCAACTTATTTTGGTCGCCAAATTTGGCGATATTCCGCCAACTGTCGCCAAGTTTGGCGAGAATTTGACGTTGGCGAATATAAATATATAGTGATAAGCAAATAATAGGATTAATGGTTACAACAATGAAAGAAAATTTGCCGAAACCATGTTAACTAAAGCTCATAAATTAAACCCGTTTATGGATGAATTCTGCTGTCTTCTTTGAAAATGTTAGCCACCCTAAAATTTCAAACTGCTATATCTCAGCCATTTTTTAACATAGAGGCAAAGCAAAAATTGTTTCGGATTCTCCGGATCAAGGCCGAACATTTAACGAAAAATAAGTTTTAGGATTTCTAATTTTTTTGAATTTGCACATCTTTTTTGAATTTGAAATCTTTAAATGGCTATCGCAACGCCCCCTTTCGTCGAAATATCCCCAAATTCTAATAGAACCTGCTTGCCATAGCCAAAAACATAGAAAATAAATGTTGTTCAATTTGAAGCATAACTTCATACATTTTTTGATGATACAATAGTGAAAATGGAACAAAAATATCGATCACAGCACCCCCTTTCGTCGAAATATCCCCAAATTCTAATAGAACCTGCCTGCCATAGCCAAAAACATAGAAAATAAATGTGGTTGAATTTGAAGCATAACTTCATACACTTTTCGATGATACAATAGTAAAAATGGAACAAAACTATCGATCACAGCGCCCCCTTTCGTCGAAATATTCCCAAATTCTGATAGAATCTGCTTACCATAGCCAAAAACCTAGAAAAAAAATATGGTTCAATTTGAAGTATAACTTTATACACTTTTAGATGGTACAATAGTGAAAATGGAACAAAAATATCGATCACAGCGCCCCCTTTCATCGAAATATCCCCAAATTCTGATAGAATCTGCTTGCCATAGCCAAAAACATAGAAAAAAAATTAGGTTCAATTTGAAGCATAACTTCATACACTTTTAGATGGTACAATTAAAAGCCACACAGACGGACAGACGGACAGACAGACATTTTGTAAAAACATGTTTTTCGGAATCTCTGACCCCTAAAACGTGTAAATTCGTCGAAAACCGGAAGTCGAAAAAAACTTCGATTACAATACTTTCTTCTATTATAGATAGAAGAAAGTAAAAATGGTGAAACATAAAAAAGTGCATTTTTAAAGCTGAATATGAATAAAATTAAAATGACGCCATTTTCACTGTCTTTCCATTTTTTAGACCAGTTGCATTCGTGTAACCGTTAATCTGAAAAAAAAAAACCAATGATTAACTCTGGTAGAAGAATAAACCTCTAGTTTGTATCCAATAAAATCTTCCTAATCTTCCATAATCTTGCCAATATCCAAGTTCAACGTCAAACATTAGAAGTGCTTGAAACGATATGGTTACTAATGTACCAGAGTTAGTTACAAAACGAAGTTATTTACGCGCCAAGCTATGTTCCATTAAATAATGCCAAATTACTGTTAATTCAATTATAGATCTTTGATTAACAAAATTCCATACTTTAAATAAAACACAATGATAAAGTAAGTTATGCAAAATGTTTAGTAATATTATTTTTGGTGAATACTTAAACCGAAGATTTTTTTGCATTTCTCTAAAGAGCATAATAACACGCAGAAATAAATTCATTTCTCACTATGTTTAGCTGCTAGGGCTGTGGGTATGTCAAAAAGGCTTTATAATGATCGAAAAAGTATCTAATCAGAATTCCAGGTACTCGTTTTTTCTTATCGAGCCTGAAATGATAAATCGACAAATATTATTTATTCCATTTGCTACCATTGACTTTACAAAGTTTTTCCGTACATTGAAAGCGCCAAAACAGTGGCTGAGATGTTCTGCTCTCAAAGCTGGCATACGGGAAGTGCTGGGTTCAAACCCCTGTCGCACATGTTGACCTAACCGTTCGGAGTTTTCCGTAGTTTTCTTCGAACCTTGCCGTAAATACATGTTAGGATCCCTTAGAAAGACCCCCACGGAGGGCACCCCCCAGGGTCTATATCCCTCGTGTAGATAATCGGCCGTCATAAAATCAACCAACCGTACATTGGAAGCATTGCTTTTTTGGTAAAACTTTGCCATACATTTAACCCCATACATTTAGCAATCGCTAATTCCAAAAGTCATCTAATCTTCTGTAATCTGAATCGTCGTCCAGAGTAACCTTCAAACATAAACAAAACATCCAACAATATAGTAAAAATGTCAACTGGCAGGTGACCAGAATACGGACAGTTAGTCCAATGTCTTATAAAAACCTTCCTGAAAGAAGGGAAGATATGCAGAAAAAACTAAAAAGAAATGACGAATCAAAAAGAGCATCGAAAATTTATTTCAGCAAACAATTTTTATTGCAAAATGTAGCCTTTCTTTTATAGTAATAACGCATAAATGCACACATCTCCTTAAGAATATTCTTTGGTTCCTAACTTTTGAAACAGTGAATATTTCTATAAGTGAAATTGGCGATGTATTAAAAAAATAATAAAATAAAAGTAAAAGAATAGACAATATTCGCTGATCTGAGTTCGAGGCTATAAAAATAATGTTTGGTGAAAACAAACCGGCATGTTTCCGTAGTAAATTTTTAAATGTCTAAAATTCAATTATTTTACAATATGTGTTTGAGTGGCAGACATTCACTAAAATTTAAATATTTGATCCCATATTCACAACAATAACTGCTATTTATATAATTTGCATTTGAATATAAAAATTTACTCCAAAAAAGATCTTGTATACACGAAAAAACACTATTATTGCTAATATCGCTCAAGCTGATGTCACGCTTATGCATTTTTGGCTTAAAATCACATTGCTTGGCGACAAAAGTAAAATCAAAACCATGAATAAACAAATAAAATGTAACTCATAAATGCAGTCATTTTTACAATTACATCTACTAGTTCCCCTTGTAAGACACATGATAGGGGAGATATATAAAAAATAAAAGAAAACTGTCCAGTTAAACTGACGGCATTGAGCTCACAGGCTATTCACACTAACTGTAAATTATATTCTTATTTCAAAGAATTTGAAATAAGCCCTCGAAAAATGAAGAAATCGACAATATATTAAGAGGGGGGAACCATCCCCCGTTTCTCCTTCTTATAATTAACCAATGAACCCATAAAACTAATCAGAGAAGCGCCTTACCACAATGAACCTATATACAAAATTTGAAAAAATCGGATAATTCTGCATGAAAAATCCATTTATCTAAATTAAGGGGGGTGTTAGCCCCCCGTCCCCCCTTTATACTTAACCAAAGAACCCCCAAAACTAATCAGAGAAGCACCTTATCACAATGAACATATATATAAAATTTGAAGAAAATCGGATAATTCTGCTTAAAAAACCCATTTATCTATATCAAGGGGGGTTAGTCCCCCTCCCCGTTATACTTTACCAGTGAACCCCCAAAACTAATCAGGAAAGTGCCTTACCACAATGAGGCTATACACAAAATTTGGAGTAAATTGGATAATTCTGCATGAAAAACCCATTTATCAAAATTAAGGGGGAGGGGGGGTTGGCCCCCGTTTCCCTCCTTTACACTTCACCAATGAACCCCCAAAACTAATCAGGGAAGCCCCTTACCACAATGAGCCCATATAGAAAGTTTGAAGAAAATCGGATAACTCTGCATGAAAAAAATAATTTATCTAAAATAAGGGGGGAGGATTAACCCCCCCCCGTTACCCCCTTTATACTTAACCTATGAACCCCCAAAACTAATCAGGAAAGAACCTTATCACAATGAACCTATATACAAAATTTGAAGAAAATCGGATAACTGCATGAAAAAAATAATTTATCTAAAATAAGGGGGAGGATTAACCCCCCCGTTACCCCCTTTATACTTAACCTATGAACCCCCAAAACTAATCAGGAAAGAACCTTATCACAATGAACCTATATACAAAATTTGAAGAAAATTGGATAATTCTGCATGAAAAAACCTTTTATCCAAATTAAGGGGGGTTAGCCCCCCGTCCCCCTCCCTTTATAGTTAACCAATCAATTCCCAAAACTAATCAGGCAAGCGCCTTATCACAAGGAACCTATAAACAAAAGTGGAAGAAAATCGGATAACTCTGCATGAAAAATTCATTTATCTAAATTAAGGGGGGAGGATTAACCCCCCCCCCGTTACCCCCTTTATACTTAACCTATGAACCCCCAAAACTAATCAGGAAAGAACCTTATCACAATGAACCTATATACAAAATTTGAAGAAAATTGGACAATTCTGCATGAAAAAACCATTTATCTTAATTAAGGGGGGGGGGCTAACGGGGGGAGGGGGAATCCTCCCCCTTAATTTAGATAAATGAATTTTTCATTCAGAGTTATCCGATTTTCTTCCACTTTTGTTTATATGTTCCTTGTGATAAGGCGCTTCCCTGATTAGTTTTGGGGATTGATTGGTTAACTATAAAGGGGGGGGGTAACGGGGGGCTAACCCCCCTTAATTTGGATAAATGATTTTTTCATGCAGAATTATCCAATTTTCTTCAAATTTTGTATATAGGTTCATTGTGATAAGGTTTTTTCCTGATTAGTTTTGGGGGTTCATAGGTTAAGTATAAAGGGGGTAACGGGGGGGGTTAATCCTTCCCCCTTATTTTAGATAAATTATTTTTTTCATGCAGAGTTATCCGATTTTCTTCAAACTTTCTATATGGGCTCATTGTGGTAAGGGGCTTCCCTGATTAGTTTTGGGGGTTCATTGGTGAAGTGTAAAGGAGGGAAACGGGGGCCAACCCCCCCTCCCCCTTAATTTTGATAAATGGGTTTTTCATGCAGAATTATCCAATTTACTCCAAATTTTGTATATAGCCTCATTGTGGTAAGGCACTTCCCTTATTAGTTTTGGGGGTTCACTGGTAAAGTATAAAGGGGGGAACGGGGGGGACTAACCCCCCTTGATATATATAAATGGGTTTTTTAAGCAGAATTATCCGATTTTCTTCAAATTTTATATGTATGTTCATTGTGATAAGGCGCTTCTCTGATTAGTTTTGGGGGTTCTTTGGTTAAGTATAAAGGGGGACGGGGGGCTAACCCCCCGCCCTTAATTTAGATAAATGGATTTTTCATGCAGAATTATCCGATTTTTTCAAATTTTGTATATAGGTTCATTGTGGTAAGGCGCTTCTCTGATTAGTTTTATGGGTTCATTGGTTAATTATGAGAAGGAGAAACGGGGTATGGTTCCCCCCTCTTAATATATTGTCGATTTCTTCATTTTTCGAGGGCTTATTTCAAATTCTTTGAAATAAGAATATAATTTACAGTTAGTTTGAATAGTCTGTGAGCTCAATGCCGTCAGTTTAACTGGGCAGTTTTCTTTTATTCTTTTATTTTTCTATGTGTTTGCATTATTTTCTGATATAGCCGTTTCAATACTTTCGCCAACGATGATGGTCGCCAAAAAAATGACCTATGGTAACCTTATCGTCCAAAATAACAGAACTTTCCATCATAATTCTACAACTAATATACGTAGAACTATGTGTTATATACTAAAACCTTCCCTAAAAAATATCTATCGAACAGTGCAAGTTCCATCAAATTCCATTCAGCAGAACTCGAGTTGTAAAGGAACGGAACGAAATTTCCATTTGTGTTTTATATATATAGTAGATAGTAGAAATGTAGTTTTTGGAAAATATTTTACAACTAGTAAAAATAAATCTTCAGATCAGGGGCCTTGTCAGTTTTGTAAAACATTTAGCTAGCTTTCATTACAAAAAGTAAAAAGCTACCTATTGCAGCCGTTCAGAGGAAAACAATTCCGGGAAATTTCGGTACATATTTAAAATCATTACCCCCAGACCCTAAAGCCACCCTCTGTTCAAATGTTGATTTATATATATATATATATATGTGTGTGTGTGTGTGTGTGTTTGTGTGTTATATAAAAAAATTATTTCCTTCGCAAATCCTTCACATTTATTTCACATTAGTCCTTTAAATTAATCTAACTTCTGACATAGTCAGTATTTCCTTAATTCTTAATAATATTTATTCTTATTTAATGTCCTTTTAAAAGTATTAACCCGTATATTAATAATTATCTTATTCCAAATCTTAATCTAAAATTTTAAGTTCATTCGTAACTTTTATCAGCTCCGCAATCTATAAAATTCCGAGAGACGCTTTCTCATTTCGAATGTTTTTTAAAAAAGCCATTTTTTTTATTATTATTATTCCATGCTCGGTTTCGCGCGCTAGGTATTTTTCACTTCAAAATTAATACGTGGCTACGAGAGGAACTCTTTCGTGTTAGAGCTTCTCCCTCGCGCCTCATTAGCTGGGTTGGAGCTCGCCTCTCGCTCATTGGTTTGTGCGCTCGTGACGTCGTATTTCTGTATCTCTACGCTCATTGAACAAAACTTGCTTGCACGCTTTGGAGAGGGGATTTTTTGACGTGTTTGGAAGCGTAACCAAATGGGTATCTGGTGTAGTTATGTAGAATTTTAATACAGTTCTTTAAAACGATGTAGTGAGCCATCGTGAAGCCTGAGGAGTTTATACCTGTGGGAACTGTTACTGAATCGCTCTTATTCATAAATAAACTATTTGTCTGGAAATTGGCTGGTCTTTACTGGAGAAACTGTTCTGGTGTCTTTTCATTGCCTCACCTCTTCGCCATGATTATTGATATCGACTGCAACCTTCTATATCTTTAACAAACTGCCATTTTCTCGTGGAATATTACATCTCGTGGTATCTCATCTTCGTAAAAACGCCACAAAAAGCCGGCAAGGATTCTATGAACTTACGCCAAAACCACGCCAAACTTATGATAAACAGAGGAGCTGCGAATATGTTGCTGAATGCTGATGTACATCTTCATTGCGGTGTGTGCGCCTAATTTTCACGAAATGTGCATCGAATATTTTCAAAAAGTGATGGAATCTTTTATACCTGGACAACACCGAATACATGCTGTGTGAAATTTCTACAATGCATCATCTCGAATATGACTACGGAATAATCTAATAATATATTTTCTTTTACATGAAAAAAAATGATGAAAAAATTATCATCATACAAATAAATAAATAAAATTATTGGTCTTCTTAAAAATTACAAAAGGAAAACTGCTGCACCAAAAGGAGTTGCGTAAGTTATGAAAAGATTTATTATTGTGTGTATTATTTATTATTTTATTTATTTTTATGTTATTTAAGTTTCACTCAGATTTTCTTATTTGTTGTATTATTATTATCATTATTTATTAGAGATGGAGGTATTTACATTTGTTATTTAATTTAAATTTTATTTTACATCTTGTTGTGTTAATTCTCTTTAATTTTTATATTAATGTTATTGCGATCTGATTTTTAGAAACCCCTGGTGATAACAAAATGAGTGAAAACGAAATAAACATCATTCCTTTTGATTTCGAATCTGGAATGAACATACAGTCTTGGTTAAACCATTTTGACAAAACATGCCTTTCTGATAAGAAAGATGAAAATTGGAAGATTAAAAATATTTCCAAATATTTGAAAGGAGAGGCTCTAAAAGTATTTATTAATGAATGTTTAGAATGTAATGCCTTTCATAAAATAACTGATATTCTTACTGAGAAATTTATTATTGTTCATGTTCCTCGACTTTCAGAGTTGGCTTCTATGAAATTAAATGTTCTCAATGATTTGGAAAAGTACTTTCGAAAAAAGGTTGAAATAGGTAAACAACCTTGTTTATGTGAAACTATAATAGTACAGGGATTAACAGACGGTCTCAAACCCGAGTACCAGAATTATATGATTAGTAATCCTCCAAAAAATACAATAGACTGGTACCGAATGGCTAAACAGCTAGTAGTGATTCCTACTTCTCATGTCAGCAATAGTAATTCTAGTAGTAATTTTCAGAATTATAGATCATTGCCACAATATGATCAGGCACCTAGACATTGAGTTCGCCCAAGTCTAAATTTTCATGTGCCAAATTCCAATTTTCATTCACAGAGCAATTTTAATGCTCCAAATTCTAGATTTATCAATCCAAGGTTGCATACTACACATTTTCAGAGAAAATACCCAAGTAGACCATGTCGAATGTGTTTAAATAGAGGTATCCAAAATGCTTACCACTGGAAGAGGAATTGGGTATTCAATGTTAGCCCTCTGCAATCTTATGCACCCCCTCTTAGTCAACCACAACCATCTAGTGATAATATATGACAATTGATTGTATCTGGATATGTATTAACAGGGAATTACCTTGTGTGATTGACTCTGGCTCAACCATAACTATTTTACCTTTTAAATTTGTTAAATTGTTAAATGCTAAAGTTATCAATATTCCACCTGTTATTATTGGCCAAGCCAAAGGAACTGTTGTAATAGATAAAGCTTGTAATTTATTGTTTAAATTAGGTAATGTGCAACAATATATTAGATTTTTGATATGTAATACCAAATTAGATGGTGCTATATTAGGTTTACAAGAATGTTGTAAGTTTAATTTAATTATTGGTTGTGCTAAATGTAGAATATTACAAGGAGACCTTGTTTTAAATCAATCTAAGAGCGTATCCAGTGATAATTTAAGATTACTTCATTTTAATGTTAACTATGATTATCAGAGAGTGCAACCCGATTATGGAAAGATCATATCTCCTCAATCTTTTGCTCAATCTAATGTTGATAATTCTAAATTACTTGGGGAAATAAATTCTATAGAAAATGAAACTTTAAGGGAAAGTAAAAGGGATTATTTAGACATTTTTTCTAAAAATAAATATGATGTCGGACGAATTAATATTGAACCGCAACGTATTTTCCTTAAATCTGATCTACCAATATCTCTGAGGCCGTACAGAACTTCCCGTTTAGAAGAAAAGAGATTTCGGATCAAATTCAATCATTATTAGATGCTGGTTTAATTAAAGAGAGCAATAGTCCCTATTCTGCCCCTATTACATTAGTAATGAAAAGAGAAGAAGGTAAAAAAAACTAGATTATGTGTTGACTATAGAAAACTAAATGCGATAATGAAAAATGACGCAGAACCCCTACCTCGTATCGACGGAATTTTAGATAAACTGAGTAGTGAGCAGTATTTTTCAACTTTAGATTTAACCTCTGGCTACTGGCACATACCCATACATCCATCTGATACTGAAAAATTGGCTTTTGCTACCAACTTTGGGCTCTTTGAATGGTTAGTTCTGCCCTTCAGTATTAAATTAGGCCCCCCAATACTTAATAGATCCCTTAGAAGAATACTTACTAAATACAAAATAGACTTTGCTTGCCATTATTTTGATGATATCATTATTTTTTCTTCCTCATTAGAAGAACACAAGCAACATTTAAACAAAATATTTGAATTATGTAGACTTGAAAACATTAAGCTTAAATTATCTAAATGCAATTTTGTTCAAAATAAAATTAACTTCTTAGGATATACCATCCAGAATGGCACATTAACTCCTTCTAACGCTAATATTGAAGTAATAAAAAAATTAAAACCCCCTTCAAATGTAAAGGAACTTCAGAGATTCTTAGGATCTATCAATGTTTATCACAAGTTTATAGATAAATATGCCGAAATTCGAGGTCCTCTAAATAGATTACTCAGGAAAAATACATTATGGTAATGGAATACAGATTGTCAAGATTCTTTTCAAAAATTAAAAGATGCCTTAATAGCCAAACCTATCTTAAAAATTTATTACGCTAATTTACCCCTCCATATGTTTGTTGATGCCTCACAGGTGGCAGTAGGTGCAGTCTTAAAACAACCAGATAGTAATAATTTTTTACATCCAATTGCTTATTACTCTAGAGGATTGAGAAGTTATGAGAAGTTTTATTTTAATACCGAGTTAGAGTGGCTTGCCATCATTGACACCTTAGACAAATTCTATCATTATTTCCATGGTGTAAATTTTACCATTCATACTGATCATGCATCTCTTATATGATTAAAAAATACTAAACATCTGAGAGGCAGTTTATTTAGATGGTCTTTGAAGTTGAGCATGTTTGAATATAATATAGTTTACGAAAAGGGATCCACAAATGTCGAAGCCGACATATTGTCGAGAAACCCAGTTTCACATTTTATTCAACCACTTACTTTTCTTCTGGACGTTAAAAAAAATTATAGAGAGGCAGGAAAAAGATAATGTGTGTGGTAAAAATTATCTAAATGAAAATGGACTTATGATAATTAAAAAGAAAGGATTTCGAAAAATAGTAGTCCCCATATCTTTAAGGAGAAAAATACTTAATGTTGCTTATGAGAAATTTAGTCATCCTGGTATCCAAAAAATGTTAAATTTAATCTCTCCTAATGATTATTGGCCTGACATGACTCAAGATATAACCAATTTTGTAAAACATTGTGATATTTGTCAAAAGAATAAAAAACGCAGACAGAAAAAAATTGGTTTATTACAAGTTATGCCCACCACAGATCAACCTTTTGAATGTCTTTCTATTGATACTGTGGGAGGATTCAATTATTATAACTCCACCAAAAAATATCTACACATCATCGTCGACCATGCAACCAGATATGTTTGGGCATTTCCTTCAAAAAGTGTTACCACAGAAACATACACAAATTGCTTAAAACAAGTCTTCAATATTCAATTCCCTCAACAATTATTCTGTTTCAACAAAATTTTCAATATATAGGGTCCTCAAAAGGTATTAAGTGATAGGAATGCAGCCTTTACTTCACCTAGATTTAAAAAAAATTGTAGAATCACAATATTAAGCAACGTTTAACCACCTCACATCACCCAGAAACGAATGGCAAGTGTGAGAGAGTGAATCAATCAATAGTTACTAGATTAAAGTGTAACGTTAATTCTACTATCTCCAAAATTCCTTGGACCAAACTTCTGACTGAAGTAGTTAATGAATACAATAATACACCCCATTCCATAACCAAATCCCCTCCTGCTTATTTACTTTTTGGCAAAGTACCCTATGATTCCCTCTTAAGCAAAATTATTACCCACTTGTCCAGGAAACCCTCAACATTGCTAAAAAAACGCACTGATGAATTTTACTGGAAAAGTAAAAAATATTATGATAGAAATTATGTGGAGCCAAAATTTGAGATAGGAGATCTTGTTATCTATGAAGAATTCCATTGTCCCAATACCAGAAAGCTCTCACAAGTTTTTAGTGGTCCCTATCAAATCCTTAAAAAATTATCTGATGTAAATAGTGGAAATTAATAGACAGACTCAAAATAAATTAATCGAAATAGTCCATGTATCAAAATTACGCCCTTATTACCCTCCTGACAAACTAAAGTTATCACATGAGCAGCAACAAACTAATGTTAAATCAATAGCTTAATATTAAACTTAGTAAGTCAAAATTTAACTAAATTTAATGAAAACAAATTATAATTGACTAATCAATTCTTTTCTGTATAACAGTGTGTTCTTGAATATAGGAATTCCCAAGAATATTACTGCAGATATTTTTGCTTGATAAATAACTTTTTATGCAGGCGTAAATTAGTTGATATGAGTTAAAAAGTTCTTATATTGGATTTAATTGAATTAGAACAGTAAAGTAAATTAGAATAGCAAATTAGATTAGAATAATACATTAAATTAAAATAAATTGAATAAAAATTCACTAGATTAAATTAAATTATAATAATAGAATAAAATTCTCTACTAATACTAATAGTTAAACTTATTATCCACTATTCTTAAGAACACTTCAAGGTCTTATTTTCATTGAACAGCTTATGTTTCTCTTGTTTGACTGAAAACAGAATGAGCACATTATCTTACTGAATTGTTGATAATTTTCCCACAGACATTTCTTATTTTACTATTTATTTATTTTGTTTTCTTTTATTAAGTATATTTTCATTCCTCACTGATATTGAAAAAGAATGAGGAATTAAATTATATACAGATGAATTAATGATTTAGTATTATTTTGAAGTTGTTTGTTATTGTTGATATTATTATGTTGTTATTATAATTGTTGTTGTTATTTATTATGTGATACAATTATGTGTTATTATTATGTGTATCGTTTCATCACCTACCTCAATGATTTCGTCAATTCAGTTTATTTGTTTACTTTATTCGCATAACTCGGAAATCTATATTTCTAGTTTAGGGATTTAGAAAATGACTACTTATTCGTTCTAGATGAACGTGGTACAAGTTTTCTTTCAGTGTAGAAATGATCGTCAGTATATTTTATAATTAAAATAACTATTTTTTTTAACATGCTTATGTCATAAACTTTTTACATTTTGGTTAGTCAAAAAAAGGGTAATTTTTTTAATGTGTAAATAGTGAGACTTTTTCTTAATAAATTAAATAAACTGAGTATAGTTATTAATATTAAAATTCATACAAAATAAACAGGGTGCAAAATATGCCGTGAAAATATCGTCAAATTTTAAAATTAATATAAGTAAAAAATATGAATATTGAAAAAAGTTTTCATAAATATTTATCAAGAAAGAAAACCATCTATTTAACCCGTAACCGGAGTTGAACCATAGTTGGAACGCTCGCGAAGTTTCGCGGTCTGACAGACCGCTGCTTATTATATGCATTAAATAAACTTTCATGATTCTCAAAACATGGCATATACTTAAAACAAATAGTAACTCAATAATTATGCCTTTTTCAGAAAGAAGAAAATATTTTTAATCTGATTTTTGTACATAAAAATGACAAAATCTGTGAAAAGTAATACACTTTCAAATACAGGGTTAAAGAAAAAAATATTTTTAAAAAGTCGATAAAAAATGCTAAAAATGTTTAGTAATTAAATAATTTTTGAAAATACAAATTACCTGAACTTATACTTTTTAAAAGTAATTTTTACATTCTTCACAAACCTGGTATGAACATTTGAGAGATGTAGGACGTTCGCATAGTGTGCAAAAATATTGTGTCTTTCTTTTCAGTTTTGCAGGACAAGAGGAACATGTTTTTCGGACACTCAGGCGTTCTTTCGAGACTTTTTGTTCAGGAATATTCAAAATGCGACAAACGAACACGCACCTTCACCGACATCATCACCTCCTCTGGAGTCCAACAAATGGCAGCACTGAAAACACTCCCAGCACGCAAAAGCCTGTGAAACGATCACAGCACGAAAGCCTATGACGACTCTCATAGCACAAAAGCCTGTCACGCCGCACATATCGGGGACACACGTGCGCACGTCATGACAGCAGCAACCTGGCAACCGCCGCACAACACGAGCGCACATCGCTCGTTCAACGTCAACGAGACGTTCTCCTCACTGGGGGTGGAGTACTGTGGCGATGCCATCTTGTACGGGCAGTAGAAAACGAGTTTCTCGCAGGAAGCGATTGAGCATCGAGCTAGCCTTTTGCTCGGCGGTAACGATCTCACCGACTACCCATGGGTTCCCAGGTTCAATCCTGGCTCCCGCACCTACTCCCACAGTTATATATTTCCGCGAAGATTTTTTCACGAAACCCCATACGGGACTGTCAACAAATTGAAAAAGAACGAATATCTTTTGGTTAACCCTGTAAAAACTAATGTAGCAAAGGCGTTCAAACTCGAGATTATTAATAAGTGGCTTATTGTAATATACTGTGTTGATTTTTATTAGGATAGCATGTATACTCGTAGAGAAATTAAGGTTTTTATAAAAAAAGTCCCAAACTTCGCCTAGTTTTTTGCTTATAATTGCTTATAATTTGCTTATAATATATTAGTTTTTTGCTCAGAGTTCTTAATATAAAAAAAGTTCTTTTCAGAAAATATGGCAAACAACATTGTACATAATACTCTGCAATCAGAATTAAAAAATAATAAAAATTGGATGAAAAATGAGCAGGTTTACTAAAAAATGTTTCACTGCGCATATTTTGATTAGCGCGAATGCAATCAAAATATAATATGCATAATGTATTAGCTAAGTATATAGAGCAACTTTTCCTTTTGTGAAAGTCTCAAAATCATAGCTTGAAAATTCTGAAAATTATCGTCAATAGAATAAGCTCGAAATCCGTTGTTCCCAAAAGGAAGCAAAAATATGAGGTGTTGTAACCAAATATAGTAGTACGTGCAATATTGTGCACGCTATCTTGGCACTAATCAACAGATATTTCATACAACCCCTCATCTTTTTGCTTCTTTTTGGAAACAATGGATTTCGAGCTTATTCTATCGATGATAATTTTCAGTATTTTCAAGCAATGATTTTGAACTTTTCACAAAAGTTGCTCTATATACTTAGCTAATACATTATGCATGTTATATTTTGATTGCATTCGCGTATGCACAGTGAAACATTTTTTAGTAAACCTGCTCATTTTTCATCCAATTTTTATTATTTTTTAATTCTGATTGCAGAGTATTATGTACAATGTTGTTTGTCATATTTTCTGCAAAGAACTTTTTTTTATATTAAGAACTCTGCAAATTATAAGCAAAAAACTAGGCGAAATTTGGGACTGTTTTTATAAAAACCTTAATTTCTCTACGAGTATACATGCTATCCTCATAAAAATGAACACAGTATATTACAATAAGCCACTTATTAATAATCTCGAGTTTGAATGCCTTTGCTAGATTATTTTTTACAGGGTTATCTAAAGGATATTCGTTCTTTTTCAATTTGTTGACAGCCCCCTATGGGGTTTCATCAAAAAATCTTCGCGGAAATATATAACCTATACTGTTTTCACATCTGCAGTTTCAGGTTAATTCCTCATGAATTTTTCTAGATAAATAACAAAACGTCTAAAATCGCAAGTGACCGGCACCTTTGGCAATACAAGTGTAGCAGACCACGCTGAAATTTTGGCGCGCTATAACTCAGAGGGGGGAAATCCAACAGCGTTGCGCACGTGATCACGAACAGCATTCAAGGTCATTTGAATGTACTAAAAGCCACCTACGTTTAAAGTGATGGCATGATGTTCTGGCGCCTGAATAGTTTCCCTATTAAGCATTGACAAGTAAAGATGGATGAGATTTCCCCCTATAAAGCCGAAGATCGAAGACGTACATTTTATGTGTAGACGCATCACTAGGTAAAAGGCCGTCTGGTCATTTTTTTAACTTTATTTACACACTTACAAATACAATTGACAACACAGACGAAAAGGTAAAATACTCGTAGTAACAATGATTTTGTTTTAGTTTCATCACTCTGAACTATACATCTCTTCACCAGCACACATCAGACTCCGACCGCTAACTAGCTCTCTGCGATTCTTCTCTAGCAAAACAGTTCGATTTCATCTCTCATGGGATGAGTACTGCCATCTGTCGGTGGCCTGGAGAAAATAAGTTATCTGAAAGTAAGTTCTTTACAGACTCCTGGCCAACTGGAGAAAACTTTTCACGGTCTTGACAGGGAAAAGTTTCTTTCTAAATTATGGTTCTTCAAGCACTGGTTCCCAAAAAAAATAGATTAGTACCTTGAACCACACCTGACTTATTCCCACCGTGAAAAGAAAAAAAAATAAATGTAATTAATACCATTAAAATTTACAAATACTCAGACATTATATTCAAGATACAATTGAAAAATAATATACACATATTCAAAACAATAAATTCAAAATTAACTGTCATACAAATTATCATATATACACATTAGCATCCTAATCAAATTTAGGCTTTCATGGCACGACTCAAACTATCAGCATTCTGATGTTGTTTTCCTTTTTTATGAACAATTTCATAATTGAAGGAACTGTAAAAGTAAGGCCCAACTTAAAAGTCTAGGATTAGTTCCGCTGTTTTTGTTTTTGCTTTCAGTATCACTATTTGAGACCAGAAATTCTGAAAGACTGGGAAGAAACTGTTTTCGCTCTTCAGGAAGAATTTCCCGTACCCGTAGGAATTTGGACATATGTTGCAGTATCCCTATGCGAACTTCATCCAGATCTTTGATGAAGCGTGAAAACACAGGCAGTAAGTCCTGGGATGTTATTTTAGGATAAGTATCACAGCTAGTTGATGCATAGAAGAGGCAACAGTGTGACGGACTTTCCTCATCATTATAAAATCTTGCAAGTCTGATGAAAGAGCATCAAACGTTTCTTTGAGGCATGGCCAAAATTTACGCCCAAGAGTAATTGCAACTCCTGATAAACTATAAGCACAATTGTGAGCAATTTCAATCCAGTTCGCATCAATCATATTTAAATAGCACAATAACGACTCAGGGGATTAATATCCTGATCATAGGCAGTAATAGTATTCTGCAAAGGAGGAGGCTCACCTTTTTAATTTTCTAACATTTTATCAAACTCTAAAGTTTTTATTTCAATTCTACAACTTGACTTTAAATTTGAGTTCTCTGCATAGAGTTCTTTGAGTCGACTGCATCTAAAATCTAGATCTGGTGTGGAAGTACTAGAATCAAACATATTGTTGCTTTTAGACTGAGACTTTATCCTGTTAAGAAAAACATCTATGTCTACGCAAGGCTCACGTATATTTGAAGGATCTACATCTGGAAAAGGACAGCGCCAATGCAGGAAGCTGTTAAAGGCACTTTCATCATTTAAAGAAACTGCACTACTGCAATCATTTTGATCTTCTTCTACTCTGGATTGAGAATCTAAGTCTAATATAGCACCAGCTGAATGTAAAGATATATGATTTTCATTATTTTGAGATACGTCTAAAGAATAACACAAATTATCTGCTTTCTCACAGTCTTCTTCATTTTCATCAGTAATTAGCTTACTCATACTGCAGTTTATTATCGATAGTGGTTCACAAGTTAGTGTTTCAGACAGCACTTCACTCACACAGACACCGTTAATAGCAACAGAGTTCTGAACTGTATCAAAATCAACAGGATCAGTTTCTTTCGCTTCACTATAATCACCGTTAACAAGAGGACTCTGTTTTTCCATGTAATAATCATACCACATATACACCATAATCACACCACACTCTCTCACTGAATCCCCAGACTCGTTCAAATCATTCAGGCAACAAAGATGATTAGCCCTACTGTTTTTTGCAATTCCCCTCAAACGAGTTTGTGACAACGGTTGTGAACCATTCTCCATTGGAGAGACATCTATTGCATCCTTTATCACACTGTCGTTGGCAGACTTGCTTTGACAGCTTACTTCTATCACAGTGGAATAGTTTCCTACATGGCACGAGATATCCGGAATTTCCAAAACAGAAGTGGGAGACTTTTCAGAACAGCTCAAAGGAACTATGCTATCACAGGGTTCTGAAACATTAGTCCTGTCTACATCGGTGGAATTATTGTCAGCACTTTGTTGAACAGTTTCAGTTCTGTCATTAGGAGAATTTTGTACTGGAGAAGAGTTTGGAACATCACAAACGACTAATTTTCCTTCACTATAATATAAACCGGTTTTAGATGGCTCAGCAAATGTAGAAATGAAGGGACCAAGGCACTGATAAGCAGTCACCTTTACCCATCTACTTTGATTCTTTAATTGAAGCATATAAATGTCTGTAAGTTCATTGCTGGAAACTACAGAAGACACAGACATGATGTTCTGAGCACATGCCTTGCGAACATAATTTTCGATGTATTTAAAGCAATTTGGCCAATAAAAGGTATTAAACAAAGCATCTTTAGTTCTAGCTACACCCAAATGTTTTCCAACCGTTTCATGACAAAACATTTTTAACAGCTCACGAAATCTTTCTGGGACAACTAATAATTTTCTTTCAGTACCATTCCTATATTTCCTTCTATAAAAAAGCATATTTTTCTCCAAAATAAATTTGCTATCTTTGGTATTTTTCCTTTTAGCTTCTTCCATAAGAAGTTTTAGCTCTTTGCTCTTTTTTTGTTCTTCAGAAAATGTCTTAGGAGAAGTTTTTATAAGCTCTTGTACTAAGACAGTTTGACATACTGGCAAAATTGAATATTTTTTGCTTTCCAATCTTTATTTTTTTCCGCATCCATTTTTTTGTTTTCATTTTCTATATTATTGCTGTGATTCTTTGCAGAAGTTTCATCAGAAATTTCGCGCATTTTAGGTTCTTCAAGAGAAACCTTCTTTGCTTCCAGAATTTTCTTCTGAGCTCTGGTTTGAACAGCATTAATCATATGCTCTTTCACTGCCTTCTCTTTCTTACAATGTTCGAATAAAGCGGCTGTTTTATTTTTTAACCCCTTGAGGGGCGGTGGTATATATTATATACCACCTAATTTTAATCCGATTCGTACCAGAAACTTTTAATTAAATTTTACTTTTTCAACTTTGAAGGGAAAAAGTTGAAAAATTGCTTTTCCTTATTTTGAACTAAATTCTTTTGTAAATTCCGGTGGGAATTCAACGTTACAAGAAAACAATTGCTTGCCCCTGAAAGGGTTAATAAATATCTTCCTAAATCTACAGAGTCTCTAGAGACAGCAGCTTTAGTTATCACATGCCTCATTTCACAGTCTAATTCAATTTCTGCGAGAGGTAAACAGAATAGACCATCGTGTAAGGGCACCCGAACCCACACTTTTTTGTTCAGATACGTATGTGGTTTGACATACCTTTGTACAACTAAATCTATTGTCGCACCTGTATCTCTCAAAATTTCCATTTGTACGCCGTTTACCTTCCTCACACTAACATAAGGCGTTATCGAAGAATCTTGTCCAACTCCAACCTTAACATGAGAAATGATTTCTGTGGTTTTTTTAAGTTTATCGCATTGAGGACGAAGATGATTGCTTGATCCACATTCGTAACAACGTAATGTTTTATCAAATTCTCTTTCTTTATGGTTCCCGGAAAATGATTCTGATTTAGTTTGCAATTTTGGCTTATTATCCTTACCTTCTTTCTTGTAGTCAAAGTTATTTGAATTCTTACACTGGGGTCGAGAATTAAACATGTTCTTTTTCGGAAGTTCTTTCTTTTTTAAACTATCTTTGATACTTTCATAGTCATCCAATTTCTTAGCCAAATCTAAAGGCGTCACAAAATTTAACCAATTATCAAGAAAATGTTATTTTGTTTCCGCAGGGACTCGAAACTTTAACTGTTCTGTAATAATTAGATTTTTAAGTTCATCAAACTTTTCAATACCAAATTCTGTAATCCAGGCGTTAAAATAACTAGTGAGTTCTTGCGCATAATTCCTCCAAGACTTGTCTGGCGTTTTATGATGCCGATAAAAACATTGCTTTAATTTTTCGCTATTCAACTTATATCTTTCTAAGATAAGACTTTTAACGAAATCATAGTTAATCGCATCTTCGGGCGAATCCCTGGCTAACATGTTCGTAATTTCTGAGGGCAAAACAGCTAATAAGTATGCAACCCAATCAGTCTTCGAAACTTTAGCCATCTCTGCTCTTCTCTCAAAATTAATTAAAAAGAGACCCATCTCATCAGAGTTTTCGTCAAATTTGGAACAATTTGTGCCAACTGTATCTTAGGTCCGAGGTCAGCCTTTCTTTCTGAACCATCGTTCTGTGCAGAAGTTCTTTGCGATTGCTTGAGCTTTTTTAATTCTACATGTTCTTGAGCTTCCCTAGCCATACGTTCTTCCCCTTCTTCTTGTCGAATTCTTTCTTCTCTTTCTTTCTCTTCTTGTCGAATTCTTTCTTCTGTTTCTTTCTCTTTTTTCTCTCTCTCTTCTTGTTCTTTCCTATCTTCTATTACTCGGTCTAGCATGATTTTAACCTCTTCTTCCTTGTAAACTTCACTTTCTAGAATTAGTTTCTTTATTTCTGGAATCGTCCTCACAGGATCAATCTCTAACGCCAATTCATCACAAATTTCTAATAAGTCTGTCTTTCTAGCTTTTGCTAAAAAGGCCATCGCAATTTTTGACAAAACTAAACAAAATCAGAATGCTTAATTTCTAATTATAGAACTCCTAAGTCTCCCCTACTTAAAACTAACAACAAAAATTTCAAGCAGATATAATAAATTTCAATTAATAAAGCAATTCTAAATTCCACTTCTATTAAATCCTCTGCTTAGACCTATTCTTTTTTAAACAAATTAAAATCTTAACCACGTAAGAAAATCGAACATTATAACGTTTTACCAAAATTCTTAGTAAATTAAGCACTATGCAAATATTTTAAACAAATTAAATAAGCATATGTAATTATCACAAAAATACGATTCAGATAGATAAAAGAATATTTTTTTAAACTCTCAAAATTCACAACTGTACGTTATGTTCAATAAACAAAATTATTTCAAATCAATAATTAAATTACTCAATTAAAATTAAACCAATCAAAGCTACGTAAATACGAGAATTTTTCTTAACTCTCAAACCTTTTATACAAGCATAACAAATGATTCGCAAAAAAAAAAAAATATTTAAAATAATCCACGAAACATTTTTTTTTATTACATAAAAAGCAGAAATGTTAAAATATTCAACTCAAGTTCTTTTGCAAATGAAAATAACACTTTTCTGTTTCACTTGATATTTTATCAAGTTTTTATTTTTTTACATAAATCTAACAAACAAAACAGAATTATAACTCAATTTGTTACCTTTCCCCTTTTACAACAACAAAATAAATATCAAATCTGATCATTTCGAATCAGAAATAAAATCTAAGAACAAAAAATTATTTATTCTATTTTTAGAATAAAAAAATAACCAAATAAAGAAATACTCTAAAATAAAACAGAATAATCCAGCACTTTATAATTTTGGCATTGATCCAAATGACAAATTGGTAAGATTGGAAAATTTTATTCTATTTCCTTCAAAAAATGAAATGATACATTCTACACATTAAACCATTTTAATTCAAAAGAATTATCACTTCATAATTCTCCCCAACAAAAAAATAAATAAACTGTATTATTTATTCTTCAACTTTACTCTCAAAACAATTCTTAATATTTCTAAAATAAAATAGCTTACGAATTCGAAATTCACACTATTTATTAAGAAAACTATTTAATAACTTTTCAATATTCCGATTAATTTTATTTGATGGGAATAAGTCTAGTATATTTCAGTACTTGAATTTTTGCCCCAATTAACTCACAACTTTTACTAAAGTCTGAAATTAATTTACGCAAGCAAATTAAATGAATCAAATTAATCCAGATTAAAAAGAAATTTTATGATCGATAATAGATTCAATTCAAGGTACTAAAAAATACAAAAAAATGGAACTGGCTTACTCGCTTCATGGACGAACTTGCATCTTTTTAGAATATCACTGGTTCTAGTTACCTAGATATCGCACCTGAGCTGCCACCAAAATGGTTATAAAGCCGAAGATCGAAAACGTACATTTTATGTGTAGACGCATCACTAGGTAAAAGGCCGTCTGGTCATTTTTTTAAACTTTATTTACACACTTACAAACACAATTGACAACACAGACGAAAAGGTAAAATACTGGTAGTAACAATGATTTTGTTTTAGTTTCATCACTCTGAACTACACGTCTCTTCACCAGCACACATCAGACTCCGACCGCTAACTAACGCTCTGCGATTCTTCTCTAGCAAAACAGTTCGATTTCATCTCTCATGGGATGAGTACTGCCATCTATCGGTGGCCTGGAGAAAATAAGTTCTGTGAAAGAGTTCTTTACACTGAAAAATAAGTTATCTGAAAGTAAGTTCTTTACACCCCCAAACTTACTCCTAACAAAGGTGAAGAGAGAAGATTAACTCCCACGAAAGTCTTAACTATTTTCCCCTTATCATACTATTTTGCGACTTTATCATACTGTTTGGCGGCTTTCCTTTAAAAAGTATGTAGAATTTTCTGATTTAAAAACAATATCCATAAAGAGAAATAAATATAATATACTTTGTGAACATGTACATTTTAAAGTTTTACGAGCAAGTAAACAAGAATTTTTTCTGAATTTACCTTAGCAATTTTGCAGAAAATTTAATTTTAAATATAAATATAGTTCACGCATTCAAAAAGAAAAAAAAAAGTTTGAAGATACTACGAAGTTGTAAAAATATTTTTATGCATTAAAAAACTATTTTTTTTAACAGGAAAAAATATCAATTATGATGTTGGAATAACTATCGTGATGCTGAAAATTTTCATATTTTTTAAGGCTGTTCTCAAATCCAAAAGGGCTACTTTCAGACAAATTTTTAATTCATTTTTGTTCAAAAACGTAGGAAATGGGCAAATGTGTTGTTACTCAAAAAGTTTGTAATCGAAACCGGTTTTCTATTTTTTTTTTTTTTTTTTTTTGTAAAGGCAGAAAATCTTTCAGAAAACACTGTCAAAGTCGAGGTTTTCAATCGAATTCCCGAACCCTCAACGCCAGAAAGGAGAAAAACATATGTTCACGTAACACAAATCGCTTATAACTCGATAAGTAACTTATTGATCAAAAAATGGAAAATTCATTTCGATTCCAAATCGCTTCAATAGTCAGGTCTTCCAACTGTATGCCTTTGCGTTTAAAAATGTATCAGAAAGTTTGGCGTTGTTGAGCGGGGAATTTGAGAACCACCTTAAGTGTAAAAAGTAAATTGTTTAACTTTTCAGAAAATGGTTTCTGTTCTATATTAGTTTATCTTTATCCTTGTTGTAAGTGAAGGGGAAAAAAAGAAAGGTTTAAAAAAGAAACATTTAGAATATTGCCTTATTAAGCTTTTCATGTTAATTGCAATATGTTTTAATTTCTAATTTATATTAATTCTGAAAATATAATCAGCAGTAAGTTGACTGTTTTGAAAATATCGGATATATTTGAAAATATCATGTGGCAACACTTGAGGGTTAAATTTCGGTTTTGCGATTTTTGCTACTGCAATTATTTTAATTTCTAAACATCGCACATTTTTAATTTTTACACCGTTATGTAGGGAAAAAATCTACTTTCAAATGCAATTTGTTTGGAAACTGTATCGCAATTTAATCATTTATTATAACAATTTAGTTAAATTTCAATTTAAAAAAATCTCTATCGCTTGCAGACGATTACAAAATATAAATCCATTTTCACTTTAAACAATATAAAAAGTTCAGCATTTGTTTCCAGCTAATATTCAACAGCGAAATTAAAACTTCATTAGGCAATCAATAAAATAGTATAAATAAAACACAAATTTAACAGACATGTAACCGAAATAAGCGCTTAAAACCGCTGAAATTATCGGAATAATAATAAACAAACACTGCCGTAGATAGCGAAATTTTTAGCGATTTCTTCCGCTATTAACTTCTGGCTCGAGACCAATACGAAATGACCACTTTTAGTAAATTTAAAATTTTATTTGAATATAAAATTGACATATTTCACATAAAAATGATATTTGGTGTTGTTAGATCGCAATCTAAAAAATATTAAATGTAAAAATCAATTAGAGTTTTTTATAAAAAAAAAAGTTAATTGTTTTCACACATATTCTCAATCCCGGGTTGGATGTCCTAGTTTTATTAAAAGGAATTTTGTGAAGGGTTCTGTTTTATTATAAATAATTTTGTAAAGGGTCCATTTTATTAAATTGATTTTTGTGAAGGGGTTTGTTTTATTAAATGGATTTTTGTGAAAGGATCCAAATTAGGCCCAAATTTTGTCTGGATCGACCCTTGGTTATAAGCGAACTTCTTTGATGATGACCTTTCCAGGATTGCCGTGTTTTAAAAATCGGTTAAAAGCAAACGCGTTGATGTTATATTCTATAGATCCTTCGTCTTTATATATAGAAAAAAAAAGATAAACTTTTTGTTTCGATTTAGTAGAATAGAAATAAGAATATCTGGAAATTGGGTTCATTTAAGAAAACAAAAATGATTTTGTGACTTTGTCAGAAAGTATCGAGTTTAGATTTGAGCTATAAAAGCACTGTGTTATTACTTGATAAATGATCATAACAGATGTATAGGTTTAGCTATTTTGATTATTCTTTTCCATTTACAAAATCGTATAATAAAAATACTATTAAGGCTAGTTTTATTTTATTTTGAGAACCCTCCGCCCTTTTTTTTTCAATAATGGAAGAAAAAAAAAGTTTTAAACACAGCCATGTTTGAGCACATTGAATCCTGAATAAATGGGAAATATTTGACCATAAAGCAGGGCTGGGGTTTGTTCAAGAAGCCGAACCTGATTAAAACAAGGGCAAACTGTGCCCTCCCCACCCCCCCACCCCCTCACCCCCCCACCCCCCCCCCCCCCCCAAAAAAAAAAAATCAGGGGGCTCCAAATTTGATATACAATTTTCGTAAAACTGATATTTTAAATCTTTTTTGACATCGTACTGATTGGAATCAATATTTGGAACTTTTAGAGTAGGATAAGTTAGAAAAAAATACATTTATCTAAATACAGCAAAACCTCTCAAAAGTGGACTTCGCAGCATCGCAGAATTTCTCTGCTATTCGGAGAAAGCGGACTCTTCCTAATATCAATCAGACAAATTCCGCGGTCCTGAGGTGTCCGCTATTGAGAGGTTTCACTGTATTTAGATAAATATATTGTTGGTCTTAAAATTATTCTACTCTATTTTTTTTTTTTTTAATATGGATTATAATCAGTGTAATGTCGAAGTAGATATCAGCTTTGCGAAAATTGCATACCAAATTTGAGAGCTCCTAAAATCAGAAGTGCCAGGGCTTACAGCCCAGTTTGCCCATGCTATAAATCAAATCCTGCTTCTGGAAGAAACCCCATTCCGCTTTATGTCCAAATATGTATAAGTATTCTAAAGCACTAAAAGTGTTTAATTTTTTTGTAATAGTTAGAAAATGTGCATCAAAATAATTCCAGGCCTAGTGGCTAACCCCCATAACATTCCATTACCACAAACATATCTGAGCATATAAATACATGTTTGAATAAATATATTCACTGCCTTTAACTCATTCTACTCTAAAAATATAAGATAGTGATTATAACTTTTCTATACCGCCCGATTCTTATACACACTGTTGTAGACAACGACTTTATTCACGGCACACATTGGTATGCAATTTTTTTTAATTATTTTATTCCGAGAACTTAACACTACAATATTAGATTATAAGAGTGATTTTGTTTTAGAGGAACAGTGGTACTTTTTATCAAAATTAGCTATTTATGCTTCAAAGGAGCATTTTTCAGACAGTAAACGATTAGTTAAATGATTCTTCATTTTTTTAAATGATAATCAAATTAAAATTGATATAAAAGAAATATTTTGTACCAGCGTTGGAACGGTTTAAACCAAGTGGTTTTAACCAACTGGTTTTTTTCTCACAAAAGAAAAAAAATGGTTTTTTTAGAACAAATATAATATAATATTTTCTCTTTTGTAATTTAAGTATTTCAAATTATTGATACAAATAACTTCTTTTTTTAACACTTTATCTCAGCTGTCAACTTGATACATAGTTAGTCTAGGTCATGTTTGTATACATGCAGTATGAAAATTAGCATGTGCTGATAAACATGTCTTATGCTCTATAGAGTTATTTTAAAAAGTGAAATTATCAAATAAAAAATATATTAAATATTTAGCATAAGATATGTTCATTTTAAAATATTTAGATTATTTACAGCAGTAAATAACATAACAAGATTACCTTTAAGATTTTGGTCAAGTTGTAAAAGAAAATTGTCTGTATTGGGGAATTTATCCTTAAAAAAAATAATAAATAAATAAATAAATAAACACAAGATAAGTTAAATAGGATGACATTCAAAAATTGAGTATCAGTTATAGAATTTCAATTGCCAATAAATCTTAGAAATTTAATAGCCAAAAATGTAGGCTTGGAATTATCGCTCAAAAAACAAAATCACCAGAAATATTTGAATATAAAAACATTATTTAACAACTGCAGATAGTGGTATTTATATAAAATGTTAACCATTCTGTAGATAAAACTAGAAAACGTTCATTTTTCTTTTAAATTCTTAAACCAAAATTCTGTCGATCAAACCCTTGTTTACTTTTAACTAAAATATGTAATAGGATATATTTAAATGCTTTAAAACACAACCAAACACACTATCTAACAAGAAAATGAGCGAAAAATTGAGATAAGGTTTCCTTGAGACTTCATTTCATAAAAAATGCCTAGAAATATATACCGTAATTTCGCGCGTATACGCCGCACGTCAGACAATTCGATTTCCTACCAGAATTTATTTTAAATAAAATGGGACTTAATTCTGCTTAGCACTTATTTGAATTCTTATTTTCAATAAAATTTCCGGTTTGAAAAAGACTTAACTAGGATGCGGCGCATACGCGCGAAATTACGGTAATTTTATTATTTTTTTATTTATTTAACTAATGTGTAATGTTATAATATATTTTAGAAAAAAAAAAAAAGCTCGTTTATTAAATCTGATGGATGTTTAAATCTTTTAGTGCATGACAACCTTTTGTAAAGCTACTGTGTATTTTTAATATTTTCAGTAGTCTAAAAAGTTGGTAAATAGTTTTCTTTTTTTTTCTGCATTTTTTATTGTTATTTTTTTTGGAAACCTGGCAGTTTCGAGGAGAAGTGTCAAGTGACAATACACAATACTTCTTAAAAGAAGGCAGGGGCGCGCCGACACGGTGTGCAATATGTGCGGCGCACACAGGCGCTGAAGTAGAAAAAGCGCTAAAAATTTCGGTTGAGGAGAAACACCTCAAAAAGAAAAAAATCCTTAATTTAATTATCCTAAAACATATTACATTTTCTTGACACCTTAATTATGATATACCTTAGACAAATTTACTTATAATCATTTAATTATTACTATTTTAGCCATTTTGTTTTTATTCTACGTCCGAGTCTTCTAATAAGTGATTTAGAGAAACAATGTAAAACTAGTTCTTGGTTGAGTGTACTAACTTGAACTTAACTTGTATGAGTGTTCTGATCAATTTAGAGATTTTGGATTAGATAGACTGGCGTCAATTATTCGACAATTTTTAATTGGTAAAAACGAAGTCGCTTGCGAAAGTTTTGGAATTACATACCGTAAATTTCCCGCTGTGTGATTTTAGTACTCATTGAATAAAGTTTGCTTTAGTCGGCTAAATAAATATTTTTTCAGTGCAACTACAAATGATTACTTCTGTAGAAAGTATTATATATTGAACAAAAATTGTGTGCTTATTCCGATCATTAGGGTTTAGACCTCCGAGCAAAATCTAATATTTTTTATCTATTCTATCTTGTACTCTGGATTCTATCTGTACTCTTGGACTTCATGGCGTACAGAGGATTTTTGTTAAGGCGGAGGGTGTGATAAAGATATCACAGTTTTATCTTTTTTAATCACTTTCTATTTCAGCTCAACGTATTTCTGTATTTTATAAGTTCCAAAATTGGAGAATAATTTTTAGGAACAAAAAAATTTTCAACTTTTCTCTTCATAAAAGAATAGACGGCGCCCAATGTGGCGTGAATTAAAGAGCAATTGATGGGAATATTTATGTGTGAGCAATAACCCAATGCAATAAAGTTGCATGACGTTCTTTAGGTCGGAATTCTGCATGAAGAGAATCACATCTAAAAGTAAATGAATAAAATGTTCTTACTTGTTCGTTAAATAATAAACTCAGACTACTTGAAATAAATGCTCCTTTAGAATTGGATCGAAAATCTTTATTATAGTCTTGAGGAAGGCGGAAGGATGAAGAGGAAAGTAGCTGCACATAATGCCTTTAAAAAGTTTACATTACAGGCTCGAAAATTACAAAATTTACAAAGATTCGTTAAAATATTCCTTCCGGCCGAATCCATTAAGAGTTATGGAATTAATTGAATTACTACTTAATTTAAACTTCTTAAAATATTAAATTTAAATTTACAACAGCATTCTAAAGAAATAATTAAAACTTTGAAAAACGAGCGATCTCCATAAGAATCCAACGCAACAACGGCGAATTCTCGGATACGAGAGCCGGCACAAGGCCAGCAGACCTCAGATCAGACTACGTTTTCAATAAATTCTTACAGCATCATTTTTAATTAAAATTCTGTTAGAAAAATGCGCGACACTGGTATTTATACTAGTAACTGGGGTAGACAAATGTTAAAGCAAGATTAATTTAAACTAATTTGTTGATTATGAATTACGTGAAAATTAAAAGAGCAAATGGAAAACTCATTAACATTTAACAATTAAAATGAGCATTCTAATTTGTATTTGAAAGACACGCCCCAATCACTTGCAGCGCTAAAACGGCCGAAATATGAAATACTTCCCAAGTCCCGAGATCACAGCGGCAGAAAACAAGGGCGACGCATGCGTAAAACGCAGGAGCGGGGGAGAGTCGCCGAAAGCGATGACATCACAGCTCAAAGTCAGCGCCGATTGAAGCGAACGCAGAGCACGAAGGAGGGATGCCCTGCCGTGAAAACAACCTCAGCTCAGCACCTGTTCAAAACAAACAGAGACACGATGAGGGGCTAGCTGTGCCGTGAAAGCAACGAACGCGGCGCGCGACTGCCGGTAAAATAGCTTTTAAAAGAACGGCAATTAAACTGGAAAGGCTATAAAATACAGAAATACGTTGAGCTGAAATAGAAAGTGATTAAAAAAGATAAAACTGTGATATCTTTATCACAGAGGGGGTAGAATGGGAAAAATAGGCTAAATCTGGTAAAAAATCTTAACTTTTTCAAAGATTTAGATTGGCGACCTCCTGCACCTCCATGTCTATCACAAACTCGATAAAAAATTGTGATTATTGTCAGATCTATTCATTTGACTTCAGAACATAAAATTGAAAATATTGAAATACATTTGCATGTATTAGATTTATATGTAATCTGAGACGCTACAGATACTGAATTTAGACATAAATAATTTATGAGCTACAACGATGCCTCTAATATAGAAGGAAAAATATAGAATTATAAATGATAGTTTTAAATTCCCGTGCATTTTATGTTCTACTAGCTGATTCGCTCGACACTGGCCGAGGAAATCGGCTTAACTACTCAAAATACGAACAAAACAAACACGGCAAACTATAGTCAATCTACATTTTTCTTTATCACGGTGCAATCCGTTAAAAAAATATATTAATATTTTCTCTTTAAAAAAATCGAAATTTCGAATTCGTGTTTTTTTCTTCTTCTCTCATTTTTCAAGTCCGCGTCGGCTTAACTATTCGAAATACGAAAACAAATACTCACTTAATCTGAGTACCTTTGTCTCTTCAACGGTGCAATCTGTTTAAAATAATAACAATATTAACCCTTTCAAAAAAATTCATTTCCGAACGACATTTCGGGGTGTGTCGTTTTTTCTACATTTTTTAAAAATGTGCATCAAAAATATATTATACTCATGAAACTACATCAAATATTTATTTATTAGTAATCAAAAGATTCTTGAAAAGATTTTTAAGGTATCAATGTTTGACTGTGTACAGCAATTTATTCCTTTGTTACTAATAACATTTAAATTACAAATGATTTCATTTTTCTACATAACTGACTGTAATTATTTAATTTGACATATTTTCAAATGAAGTTACATTACTTATATGATATCCAACAATGTTTATTTTTATGAACAAATATGCAACTATATGTAATAGGAAATGATATTAAAAAAATTGGTTTAAAACAAAAACCGGTTTATTTTATTTTTATTTTTATTAAGAAAAAAAACTGTTTTTTGCCAACTCTGCTTTGTACCATGCTGTTCATTTTCTTCGTAGAAAGTATATTTTTCCCTTGAAGTGTGCTTTGAATTATTTTAAGATTTGAATAGAATAGTTCAATAACAATAATAATAAATTAACGGCAAATAAAGCTTTTTCCTTTCTCTGAATGTTTTATATTTTCATTCAAATATACTAACATATATAAAAACCTGGCACGTGTTATGAGAAACATTTTATTTAAAAAAAAAGAAAAGATAAAGAAAGATTTTTTTTTTATGTCAAAACATATTAAAATTTACTGAGCATATTATATATATATATATATATATATATATATATATATGTAAAAATTATTCAGAATTTCACGATGTATGATTCATTTTTATGTTCTATGTCCACCATCTGAAGCAAAAATGTTCATAACATTTCCTATATAAAAATTTAATTTTGATAACATAAAAACATTAACTTTGAAAACATACTCGGTAAAAGAATTAAATGGTCTGTCACTATAAATGTAAAATTATATTAATAATACCTGCAACTGGAAACTGCAAGAGATAATTTGATTTTTAAAAATTATATTGCCATGTGGCCAATTTCTTTTACACATCAGATAGTAATCACCAGAGCTAATAATTAGAAATAGATAAATATATTAATTAACAACATGCGGAAGAAATAAGTTCTAGTTTCAAAACTTTTTTCGGCCTTAAATAGACTTTTAAATGGTCTATTTGTTATTTCTGCTTTTTTCATCTAAATGCATAAAAAAAATAATAATAAATAAAACTTTGGGAAAATAAAACAGTAATTCAATGCTGTTATGCAAGTAAATATATAAAACTGTATTTTTCTATTTTAAATTTGTAATCACCTTTTTACCAAAAATGATCAAAAAATCAATATTAAAATTAGTTTTCAATATCTCAAGTCTTGTAAAATCGAATGCTAAAGTGTTGAGCAAAGTAAAGAATGATTTATTTATTTATTTACTTAAGAGGAAATCAAATTATAGCTGTAAAAAATAAATTTATAATAAAATTAATTATTATTATTATTATTCTCATGTACAGTAGCACATATATTCACACGTAGGGCGCGTTCACGGATGAACCCCGCGTTACATAGGGTAACACACATGGGTAGTGCGAAACGTTAAGATGCCGATATCACGTGACTTTTTGCGGGTTACCCGTAGCGTTCAGAGCCCAGACTTAGGGTAACCCACATTACCTGGAGAATTTTGTTGGGTAAAGTATTCACATAGTTGGGAAATCTGATTTGTTTGTTTGCTTTATAGCTAACTGCAACTGTTAACTGTCGTTCTTTAAGATTCCTACTGTACACTTGAGTCCTGACCATTTGATTGGTCTACCTTTAACAGGACTGTGATATAATTGGCCAACGTCACTAGGATGGTTCCTGCAATATTCCTACAATCAAAATTTAATGGTCGTTTGGTTGACTGACGTATTGCAAAATGCCCATAACTTTACTCAAAAGCGTTCACAGCCGTTTTAACCCAACTTTACCCTGGGAAAATCAGAAGACGTCATTTCCCAATTATACGAGTAACACGCGTTTCGGTCTCTGAACGCAGCCAACATTTATTTCGCCAAGTAGGGTAGGGTTTTAGGGTTCCCAAGTTATAGTTTTCAGAAGTAAAAGATTTCTGTCCAGTTCTTCAGATATATTTGTCAACTTCAGAAGGGCATGAGGGGCGGGGTTGGACAATGCTCATCAAATAACAATGGGCGCCAGAACATTCAACACCCATATAGAGTTACCCTATTGAAAGCAACCTTGCGCCAAACACAACTACTTACAAGAACGCCCATCTTACTCACTGGTTTTAATGCTATATTTTTATGGCATTTGGCAACCAACATATTTCGAGGGCTGTTCAGAACCGAAGATCAGGCGACGCGCGGGCGATGGAGATTAAAATATCGAGTGAGTCTATACTGTGAAAGAAATTGAAAGGCCTGCGTTCATTATCATTGATTTGGACATCCAAATCAATGATAATGAACACGATCCTTCATTTGACTAATTTACGTATTTTAATGATGTTTTGAAAATTTAGAAGTGAACTTGGTGGCCGAATGGATAGAGGGTAACCCACATTCTGGCTTGATTCTCAGCTCTAGATTCTGGAGGTTCGATTTCGACCCCACAAAATTTCTGTTTGATTTTTCTATTTTTTTCATTTAAAAATGTTTAATCGGTTGCTTTGTATTTTTCATGATTAATGGAATATGTTTTATAAAAGTAAAATTTGATATTATTAACAATTACTTATTTAATTAAATACGACAAATTCAGCTATTTTACGATTAAAATTTTACATTACAGTGCCTTTTAATGTTTAAACATTATTATTATTATTTTTTCTTTTTAGCAAATGTAAAATAAGGAATGGAAATATAGTCAATTTGCACGAATTTCTCTATGTTTTTATAATGAGTACTTCAACAGTGAATTTTTAGTGCGAATAGAATGCAAAGCATATTTTACAATGTAAAAAATATTATAAAAATAAAATGTAAAATATATACATTATTTAAACTAGAAATATCATTACCTATTTTTGTAAAAAGGTAAAATACATGTGGTTTACCGCTTAGTTTCGTAATGAATATAAATAAAATATAGTTAGAATGTTTATAAATTTTCTACTGAATGTATAAGTATTTTAGCATTTGTTTCTCGTGTTTTATGATGTTTATTGCAATATAATAAATAATGCAATTTACATCAAAAAATGAATTTCAAGAAAAATAAATTTTTAGAAATTAATAATTATGTTTCAACAAGGTTGTTATCGAAAAATATATTTTAATAAAATATTTAAAAGCTTTTTTATCAAATTTTAACAAAGATTTTATTTTACTATTACAAATTAAGAAATAAATCTTTTAACATGTTGGTATCACGACCTTGATTTATTAACATTCTATTTATCCCAAAAAATATAAAGCAACTAATAAATAATTTTAGGGTAAAAAATCGGAAATAAACGACGAGCATTCACTTTGTATCCATACTTTTCATCTGTGTAGGACAACCCAAACGTCAGTAAAGTACATAACAATTTTTGGTACTTTTCGGTTAGCCGGGCGCCAGTGAAAAAAAATATAAATATATATCTACATATATGTTTGTATATATATGTGTCTGTGTATATATTTATATTTGTTTCACTGGTGTCCGGTTAACCAAAAAGTACCTTTTTTTTTTTTTTTTTTTTTTAAAGAGTTTACATTAGTTTTATTGAAACCACCAATACTGTGTTTCAGGAATTCGGTGATCCGAACGTTCTCTCCCTTGTTAGTTAAAGGTGCACTGGTTATAGAAAATTAAACTTTATTTTATTATATGCATTGTTTTGTACAATATATATATTTATGTAACTGCTATCAACTAAACTAATATATCAGTTTTAGTAGGTGCTGTAGTTTTAGAGATATATAAAGTTGACAGCAGTTATGTAACTATATGATGTATATATACATATATATATAATATAATTATATTATGATATATATATATATATATACACATCATACTTTCATATTCTATTATTTTTATGTTGGATCAAAGGCTTAAAAAATTATTTTAGAATGTTAAAAAGTTGAAATTTTTCAGATATCCGATCATGTTGCTACAGCTGTATCAATCAACCTACCAAACCAAGTAAGACACAAAAAGCCAAATCACGTGATCAAATCGCCCACAGAATTTTTATGAGTCACCCGCGCGCAGCCCGCGTTAAAAATTTGCAGGTTATGAACGCTGATCGGGCTATCTGATCACGTGATGCTTTTCAGGGTTTGAAATAAAAATAGATATTCCTATTATAAGATCCATTTTTTTTTTTTTTTGGAGGATAAAGGTGTGTAGTTGCTAGTTTCACCTAATCCGAGCCACAGAAGCTTTTCAATATATTAAATTATTTCAATTCCCGAGAAGACCTACTCCATAACCTTTCTCTCCTTCGCCCGCGCGCCGCGCGATCTTCGTTCTTGAACACAAACCTCGATGTCTCTAAAATAAAACAAATATGGCTGAAAGCATCGGTATCTGGAGTCGTAATTCAAGCAAACAAAAAATGGATCCTAATGAAAAACTTTTTCTATTTGGCTATTCTTGTAAAATATTTCGTGATGATGAGAAGGCCAAGTACATTGATCAGGGCAAGCATTTAATTCCTTGGATGGGTGATGAATCACTTAAGATTGATAGGCAAGTAAATAATAACAATTGCATAACATTTTAGTTGAAGGATATTTGCATCTCTTGAAAATCATTTTGATTAATTAATTAACGGTGTTTAGAAGTAATATATTGTTTGTTTCCACATATAACAAGTATCACTAATGAAATTGTAATATCAGTTTGTTGTTTATTAATATTTTTAGATATTTATCATTCTTTTGACTGCCGTCAAATACACGTTATCGATAAGTTCTAATGATTATCAAAACTCATAATAAAATTATTGTACCAATGAGTACTAACATAATTAAAAAACAATGTTTTTATTTATTAATAGGCCCAGGAGTCTAAAATTGTTAAAACCAATACTAATAGAAATAAAATGTCAAGGAGAAAAATGAGAGGTAAAAGCCCTAACTAAGCCCCCCTAACGAAAAAATAAAGGCAGATTTAATGACAACGACCTAATGGTACTAGTTTGGTACTAGAAATTAATATTTCCCTTAAAAAGGGGCATTGCGGCTGTATTAAAAAAGGCAGTTTTGTTGGGTAAAAGGGCACATTTTATTTAATATAAAGGCACTTTCGTTACACTTCCCATTGGATTATTTGTCAATATAGCATACATGGGTATTAGAATAGAGCTATTCCATCTCATCTCAGGCAGGACATGTCAATTGACCACCATAGATTTTTTAAAAAAAATTACAGTAGTTACAACTAATTGAATCACAAAATATCCCAAAAGGATTTTCCCGAAAATTTTTTTGTTGTATGGTTACAGCACTTTCTAATTCACCATAAAATTGACCGTTTTCAGAAAATCAGAGAAACACTTCATTTTAAAATAAACACAGTAATCCGAAAATATTAAATATATTCAGTCAATTTATTTTTTACAAATAGGTTATTAAACTGAATGTCACTTTATCATAGTTTAAAAAATTATATTGACGTTTTTAATTAATAAAAAAAAATAATTTTGAAGTGCAAAATTTGTAGTTATTGCTGATTTTATGATTTTTTTTTCATAATAAAAAAATATTTTTAAGATGAACACAGGTGGTAATCTAAAGACCTTTAATGATAGTTTCACAGCAAATTGTGCTTTAAGCCTAAGATGCATACAACTTTTAAAATTCAATTTTAAATTATGTAATTTTTTGTAAAATCGCTACTTTTGAAATGCAATTTCTCAAAAACGCCATTTTTTAAAATTCTAATAATATGCTCAATTGATACCTTATTAGTGTCTAATAAATACCTTACAAGCAAATCGTGTGTTTTTGCTTAGACAATTTATGATTTTTTGAAAATAACATGAAATTTGCATTTTTCAAAAGACCTGAAAGTCAAGATTTTTCTTATTTCACTGAATTTATGATGCAATAATTTTTTCAGCAAAAATATACAATGCTGTTTACAATCATTACAGCTAAATATAAGTTAATATTCAGAAATCACTATTTTTATAAAGTGTGAAATCAAAAACCTTAATTTTTAAAAATCTGAAAATTTGTTCATTTTTTGTCCTGTTAGTGCAGTTGATAGATTGCTGTTGAACAATGTGAAAAAATATAAAACATATTTTCAGGTTTCTATGAAAATATTTTGATGTTCCGTGATTGTTATATTTAGATATGTCAATGATGTGCATATTTAATTAAAATTTTTGTTTAATTAACTTCGTTGTGGCTAAAAATCCAGGTTATTGATCCAGAATAATTACAATGTATTTTACCAGTAGCATTTAAAGTTTTAATAACTTTCTTATTTAAAAAATATCCACATAAATAAGTTTTCTTTTTTGTTAAATTTTTTCTTAATTATTATTTTATCATATGCCATTTAACTAATGCTGTATAAAAATTTAGAACATTTTTAGTGATTTTTTATTCAGGATTGTACAAACAAATCATATGTTATTTCAAGCAGAAACATCTGCCCATTTCCCCCTTTTAAAATAACATTCTATTAGTGCAACTGTATTCACACATTAAGTTTTATAATTTTTATTCTTGTCTGTGGAAGGGAAAAGTGAAGTTCTGTTTTTCTGAGTTATCGTACTGAGTCTTTATAGTTTTAATTGGAGGTTATTTCAGCTTATTCACCTGAGATCAGTTTAAAATTTATAAATTTTAAATTAGGATGAGGAATAATCATGTCTGATTTCCACAGTTCTAAGAGAATTAAGTGTGTGGACTATATTAAGAGACACAAGAAAATTGTGTACAAAACTAATTCTGTTAGGCTATGTAGTGTTGGTGATTTAGCTGATGATATTAAAAGAATTGTTGGGCCTTCTGTTTCTGTAAATAGAGGTGACAGTTTATGCTCTAATTGTATAGAATTTTATAAAAGGGAATTTTTAGAACATGAAAATGAAAATTATGAAGAAATGCCTGTATGTGATGAAACATTTATTCTTTAGGATATTTTCCTCTGAAAGGGATTTTTGCAGCTGTGGGGTGGAGGATTCACTTCTACACCATTACTAAGAATAAAATCCTTAATTATCTGCTGGGCATTTCAATACACAGGGGGTATATTCTCCTCTGGGCCACCCTCTGAATTCATCACAGGCATACATTTTTCAAGGTAAGCGAAACTCGGGAATGAAGAAACACATAATTTTACTCGTCAGCGAGTAGATTTTCTGACAGGGAGAGGGAATTTTTAGGCAGTCTTTGAAAAACTTTGAATATGACAAAAACTTGAGGAATGGCTTTGGGATTAGCCTGCTGTCCGCCATCTTTTTTTTTTTTTTTTTTTTTTTCCCACGAAAAACCAGTTTTTGCCAAGTGGTCATTTATAGCACTTTTAGGCTTAACTATAAAAAATTTAAAAAGATAATAAACAAAAAAAAGGAAAGCAAAGCGTTTAAAATCTTTGAATATTTTATACAACGTTCATTAAATTAATCATGATTTTAACTGCTTTGCTTTCTTTTTTTTGGGGATTGTTAATATCTACTTTAAAAAATTTTCATAATTAATCCTAAAGTGGCTATAAATGACAAGGGCTGAAAAAATTATACCGAAGTTTATCTAGTATCTGGAGACCTGAGGAAAGGTTTCCTTTGAATCGGACTAATTAATTAAATAGTTCTGATTTTGGAGGCAAGGGGGGAAGGAGAGAGTTTCGATCAGAGCATTAATGCGATATTTAAACTACAACTGAACACTCACCCTCACAGAATTTAACCAAAGACTTTAAAAAAATTAGGAATTATCATTAACTTTCTAAACAGAAACAAAATGATTTTTTTTTTACATACAAAAACAGTAAGTTACCGTTGTTAATTTCTGAAATCAAATACAGTACAGTCTCTAAAATCCGGAATCGTTCCCGACACGGCTTTTCCGGATTTCCAATAATTCCAGATTTTAGAGATCCTGAAATAACAACTTAAAATTGTAAGCAAAAATTATAAATAATAATCATAAAAAATCATAATACTTATAAAAAAATCCTAAATAACACATTAAATGATTAAAAACAAAATCAAACTTAATTTAATCTTATTAAATTAAAAATACACAGAACATTTTACAATTACGATTTTATTTAAATATGTCTGTCAGTTTTTGTTGTCTTAGTTTAGGCTTATTGGCCATTACTTTCTCTCTAATTCTATATAAGAACATTAATTCATTCTCAGTTATAAAATTCCACTGTTCTAATCCTAATATTGTTGTGTCTAAACTATTTATTAGTTGTTCTGTAGTTTTTTTTTTTTTCTTCATTTACCGAATCATCAGCAGCTTTTCCTTTGTTTATCACACTGTCAATAATTTCCGATTCGCTGAGTACACCGACAATTGGTATATTTTCATCGATGCCCATAACTTCATCTATATCTGATTGATCCAGACTTATATTTCCATTTTTTGCATATTTTAATAGTTCCGAAATTTCGTCTTTTTTTTGTGAAACGTTAAATCCTTCAAAGTCAATAGCATTATCATCATCGTCATCATTAAATATTATTGTCGGCAATAGATGGTGCCAAGCATTTTTGACAATTTCTGATTCAATAGAATCCCAGGCATTTGCTGCACAAAAAATTGCTTTTTTAATGTTGAAATATTTTACAAAATCAACAATACTCTGGCTATTGTTAACATGGCATAACATTTTCCTCAAAAAATCATTTTTATATCAGCATTTAAAAGCCTGCAACAATCCCATACCTACCTCTCTCTAAAAAGAATAAGGGAAAATCACTGGCACTGCCATCTATCGGCGAAATACCGAAAATAAACTAGAATGGCAAAAATTTAAGAAAATTGTTTGGTGCTGCCATCTATGAACAAAGTAAGAAAGCAAAATTCACAAAAATGTGAAAAAATAGATTAACATTTATGCAGTCCGGATTTTGGAGGTTTCCGGATTTTAGAGACTGGACTGTACATAAATGACGTATACATGAGAAAACTCTAAAAATCGCATAAAACGAATCGCAAAAATTCACAGCTCGCTGTTCGAATTGCAATCAGCTGAAGACGTTTTCATCCGCCAATCACAACTGCCCAGTTGACTTCCAACTTTGCTTACAATTCTATCAGCAATCAATCACAACTGCCCTCCAATGATGTTTGACTTGTAGTGGGTGATTTATGACGTTATTTGAAACAAAAAATGCTGCAAAACATGAAAAAAATTTTTAAAAATGCATAAAATATTAAATAAAAAAAAAAATTTTTAAATCAAGATAATAAATAATCTGCCCTTCCCTTTTAAAATTATGATTTTTTATCTGTAAAGAATTATCAACTTTCTTCAAGCTAAAAAGAGTTGAAAAAAATTTGCGATTCTGAGCGTATCTGAGGCTGAAATGGAAGCAACCACCGAACCAATCAAGCATTCTGGGCAAAATTACTTAATGTTGAAGGAAAAAAATAGCCAAAAAATCAAAAATCTCTGTACGAATTTCGCATCAACTTTATTGAAAAGAGGATAAAATGTACTATATTGGGCTAAAAGATTGGAACCAGATTCCGGTTACTAATGTGGGTAAATCGCAGCAAAACGTTAAAAAAAAATCGCATTTTTTAAATCATGATTTTATTATACGTAAAGAATTATCAACTTTCTCCAAGCTAAAAAGATTTTTTTTTTAAAATCACGATTCTGAGCTTATCTGAGGATGAAATGGAAGCGCAGCCACTGAACCAATCAAGCATTCTGGCAAAATTTTTTAGTGTTGAAGGAAAAAATTCGCCAAAAATTCAAAAATCGCTGTACGAATTTTGCATAAACGTTATTGAAATGAGGATAAAATTTACTGTATTGGGCTAAAAGATTGGAACTGGATTTCTGTTACTAATGGGGAAAAATCACAGCAAAACGTGAGAAAACACTAAAAAACGCTTTAAAAAAAAAAATCTATTCAAAAATTCCAAAATCTGGCTGTTAGGTGCATAACTACATGCATAGAAGTACCTTCCCACCAAATTTTGTTGCTCTGTCTGTAATCTCTTCAGAACACAACCGAGAAACAGACAGACACACATTTGCACAAATTCCTTCTTTATTATAGTTGGAGATTCTGGAAGTGTTTCATAATCTATGCTTGATGCATGATTTTTCATTCTTGATTTTAAATAAATTTAATGCAATATTAAATATTTTATAGGTATGATGTCCGTGGCTATCTTCATGACTTGAAACAGTATGAACCTATTCCAGGTCAACAATTTGAGCAGCCTGATTCTGAAGAAGAAAAGTTATGTGATGAAGAGCGATATAGATCATTACGTTCTGACTTATCTGAAGAACAGCTTTATCAAGGTAAGTCCCTAATAAAAGTGTTTCTTTTAATAAATGCAGCAAGTAAGCATTAAGGTTTACTTTTAATCCAAAGGTTTGTAACTTTGCCTATTTCTGTTTCTTCTTTTACTTGTGTTAGTTTTTAATTTTATTTCAGAGTGATTTCGAAAATAATCTATATTTGTGCAAAATGTATTTAAATGTGTATATATGCTTTTTTATTTTATTCCAATAATGCGTCTCAGTTTTTTTTTTTACACAGAAATAGTTTTTTTGAAAGGGAACAAGAAAACTTCTTTTGGGTCGTGTTGGTTCTGCAACCTGCCTTTGGAGCCTATTTTGATGATTGAAGATTTTCATCCTCAGGTTAAAGGAAATATTTTGAACATTATAAGGGAATCTTTTTAATTTTGTTTGTTATTAGTTGTTTGAGGTCTGTTGAAAGCTTATAAAATTCCACACTCTTTTGAAGTTATTCGGAGTTAATATATATTTTTTTATTTTTAAAATTTGATTTTGTAATTGAGTGTAATTTTCTTTTTTCCCCCTCTATTGTTAAAATTGATATATCCTATTGAAATCATCTCGGAATCACCTCCTCCCTTAAAGCATACATAAATTATGATGCAACCAAATAACTAAATGTATTTAATTTAAAATGAAACAATATACCGTAAATGGGCATAACTTTGCCTATTTTTAAAAAAATACGTTGCTTGGCACTCTAGGAAGTTCTAGATCCAATTCAAATAGGTGTTAGTGTTTTCATTTCACAAAGAAGACTTTGTATAACAGTACTTCCACACATTTTTTCTCTTATCAGTTCTTTTATGGCTGTTATCAGTGAAAATATTTTGTCACTGTGCCAGTTGTCCGGTTTGCAGTATTTCAAATAAGAAGCACATGAGTTTATGCATTTTTTCAGATATTTAATATCTTAGTTATAAGCAGGGTTTCTAACTGGAACGGATCTGAAGCTGGAAAACACTATTAATCAAAATTTTGTATTAATCATCAACTGCATAAAAATGATGATATATTTTATTGCCTACAGTGATGTTGCTGGATCCTAAAAATCCTCGTTCACATGGACCCATGATTTTCAAATATCTGGGTCCCTTTTTTATAAAAGTGGGTCCCCATTAAAGGTTAAAATTCCCGGTCGCCACAGGGCGACTAAAAATTGGCGACTTTATGCTATACATCTGATCGCCAAAGTGGCGATTTCCAGCAAGCGACCACGAAATAAAACTGCGATTTTTGTCAAACGATCGCGAAATAAAACTGGGACTTTCGTCAGACGATCGTGAAATAAAACCGTGATTTTCGGCAAACGATTGCGAAATAAAACCGTGATTTTCGTCAAACGATGGCAAAATAAAACCCCTATTTTCGTCAGCCGATCGCGAAATAAAACAGATTTTCTTCAAACGATGGCGAAATAATACTGCAATTTTCGTCAAGCGATCCCGAAATAAAACCACGATTTTCGTCAAGCCATCACGAAATAAAATCACGGTTTTCGGCAAAGGACCGCGAAATAAAACCACGATTTTAATCAAACGATCGAGAAATAAAACCGTGATTTTCGTCAAATGACAGCGAAATAAAAAAAGATTTTCGTCAGGCATTCGCGAAATAGAACCATAATTTTCGTCAAATGATCATGAAATAATACCATGATTTTTGTCAAACAACCAAGAAATAAAGCCGCGATTTTTGTCAAACATCCTCGAAATAAAACTGCAATTTTCAGCTAACGATCGTGAAATAAAACTGCAATTTTCGTCAAACGGTCACGAAATAATACTGTGATTTTTGTCAAACGATCGCGAAATAAAACCGTGATTTTCTTCAAACGAATTCTAAATAAAGCTGCAATTTTCAGTGAACGATCGCGAAATAAAACCACGATTTTCGTTGGTCGGTCTCAAAATAAAACCGCGATTTTCGTCAAACGATCGTGAAATAAAACCACGATTTTCGTCAAACGATAGCGAAATGAAACCGTGATTTTCGTCGCATAACGACGAAAGAAAACTGCAATTTTCGACAAGCAATCCCGAAACTAAATTAAGATTTTCGCCAGGCCATCGTGGAATAAAACTACGATTTTCATCAAACGATCGTGAAATAAAATGGCGATTTTCATCAAACAAATATGAAATAAACCCTTGATTTTCGTCAAACAAACGCGAAATAAAATTGCAATTTTCATCAAACGATCGCGAAATAAACAGCAATTTTCATCAAACAATCTCGAAAAAAATCGTGATTTTTGTCAATCGCGAAATAAAACCGTGATTTTCTTCAAATGTACGCAAAATAAATCTGCAATCTTCAGCAAATAATCGCGAAATAAAACCGAGATTTATGTTAAACGATCGCTAAATAAAACCACGATTTTCGCCAAACGATCACAAACTAAAACTGCAATTATCAGCAAATGATTGGGAAATAAAACCACAATTTTTGTCAAACGTTTGCGAAATAAAACCACGATTTTCGTCAAACATTCGCGAAATAAAACCGTGCAATTTACAGGAAATTTTCTGAAACACACTCGTCTGAGCAAACGGGGAAGGGGGGGGGGAGGAAATCCTTTCTCAGCACTATTTTTGTTGTTGTTGTTGCAGGTTAGATAAACTTGCGATTTCAGGCTGAGTGTAGATTCCTGCAAATTGGGTTCGGGTTAATCCGATTTTTCAAGTTAGTTCAGTATGTTGTTTCAGATTAAAAACTATGCCTATATTAACAAGCATAGAGCTTTATGTGTCTGCTGTTTTCTAAAGGAATGCTGCATCTTTTCCGCGACTATTCCACATAATTCATGTTTTATTTTGTGAACCTTTGATGAAATTAGTGTTTTTTTTCCACGATCCTTTGACGAAATTGCCGTTTTTCTCTGCGGCCATTTGACAAAATTTACGTTTTCTCTGTGGCCCTTTGACGAAATTCGTATTTTTCCCGTGATCCTTCAACGAAACTCATGTTTTTTGATGGTCTTTTGACAAAATTCATGTTTTTCCGTGGCCCTTTGACGAAATTTGCGTTTTTATCGCAATCTGTCAACGAAATTAGCCCTTTTTGAGATCCTTTGATGAATTTCACGTTTTTTCCTTGGCCTTAGAACGAAATTCGCATTTTTTCCATGATCCTTCCACAAAATTTGCCGTTTTTTCGATCCTTCGACAAAATTTGGCTTTTTTTTTTTGTGTGGTTTGCCGACGAAATTTGCTATTTTTTTGGATTCTTCGACAAAATTGGCTGTTTTTCTGTGGCCCTTCTGCTAAATTCGCATTTTTCTGCCATCCTTCAACGAAACTCATGTTTTTTTTTTTTTGTTTTTTTTTTTCAGTCTTGACAAAATTCACGTTTTTCCATGGCCTTTGACTAAATTTGCATTTTTATTCGCGATCTGTCAACAAAATTAGCCATTTTCCGCGATCTTTTAATGAATTTCGTGTTTTTCCCGCGATTCTTTGACGAAATTCGCCATTATTTCACAAACCTTCAATGAAATTCACTTTTTTTTTGTGATTCTTCGAGGAAGTTTGCTGTTTTTTCGCGATCCTTCGACAGAATTCGCCTATTTTTCACAATCTTACGACAAATATCGCTGTTTTTTCAGATTATTGGACAAAAAGATTTTGCGATTCTTCGAAGAATTTACGCGTTGAAAAATTACACGTCCTAACTCCAATTTCTCGTGTAATTTACATGATATAGCGCATCCACGGTATCGCTGGCCTATTTAGATTTAAAATCATATGGTCCACAGAAATGCACAAAAAAAAATTGTGAACTTAGAATTTTAGTTCTCAAAAATTGAAATAACTTTATTTCAATACACAAATGCTTTTTGATGTGTGAAAAAATTGTCTTCAGCTTATAACAATACTTCTTTTTATAGTTAAGTGCTCTTAATATATAATTAAAGGAAAAATTAATTCTGGTTGTATAAAATGAAAAAAAAAAAATTAAAAATACAGGATACAATTATAGTTACTTGCCCAGTTGCTCAAACAGTGCAACACTGAATCAGGCAGTGCAGATAATTTTAGATCTTAGAGATTAGTCTAACAGCTTGAAAAGAAATGCTGGACTTAATTGCTAAAATTTACTTAAAGTTTCCAGATTTATTTTATCTTTTTACAGTCTGAATAGCAGACACTCCTGGAGCATGAAATTTGTCTGGTATTCAGAGATGTCCGCTGTTCCGAGGTAAAAATACACATACATAGATGTCGAGAATTGAAAAGTTGTCCGCTATTCTGGAGGGCCCATTTTGGAGATTTTATTGTATTATATTTCCTTTGCAAATGCAAATTTTGCTGGGTTGCTATTATTTTTTATGATAGTGGGCTTGGTCCAGCATTGTTAGATCATAAATATGTTTTGATTTGCTGCAAATTGATGCTGAAAATTCTGCTATTGGGGTTATATATAAATTATATAACCTTTCATTTTGAAAAACTGTCACAGATTTTGACAAATTTGTGATTATTAATGAGACTTTAAAAAAATTACTAACTATGAAAATAATAAAAAACTTATCTTGTACTTTGTGATACTGATGCTTCATAAATTCAAATTTACAGAGCAGCCAGCTAACTTGGAAATGTCAAGGAAAGTTGATTGAAACCTGGAAATTTCATGCAATGCTATCCAAGGCACAATTTCTTGGGAAAGAAAGAGGAGAGTGTAGTATTTAAAGACCTGCACCAAAATGACTACTTTCATAGATTTTACATAAAGTCTTTTCCAAATTATCATTTTGTTTTCTGATAGGGAAACATCTAATGAGAGAGATGAATAACTTTTGATGCCATGTTTATTGACATGGCATTGGTGTTAAACAAATCACTGGCGAAAGCAGAGAAAGATAACCGTAAGGCGGGTACTTTGTGACACATTGAGTTTTTTCCTACGCTAGCCGGACTGTTTTAATAGTAACCCAAAACTGACTATTGCTAAACATTGATATAGCCATTTCCTACATAACGGCATATTGGGCTAATCTACATCTTTAATATCAACTGAGAAATTTAGGTTTAAAGATGTCACAAAGTTACCCCATTGGGTGACAGGTGTGTTTTCGCATTGAAATGCAAGGGAAAAAAAATAACTGTCGTAAAGTTAGCCAATAAAACATTTATTGGAAATTTTATTAATATAGTGCTTGCAAATTTTTGGTAGATTAATCTATGTCTTTGTTGCAAACAGCTCTCGGTCGTCCACTGGCATTGGTTGATCAATGATGAATAAAACCTTGTTCCTTTCGTACACAATGTCACACAATTCCCGATAATTGTCTTTGGACTGTCTTGTCTTTTCAAAATAGGAAGGAAAAGTGATGTAGAAGTTTGCATAAATTAATATATTCATTTGGATTTTTACACTGCTAAAAATCGCTGTCAAATTGTCTCACATTAGAATTTATGTTTGGTGTGAGACCAAATTTTCAAAAGCGGGTGATTGGCTAAGTTAAACAAAAAGTAAGTGTTAAAAAAAGTTAGGCGTCAAATTTGATGCATAGGAATAATTTTGTAGTCATCAAATGCTATAATGTTGTTGCATTTGACAACTAACAACTGCTAAGTTCAAACACTGCCTAGAAACATCATTCTGGAGAAAGTCAGGGAATATCGAAAAGTTTGAATGCTGGCCATCCTTAAATAAGCGAGATAAACTGCTGTATTATGAACTTCCATGAAGTTTCTTCTTTTGCAGTTTTGCCATATTCTATAGTTTTTTTAGTATTGGTATCGTGGTGGATAAAATTGTATCTGAAAGCTATTCTGCCATTTGAATCTTGGAACTATGAAATAACACTTGTTTTATAAGAATTCAAAGAATCTATTTCTTTGATATTTTTCTTTATCAGTGTCTGATATTTTTCTTTATATTTTCTATGTATTTAGTATAAGGCTCTCAAATTTAAATTATTTTGTAATCAGGAATTAGGAAAAGGAAGAAAGAGAGAGACTTAACATAAAAAAAAATTACTTTGGTGCTACCTATTATCAAGAATTTCTTTTGAAAATGCAGTATGGAAAACTTGATGAAATTCACCTAGAGCTGCACAAACTTTTCTCGATTGCTCATGAACTCGTTTTTAGTCTTTTGACAAAGTTCACATTTTTCCATGGCCCTTTGACGAAATTTGCTTTTTTATTTGCGATCTGTCAACGAAATTAGCCATTTTCCGCAATCTTTTAATGAATTTCGTGTTTTTCCTGTGATTCTTTGACGAAATTTGCCATTTTTTCTCAAACCTTCAACGAAATTCACTGTTCTTTCACGATTCTTCGAGGAAGTTTGTTGTTTTTTCACGATCCTTCAACAGACTTCGCCAATTTGTCACGATCTTACGACAAATATCGCCGTTTTTCCGAATTATTAGGGATAATACACACTTTCTTAATTGTGTTATTTAAATATTCCAGAAGAATGCCAATTAGGTAATTTAAAGCTTTGCATTTCTATCCTACATAAATTATTGTAACTTTCAAAATAACACGTATTATAACTTATCCTTTTAAAATGCTTTACTATTCAGTCACCATTTTTAAAATTCTGCCAATATTTGTTTATAAATATTTTATATTTTTATGTATATAAATTAACTTTACCATGCCAAATTTAAACAAATTAGTTTTAAAGTTTTATTATTATTATTATTAAATTCATCTGTACAGTTTTATCACTAAATAGTCATAGGGTCTTTTAAATTATCCGTACATCATAAACATTCTTCCATAATTTATCATTGAATAAAATTTTCGTAATAGTAATGATATATACAGCGTTCACCCTAGATCATTAGAAGAAGAAAAAAGTACAGTATTCCCTCACTCCAAAGTGAGCAAGACAATTCTTAAAACAAGTGGCATTCAATTCATAAGATTCTCGCCAATATTTTATTTTCAAAATTCAATTCTTATTTTTTTAAATGGGGACATGAAGGATATTGTCATTGAATGAATCAATAAAATTATTTTAAAAAGTAAATTGAAAATTTGAGTACTAAATAAATACAGCTTTAGGTGGTTGTTCCCCTAAATGGTTAAATTTTTATGAGAAATGTTTAGAAAGTGAATAATGTATTTTTTACCCTCACATTTAATAGTATGGTTACTTGATACTGTATTTGTAATAAGTGTACCACAGAGTTAGTGATTAAATTAATAATGATGATTTCTAAAGAAATTGCAAATCAAATTACGCAGTTTCATATTTTAATTTTAAATAACACTATCTATGAGAATAGTGTTTATGATAACATCCTCTATTTACCTTAAAAATAAAAGTTTAGTAGCAAAGAGTTTTGCACATAGTTTCTGATTAATAACTTAAATAGCAAATAATTAACTACAAAGTTCTATTCCTGTTGAAGAACTCTAAGTTAGATAAGATTTTTTTTTCCCCCATCAAAGTAGCAGTGATATATATGTAAGCAAAATTATGTATAATAATTTTTCAGATGTCTATGCATAATTCACAAATGCATTTCACCAATAGAATTCTGCAAACCACAATACAGACAAATATTGACATCAGAATAATGAAAGAGGGGAATGATCATGTCATGTATTTTTTCCCCATCCATCCATGAAAATAGTCGGATATAAAGAAATATGAAAATGAAAATGAAAGTTTATTAAGAGCTCATTATCAAGGAGCTGTTTTTGTGAAATTTTGAAGGGTTTTTTTTATATTTATGTGAAATCTAGTCATAATTTTGTGAATTTGAAACTATTGTTGTATTCAGATTCCTGTTTATATATTTTTAACAAGATGATTCATGTATATAAAAGTTAAAAAAAATAGGTTATTTGGTGACACTAGCTGTTTTATAATAGGTCAGATTTTATTTCAAAGGATTAAATTTAGGGAAGATTTAGTTTGAAGATGGAAAAGTTTTGTGAAAGGTCTATTTTTAACATAAAGAATTTTGTGAAGGGTCCTGTTTTAAAATGGGAAATTTCGTGAAGAATCTTTTTTTATGAAAGGTCTTTTTTAAGATTAAAAAAAAAAATCTGAAAGGCCCTGTTTTAAAGATGAAAAAAATTATGAAAGGTCCTTTAAAGGACCCAAGTTCTTCTTAACCCCTTGGGGATGAGCGGCACGTATACATGTCGCTCGATTCTGCAAACCACAATACAGACAAATATTGACATCAAAATAATGAAAGAGGGGAATGATCATGTCATGTCTTTTTCCCCGTCCATCCATGAAAATAGTCAGATATGAAGAAATATGAAAATAAAAATAAAAGCAGAAATTATATATGCAGAATTCCGATTATGCTCAGAATCCTCAATTATTCCCACCAGTTACTTTTTATTGTACGCTTTGCCTTATTTAATGATAGCATTTCTGCGATTCAATTAGGCAAAAATTTCTGTTTTGAAAAACCGGTGGTAAAAGATTATAAATTCTGTATAGGATGCTCATTGCGGAGGGTTAAACAGATCTCTGATTATTGAAGGGCAATCAAATTGTTGAATTGGAAATACTTTTTCCCCTTCATCTAGGGTGAACACTGATAAATATCATTAACCCTTTGTATCACTGTATTGCATATTGACAACATAACCAAAAGTCTATGTTACTTATACAGTAGGCTTTAAAAGACAATTTTATTTATTGCAGCTATCTCCTAACACAGCAGTTAATATAAATTGTTCATGGAATTTTCAACAATGGCGATACTGAGTTAATTTTTCATGTCAAAGTTTTATTTATCATTTGAGCAGTTTCGCATCATTATTGCTAAAACGAACTTCGTAAATTTTGTCAAATTAAAAAGGCTGGAGACACCCCAAAATAGATTTTTTTTTTTTTTACAAAGGTAAGTTTATATATTTTACAATTTTGTATTAGAAAATTAACAATATTTATGAGAAGTATGTAAATTTCTGTTTATTGCAGGTGTGAAAATAGTACCTTTTTGTCAATATATTTTTATTTTTATGTTCTAAATTTTTTTAATATTTTTTTACGTGCTTAAAATAATGTGCCCTAACATCTGAGTAAATATTTTTCAAATCTAAGTTGTTGAATCACAAAGGGTTAAGTATTCTGTTCTGTAGGATAGATCATTTTTATGAATTTAGTCATTCATCTGTGATATATTGATTACAAATACAGTACCAAGTAAGCATACCATAAATTAAATTATCCTGTTATTTTTCCTTTTAGTTTTTTTCTTTTTAATTTTCCCCCTTTTTTTCTCTCAGGAAAA